>JAFBJS010003923.1:0-238049 GCA_016785265.1 Paraplagusia blochii
CCTGCACGCTACAAAAACAGCTGAACTCAACGCAAGTTATTTCAATAACACGACAAGGGTTAGGACTAAGCTTAGGGTTAGTTTTATGGATAGGGTTAAGTTAGGGTAAAGGTTAGAGAAATTTGAAAATATATTTGAAAATGTAATTAAAAATGTCATTGAAATATATAGGTGAGGGTTAGGGTTAATGTTAGGGTTAGGGTTAAGAAAGGGTTAGAGAAATTTGAAAATGTAATTGAAAATTGTGGTTGAAGGTTAGGGTTTGCGTTACGGTTAGGGTTAAGTTAGGGTTAGAGAAATTTGAAAATGTAATTGTAAATGTAATTGAAAGTGTAATTAAAAATTATGGGTTAGGGTTAAGTTAGGGTTAGGGTTCAAGAGATTTGAAAATGTAATTGAAAATTATGGGTTAGGGTTAGGTTTAAGGTTAGGGTAAGGGTTAGTTTTAGGGTTAGGGTTAAGTTAGGGTTAGGGTAATAGATATTTGAAAATGTAATTGAAAATTATAGGTTAGGGTTAGGGCTAGGCTAAGATTTAGATTTCAGTTAGTTTTAGGGTTTGAGAGATTTGAAAATGTAAATGATGATGTAAAAATATCATTTAAAATTATGGGTTAGGGCTAGGCTAAGTTTTGGGGTTAGTGTTAGGGTTTGGGTTAAGGTTAGAAAAAATTTGAAAGTATAATTGACAATGTAATGGAAAATGTTATTAAAAATGTAAGTGAAAATTATGGGTTAGGGTTAAGGTTAGGGTTAGGTTTAAGTTAGGGATAGTGTTATGGTTAGGGTTTAAGAGATTTGAAAATGTAATAAAAAATTATGGGTTAGGATTGAGGTTATGGTTAGTGTAAGGGTAAGGGTTAGGGTTAGAGAAATTTGAAAATGTCATTGTATATATAATTGTAAATGTAATTAGAATATTATGGGTTAGGGTTAAGGTTAGAGAAATTTGAAAATCTAATTGAAAATGTAATCGAAATTGTAATTGTAAATATATTTGCAAATGTAATTGAAAATTATGGGTTAGTGTTAAGGGTAGGTTTAGGGTTAGTGTTAGTGTTAGAGAAATTTGAAAATGTAAAAATGTAATGTAAATGTAATTAAAAAATTTAATTTTAATATGTAATTGAAAATTTTAATGAAAATTATGTGTTAGGGCTAGGGTTAGGGTTGAAAATGTATTTGAAATTGTATTTAAAAATGTAATTTAAAATGTAATTGTAAATTATGGATTAGGGTTAGGGTTAAGTTAGGGTTAAGGTTAGGGTTAGGGTTAAATTACAGTTAAGGTTAGAGATATTTGAAAATCTATTTGAAAAAGTAATTGAAAATTATAATTGAAAATGTAATTGAAAATTATTAGGATTAGGATTATTGAAATTATTGAAATTGTAATTGTAAAAATAACAGAAAATTATGGGTTAGTGTTAGGGTTAGAGTTAGGATTAGGGTTAAGTTAGGGTTAATGTCATGGTTAGAGTTAAAGAAATTTGAAAATGTAATTGTGAATGTAATTGAAAATTATGGGTTGGGGTTAGGGTTAGGATTAGGGTTTGGGTATTGTTAGGGTTAGAGATATTTGAAAATGTAATAAAAAATGCAATTGAAATATGTTAATAAAAATGATGGGTTAGGTTTAGGGCTAAGGTTACGGATAGGGTTAACTTGAAACTTGAAACTTTAAAATTGTATTTGAAAATGTAATTGAATATGTAATTGAAAATTGTAAAATTATGGGTTAGGGTTAGGGTTAGAGTTAAAGAATTTGTAAATGTATGTGGAAATTATGGGTGAGGGTTAGGGTTAAGTTAAGTTAGGGTTAGGGTTAGAGAAATTTGAAAATGTATTTGAAAATGTAATTGATAATTGAAAAATGATTGGTTAGGGTTTAGTTTAGGGTTTGGGTTAGTGTTAGGGTTAGAGATATTTGAAAATGTAATTGTAAATCTAATTGAAAAATGTTCATGAAAATGATGGATTAGGGTTAGGGCTAGGGTCATGTTTAGGGTTAACTTAGGGTTAGGGTTTGAGAAATTTGAAAATGTTTTTGGAATTGTATTTGAAAATGTAATTGAAATTTATAAAATTATGGATTACGGCTAGGGCTAGGGTAAGTGTTAGGGTAAGGGTTAAGGTTAGAGAACTGTGAGAATCTAATTGAAAAAAGATGGGTTAGGGTTAGGACTAAGCTTAGGGTTAGTTTTATGGATAGGGTTAAGTTAGGGTAAAGGTTAGAGAAATTTGAAAATGTATTTGAAAATGTATTTGAAATTGTATTTGAAAATGTAATTGAAAATTATGGGTGAGGGATAGGAATAGGGTTGAGTTTAGGGTTAATGTTAGGGTTTGGGTTAGTGTTAGGGTTAGGATGAAGTTAGGGTTAGGGTTAGAGAAATTTGAAAATGTATTTGTAAATGTAATAGAAAATGTAATTGAAATGTAATAGAAAATGGTAGTGATGGGTTGGTAGAAAATGTGTCGTGAAGCGTTTCGACACAATGCAAAACTGTATCGATACTGTGTTGAAACTGTGTCACTGAATACTGACACCTGCTGGACGTAATAAATCACTACAGGCAACCTTGTTGACAGACTCAATTGACACTCCTATGACGCTGTAATATATACAATAATGTATTTTGTCCCGTTTTGACACCCACATTTAGAATACTTCTTTATTTTATACTTTTCAGATACAGTCAATCAATCAATGAACAAAATCATAATGTGAAAATGAAAGTAAACGTGGTGTGAATAATGATGCTTGTGGACTGTTTTTATTATATATATATATATAAAAAAAACGTTTCTCCTATGTCTTGAAGTTGTTTTTTTTTTAATTATTATTACTTTGCCAATTGTAGAAAACACCCGCTCACACACGGCACAGATGAGGCTGGGATACAGAGAAATTGGAAGTACAACTGGTAAACAAGGATATACATCTATTTGCCGATATGAGATCAAGATGGTGGATACCTTTCTTTTTCCTGGAGGCTGAGCCATAATTCAATGATGAGATGGAGATCACAATGGAGATTCCTTGTTGTAGCCGATACATTCTCTTGATAGATACGGGTCCTTACAGATACAGTTTGGCATGTTCATGTTAGTTTGAAGCAGTTCCTGTATCGGTCACATGACTTTCCAAAGCGACATGCCCGACACATGCGTCGACGCGTCAGTGTTGCCCGACCCGTTACTTATTGGTCACATGATTCTATAAAAGCAATACGCGCACCGACGTGTTTCATTGCACGAGCTCGAAGCTTGCGCTGACGTGTCAGTGTTGCCGAACCCATCACTAGAAAATTGTAATCAAAATGATGGGTTAGGGTATGGTTAAGGATAGGGTTAGGGTTAGGACTAGGGTTGAGGTTAGGTCAAGGGTTAGGCTTAGGGTTACGGTTGTGGTTAGGTGAAGGTTTAGGGTTAGGGTTATGGCTAAGGTTAGGGTGAGGGTTACGGTTAGGGTTGGGGTTAGTAACGTCCAGGTGGAGGCCCTTGCCGGTTAGGGTTAGGGTTTGGGTCATAGGGTTTAGACACAGCTACCGTTAGGATTAGTGTTTGGTTACGATTAGGGTTAGGGTTGGGGTTAGAGCTAGGATAAGCGTTGGGGTTCGGGTTATGGCTAAGATTAGGGTTTAGATAGGGCTTGGGTTAGGTTTAGGAACGTCGAGGACCTGGCCGGTTAGGGTTAGGTTATGGCTAGGGCTAGGGTTAGGGATAGGGTTTATATAGGGCTAAGTTTAGGGTTAGGGTTAGAGTTATGGCTAAGGCTAAGGTTAAGGTGAGTGTTATGGTTAGGGTTAGGGTTTAGATAGGGCTTGGGTTAGTGTTAGTTTTAGGGTAAGGATTTAGATAGGGCTAGGGTTAGGTCTAGGGTTACGGTAAATGAGTATGTTATTGAAAATGTATTTAAAAATATAATTAAAATTGTAATTGAAAATTATGTTATGGTTAGGGTTAGTCTTAGGGTTAGGGTTCTGATTATGTTAGGGTTAAGGTTTAGATAGCGCTAAAGTTAGGTAATTGAAAGTTAATTCAAGGGTAATTGAAAATATAATTGAAAATTTAATTAAAAATTCTGTTAGGGTTTGGTTAGGATTCTTTTTAGGGTTAGGGTTGGGTTAGGGTTAGGTTAGGGTAATTGAAAATGTAATTATTAATAATAATGTTAAGGGTTGTTTAGGGTTAGTGTTCTGGTTAGGTCAAGGTAATTGGTAATATTGTATTTGAAATCTATGATAAGGTAAGGGTTCGGTTTAGTTTTAGGGTTAGGGTCCTAGTTGGGTCAGGGCAATTGAAAATGTTATTCAAAATGATGTCATTGTTAGGTTGGTTATATAAAGAATGGCATTGGGAAAGGGTTGGAATCCGAATAAGGTTAAGAGTTGGAATTAGGATTGGAATTTGCGTTAGAGTTAGGAAAGTAATTAGGGTTAGGGTTGGAATAAGGGTTGCCGCTTAAAATTAGTTAGAGGTTGGAATTTAATTAGAGTTAGGGGTTTGAAAAAGTTTTAGGCTCCATGTTGAAATAAGGGTTATGAATGGAATTTGGGTTAGGGTTGGGAAAAATGGTTAGGGTTAGGGTTGGAATTCCAATTAGGGTTAGAAATGGAATAAGGGGTTTGGAATGAAATTTGGGTTAGCGCTGGAATAAGGGTTAGGGACATATTCAGGGTCAGGGTTTGAAATGAAATTCAGGTTAGTATTGAAATAAGGGTTAGGGTTGGAATTATGGTTAGGTATTTGAATGAAATTAGGGTTATGTTTGGAATTAGGATTGGGGCAGTGATGGGTCCATGAGGCTTCGTGGAGCATTTCGACACATTGCAAAATTGTATCGATACGGTGTTGAAACTGCAGCAATGGCTACATTGAAACATCATTTGCTGAATTCCCTTTGGTGGAAGTTCAAAGCTGTCTCTTATACACATCTACTTTCACGATTTACAATCCATCATGGTTGCTAGGAAACACACAACAATGCAAAAAAAAAGAAAACAACACAATTACAAAAACGACAAAAACTGAAATTTCCATTGTGTACAAGGCCATGACAGAGGTTGGTAGAGATGATGGGACGAATCTCACAGGCCCAATGACCCAACGCCCAAAAATGTCACATGAATGAGCCACACAGTGCATCACGATGCAAAAAGAAAGCATGGACAGTCCCAGCGTGAGACAATGTCAAACTGGATGTGGTCACAACAGGACACAACACACATAAGTCTCACGGTCATGTAAGCCAGTAAGTGTGTGAAAGGTGGGCCAGTGGGGTCTCAGTGAGGACGAAGACAGTCAGTCCTACCTGAATATCCAAAGGATATGCTGGAGATGGGGCTCAGATAGATGCCCTTTCCATACGCTGCCCCATGCAGCTTGGGTGTGAAAGAAGGCTTGCAATTACGGTTAGGGTTAGGGTTACAATAACAGTTAGGGTTAGGGTTGCAATTAGGGTTAGGGTTGGATTTAAAATTAGGGTTAGGGTTTCAATTAGGATGAGAGTTCCAATTATGGTTTGGGTTAGGGTTAGGGTTAGGGTTAGTGTTAGGGTTAGGGTTAGGGTTGAAATTAGGGTTAGGGTTAAAATTAGGGTTAGGGCTGATAATAAGGTTAGTGTTAGGGTTACAATAAGAGTTAGGGATGCAATTACGGTTAGGGTTGCAATTACGGTTTAGGTCAGATTTACATTTAGGGTTAGGGGTAGGGCTGCAATTAGGGTTAGGGTTAGGGTTCCTATTATGGTTAGGGTTAGGGTTCCAATAAGGGTTAGGGTAAGGGTTCCAAATAGGGTTAGGGTTAGGATTTCAATTAGGATTAGGGTTAGTATTGAAATTAGGGTTAGGGTTGCAATTAGGGTTAGGGTTAGGGTTGCAATTACGGTTTGGGTTAAATTTACAATTGGGGTTAGGGTTAGGGCTGCAATTTAGGGTTAGGGTTAGGGTTAGGGTTGAAATTAGGGTTAGTGTTACAATTAGGGTTAGGGCTGATATTAAGGTTAGGGTTGCAATTACGGTTATGGTTGCAATTATGATTAGGGTTAGGGTTGCAATTAGGGTTAGGGCTAGGGTTGCAATTAGGGTTAGGGCTGCAATTAGGGTTAGGGTTGCAATTACGGTTAGGGTTGCAATTACGGTTTGGGTTAGATTTACAATTGGGGTTAGGGTTAGGTCTGCAATTAGTTTTAGGGTTACAATTAGGGTTAGGGCTGAAATTAGGGTTAGGGTTGCAATTACGGTTAGGGTTAGGGTTCGGTTTAGGGTTGCAATTAGGGTTAGGGTTGCAATTACGGTTAGGGTTAGGGTTAGGGTAAGGGTTTCAAATAGGTTTAGGGTTAGGGTTTCAATTAGGGTTAGGGTTAGGATTGCAATTAGGGTTAGGGTTGCAATTACAGTTTGGGTTAGATTTACAATTAGGGTTAGGGTAAGGGCTGCAATTAGGGTTAGGGTTCCAATTAGGGTTATGGTTAGGGTAAGGGTTTCAAATAGGTTTAGGGTTAGGGTTTCAATTAGGGTTAGGGTTAGGATTGCAATTAGGGTTAGGGTTGCAATTACAGTTTGGGTTAGATTTACAATTAGGGTTAGGGTAAGGGCTGCAATTAGGGTTAGGGTTAGGGTTCCAATTAGGGTTAGGGTTAGGGTTCCAAATAGGGTTAGGGTTTCAGTTAGGGTTAGGGTTAGGATTGCAATTAGGGTTAGGGTTGCAATTACGGTTAGGGTTACAATTAATGTTTGGGTTAGATTTACAAATTAGGGTTAGGGTTATGGCTGCAATTAGGGTTACGGTTTCAATTAGGGTTAGGGTTAGGATTCCAATAAGGGTTAGGGTTGAAATTAGGTTTAGGGTAACAATTAGGGTTAGGGCTGAAGTTAGTTTTAGGGTTAGGGTTGCAATTAGGTTTAGGGTTGCAATCACGGTTAGGGTTAGGGTTAGGGTTGCAATTAGGGCTAGGGTTAGTTTTAGGGTTAGGGTTGAAATTAGGGTTAGGTTTGCAATTAGGGTTAGGGCTGAAATTAGGGTTAGGGTTGCATTTAGGGTTAGGGTTAGGTTTAGGATTAGGATTAGGGTTAGAGCTACAGTAAGGGTTAGGGTTAGGGTTGCAATTACAGTTAGGGTTGCATTTAGGTTTAGGGTTAGGTTTAGGTTAGGGTTGCAATTAGAGTAAGGGTTCGGGTTGCAATCAGGTTTAGGGTTAGGGTTAAGGTTAGGGCCGAAATTAGGGTTAGGGTTGCAATTACAGTTAGGGTTGCATTTAGGGTTAGGGTTAGGTTTAGGGTTAGGATTAGGGTTAGGGTTGCAATTAGGTTTAGAGTAAGGGTTAGGGTTGCAATCAGGTTTAGGGTTAAGGTTAGTGCTGAAATTAGGGTTAGGGTTGCAATTACAGTTAGGGTTGCATTTAGGGTTAGGTTTAGGGTTAGGATTAGGGTTAGGGTTGCAATTAGGTTTAGAGTTAGGGTTAGGGTTGCAATTAGGGTTAGGGTTGCAATTAGGGTTATGGTGTCAATTAGAGTTAGGGTTAGGTTTAGGGTTAGGGTTCGAGTTACAATAAGGGTTAGGGTTGCAATTACAGTTAGGGTTTGGGTTAGGGTTAGGTTTAGGGTTAGGGTTCTAATTAGGGTTAGGGTTAGAGTTAGGGTTGCAATTGAGGTTAGTGTTAGGGTTCCAATTAGGGTTAGGGTTGCAATTAGGGTTAGGTTTAGGGTTCCAATTGGGTTAGGGTTGCAATTACAGTTTGGGTTAGGGTTGCAATTAGAGTTAGGGTTGCTATTAGGAATAGGCTTAGAGTTAGGGTTGCATCTAGAGTTAGGGTTAGGGTTAAGGTTAGGGTTGCAATTAGGGTTAGGGTTAGGGTTGAAATTAGGGTTAGGGTTGCAATTAGGGTTAGGGTTAGGGTTGTAATTAGGGTTAGGGTTAGGGTTAGGTTTAGGGTTGGGTTAGGGTTGGGTTAGGTTTAGGGTTAGGGTTGGGTTAGGGTTAGGGTTACAATTAGGGTTAGGGTTTGCATTTAGGGTTAGGGTTAGGGTTAAGTTTGCAATTAAGGGTAGGGTTAAGTTTGCAATTGAGGTAAGGGCTATGGTTGGGTTACATTTGGGTTCAGGGTAAGTGTTATGGGTTGGAATGTACGTGAAATGTAATTGAAACGTAATTGAAATGTAATTGAAATGTAATTGAAATGTAATTACAAATTTATGTTAGGGTAAGTGTTAGGGTTAGTGTTGCAATTAGTGTTAGGGTTAAGGTTGCACCTAGGGTTAGGGTTAGGCTTGCAATTGGGTTTAGGGTCAAGGTTAGAATGTAATTGAAATGTAATTTATATGTAATTGAAATGTAATTAGAATTTATGTTAGGTTGGGGTTAGGGTTAGGGTTGCAATTGGGTTCAGGGTCAGGGCTAGAATGTAATTGAAATGTAATTGAAATGTAATTAAATTGTATGTTGCGGTCCAGGGTTGCAATTAGGGTTAGGGTTGGGTTCAGGATTGCAATTAGGGTTAAGGTTAGGGTTAAGGTTGCAATAGGGTTTGGGTTAGGGTAATTGATAAATGTAATTGCAAATGTAAGTGTTGGGGTTATAATGTAATTGAAATGTAATTAAATCTTTTTCTAAATTTTAACCACAAAAAACTGATATAGCTTTGTTTTTTTTTTCCTCTGGGAAAAGGGTAATGACTCTTAGGATCATTTAAGGTTGCCGCCCCTGGTTGGTCACATGGTTTTTGTCCGACAAACCCCAATTACCCAGCTGCTCTGAGTATTTCGCTGACATACCAACTGTCTTGTCTGAGATTTGTGTGGGGAATCAGCTGACCATTAGAGAAGGCAATGGAAACTTAGACACTAGAGCTCCTTTATACACGTGAGTCAATTTTAGGGGTATTTTGCCCTAATTCCTCTGTGATATTTTAAGTCTACTTATTGACTTTTAAACGTTCCAAGACTTTCAAAACTTTTTTTGAGTTATGCTTTAATACTTATTAAAGGAAAGCCAAAGGAGACTGAATGAAGCCTGTCAGCAATGGAATGTGAGCTCAGCGGATAGTCATCATGCTGGTCTCTCCATAAAAAACAAGTCTGTTCAATCTTCTCAGCAGCATCCAGACTGCGCAGATCCCTCTCTGTCTCTGTGGAGGACGCCTGGTCATGTTTCATTAGACAAAAAAGGAGGAAGAGAACAGAATCTGTCAAAAGGGGTTCGTAGAAATATGATGATCCCACTTCCCCAGACTGGGGTCACTTTCTTGCCGGTGTTGCTGCTTTTCTTGAGGCTGTCTGATGGGATGCCAGACCCAGCCAAGAGGGAGCTGCTTATCCTTCAGGAGGAGAGTAGACAGACCGGGGGCCAAGTGACACTGACAGCAGCTGAGAAGAAGCTGGACGCTCACCTTCACCTCCTGAAGGAGCAGGAGATTTCTGCATCTCAGTTTCTACCTTCTATGCACTTCTTTAAGGCAAAGCCGCTGATTCAGAAGAGCCCAGTTTTCAAACTGTTGCAGAAGATGCCGAAAGGTGAGAATTAATGATTCAGCAGTATTGGATTGAACAAATAATTTTTTAAAGTAATGATTAAAACCCCCAAAATAGTATTAATTGTAATAATTAAAAATAAACCAAGGGAAGTATTGCAAAAGTGAATATTCTATATTGCTTCCTTTATTTAACCAGAGAAACCGACATAACCAAATATTTCAGGGCAAAGTGAAGCATTTTTTATAATTTTTGAGAAAAAAATTTTTTTTGAAGAATTTTGAAGATATTTTAGTACAGCAATCTATTCTGATCCAAGTTTTCCAAAAAGTTATTATTTTGATAGAATTTTATCAAAAACATTGGCATACAAATTATTTCTAGGGCAAATTATTTACTTTTCAGTCATTTGAAAAACAGAAATTATTAGTAAAAAATGTACTTGTACCAAAAACATTTTCTTCTGAATATTTTACAAAAAATTACACAGAGACATAATCCAAAGAAAATTACAAAAGAATAAAAAGGATTGCAAAAGAAAAAAAAGTTAAACATATATATTTCAGGATATAACAATTAATTGGAACATTATTTTTGGAACCAATATGATTTCAACACTGTGTCACTGACAGGGGCAGCGCTGCACATTCACAGCTCTGCTCTGGTCAGCGTGGAGTGGCTGGTGAAAAACGTCACCTACAGACCTCACTGTCACGTCTGCTTCACGTGGGACAACAACGTCCGCTTCCTGTTCTCTGCCAGTCAGCCTTTCCCAGGATGGGGCTGTTTCCACTGGCAGCTGTTGGAGACGCTGAGGTCCAGACTGGAAGATCTGACAGCATTTGACAACAGGTTGAATGTGTCATTCTTTATTACACAATTTCTCAAATAATCAAAGATAAACAACTAAATCAGTGTATTGATATTTTTTACTTTAGTTTAATGAAGCACCTGACAGTCTTTACCGAGGATCCAGATCATGAATATCCAAACCAGGACGTTGTGTGGGAGAAGTTTGAGAAAGCCTTCATTGCTGCCGCAGGTCTGATCACTCACGCTCCAGTGCTGAGGGACTATTACTACAGAGGCCTGCAGGAGCTTCACCAGGATAACATCATGTACCTGGAACTGAGGAGTGGTGTCTCTAAGGTCCCTGATTTTTTTTCCCCTTTTGTCCTCTGTCCATCTTATCAAATCTAAAGCAAACCTCTGCTCCAACACAGACATATGAATTGGACGGAACCCTTCATGACAGAGTCTGGACTCTGAAGACTTTTCAGGAGGTCACAAAGAAGTTTACAGCTGAACATCCAGACTTCCTTGGGGCTCGGATTATAATCTCTGCACACAGGTACATCAAACACTAAGTTAAAACGTAAGATGAAGATATTTTAAGTTTCTTGTATTATATCTTTATTGTACTGTTTTTTTCTCAAAACAACAAATAAAAAACAATTTTCACAAAGGTAGATTGAGTTACGGACCAGGATAATTTAAAATTTATTCACAACAAAAAAAAACCTCAAAAGTCAGCAAAAACCACAGGATATTTCCGCCAGCATGTGGCGAGTTAATATGATTTGTTTTAATTGCATTGACAATGAGTCAGAAATGGCCCTTTAACCTGATTTCCCCTGGGCAACAGTGAACCCTTGTTAGTGAAAGTGAATGCCCTTCTTCTAAAGAATCATATTTGCAGCTGTGTCCTGCTGTTGTTCATTACGCAGAACAAAGGTCTGTTTGTCTGTAAATACACACAGACAACTGTAAATACATGTCATAATGAAATACTTTATCCATGATCTAAAATATTTACTTTATCTAATTTTCTGTCTTCCTCATGGGAAATCTATTGAATTAAGCCAGAAAAAAGCCAAACCAGAAAAAGCCAAACCTCTAAGTTAGAAGAATTTATTATCCGAAGTTATTTCTTGACTATTTCTTCCGCTGATGTCACTGCTGTCTCCAGGGCTCTAGGAGTAAATGAGGTAAAAGCTGTGGTTAAGGAGGCCGCCGAGCTTCACAAGACTTTCCCTGATGTAATAGCAGGATTCGACATGGTGAGAAAAACACTAGAAATTATAGCAAAAAAAGTCAACAACCTCCGACTTTAGTCAAAAACCAAGTTAATAACAGTACAGAAGTTAACAACTCAATTGTCTCCAAATAAAGTAGAAATGTCTGAGATTTACTCTAATTAGTTGCAATACAAATTGAAAAAATTCAAAGGATGAAAACTACTACTTTTTTTCAATTTGTCGGTAAATCCTCTTCCTCCATCTCCCCCTGTCTTCTGTATCTTCTACTCTGACTCCAACTACATCGTTATCCTCCCTCACTGCATCCATCAATCTCCTCTTTGTCTCCTGTCTGGTAGCTCCATCTCTAGGATCATTCTTCTACCAATTCATCCACTGTCCATCCTTTTCCGGGGGGCTACCACCCACGCTCATAGTGTGGTGCAGTGTCTTTTGAGTGGCAGTGGTGAAGACTGCTGCCCCTAAGACCCGGTAATGGAGGATGAAGACAAATGAATGGATGGATGTTATAGTAAATAAAGTAAAGTTAGTAAAGTTCCCCTAATCTGATCTAAATTTAATGCATATAGTTTCTTAACTGAAACTGGATAAAACATTTAATTGAATATGATAGGACTAAAACAAAGTTACTTTTAAATAAAATTTATTTTAGTTGAAGTTGCTTGTTGTCATCTACAGGTTGGCAGGGAGGACAGTGGCAGAAGTCTGTGGTTCTACAGAGATGCTTTGTCTCTACCTGAGCAGATGGGCTCAACCCTGCCGTTCTATTTTCATGCAGGCGAAACAGGTAGTGAAACTGAGGGAATCTCAAAGAAATAAATAAGAGTTTCTTTGATCACGCTTTGAAATAATTAAAAAAATTAAACTTAATTCCCCTGTAACTTTATGTAGCACAATGGCAGTGTAGGGTGTAGAAATAGTCTGATTTTATGGTCTGAATTTGTTTTGAATGTTCTTACAGACAATGTAGGCACAGATGTGGATCAGAACATTCAAGATGCGCTCCTCTTCAACACTAAACGAATTGGACATGGTTTTGCTTTAACTCATCATCCACTGGCCAAAGAGTTGTCCAGAAAGAAAGACGTTCCCGTGGAGCTGTGTCCTATCTCCAACCAGGTTTGACCCACTTTTGTTCAGCTTGAGAGTGAACTAGTTATTGTTTCTGACTGTACTTGTGCCGCACAGGTGTTGAAACTGGTGTCAGACTTGAGGAACCATCCAGCTGCTGTTCTCATGTCTGAAGGTCACCCTCTGGTCATCAGCTCTGATGATCCGTCTCTCTTCGGTACAACAGGCCTCTCCTATGACTTTTACCAAGCCTTTGTCGGCATTGGTGGATTGAAGGCCAACCTGGGAACTCTGAAACAACTGGCTCTCAACTCCATTAAGTAAGCATTTAAACAGATTGTGTCATCTCTAAAATATTTTTAATTTTTGATGTTAAAAAAACATTCCCAAATGTTGTGAAATGTGAAAAAACACCTAATATAATTAAAGCCAACTATTTTGAATTAATTAGCCACACTAGCAACAAAGCCTTGTTCGTATGGCTGGTACATTAATGCTAACAGGGTCCACCTAACAAAGATAAAATATTGACTTCAATTCAGGTAAGTCAAAATTAAATGTGTTTTATACATACTTTCATATTCAGTTAAAATGTGAATTCTATCTTGGCGATTTAAGGTTGAACAATTTATATTTTTCTCATTTCAGGTACAGCTCACTGCCTGCTCAGCTGAAGGAAAAAGGGCGCGTCCTGTGGCAGAGCAAATGGGAAACTTTTGTTGCTGAACACTCGTGACCCTCTATAGCATTTCGTCTCAGACTTGAACATGCGTCATCATCACTATATCAAACATCACACTAACATATTTAATTAAGTAACGTTACATGGAAACAGCCTCATTGCTGTGGCTGTAGATTAGATTCTGTTGAACTTTCTATGATGAACTGCTAATGTAAAAGGTTCAGAAAACTTAGTTGGAGATTTAATTTCTAATGCAGGCAGATCAATGTTTGGTTAAAATTAATTTGCCAAAGGGAAAACATAACTACATAAGAATATCCCAAAAAGTGTTAATTAGTTAAAAAGTTAAAACAAAAGAAAATAGAGCGAAAATACTGGTTTGAATTTATTTTCACTCTTATGCATATTATCAAATGTTTGCACTTTTAAATAAGAGACACAATGCAGATTTACAAAGTAACTTAAAATGTTGTGTTTTAAAGACACTTGAATGTTTTATTTTACATTATAATTTTAATCTTTAAAAGCAAATGATCAGAGCAATTATATAACTGCTAAACAATTCAACCAATAGAGAAAAAAACAATATTTACATAAACTTAGAAAAAAAACTTTAAAAAGTATTTACAGAATGAAAACTTAACACTACGTACAATGAAGAGTAGCTGAGTCAGTGAGTGGCCACACTGGGATGAAGAGGTTTGACCCGCACACGTCTTGAGAGTCCAAGTCTCAGACCCTGACCTGGAGACCTGAGTGGTGGACTGAGGGAAGAGCTGGGACTCTTACCCAATTGACCTGAGGAGAAAACAAAAACTTTAAATATAAAGTACTGAAAACATTACACCACTATTGTGCTGATATTTTACCTGGTGGTTTCCACTTTGGTGTCCTGCCCCCTGCTGGAGTTGGAGATACTGCAGGTCTGGATGTTGACGATGGAGCAGACCTGATGGGTGCGGAATAGACAGACGCTGGTTTTCTTACTGGTGTCGTTGAGGCTACTGTGAAATAAGGAAATATAATTATACACATTCACAACCCAACTGAGATGTGTCAAGGCTGACAGAAGCAGACCTGCTGCTGCTGATGCTGTGGACTTGGATTTGCTTGATTTAGGCATTTGCTTTTCTTTTTTGGCAGATGTTGTTGACTTGATTTTCTTTTCTGTGGTCACTTTCTCCTTTTTCTGAGCTTTAGTAACTTTCTTAACAGTGAATTCTTCGTCTTCACTCTCTTCTGCTTCACTAAAGTTCTCATCGCTTTCTGAGTCTAAAAGTAAAAAAAAAACTTTTATGCAAAATGCAATGGAAGTCTGCAATAAAAGAAAATACAGATGGAAAAAGCTGACCTGGAGTCTGTTTGGGTTGATACTCCTCATCTTCATCTTCTTGTGTTTGCTTCCTCTTGTCAGCCGCTGCAGTTTTTTTCTGTGTGGAAGGAGCAGGTGATCTGTGTTCTGACATGATTTTATCCAAACCTAAATTAAAAACAAAACAAGAGGTTGGTATTTGCAATGGTCATGGTTGACTTTAATCTCTCTATCCTGACAAATTTTCAATCACCAGGCAAAAACCCTAGAAAGAACAATAAAATTAATATTTAATTCAATATTTTTGGCTCTAATCTGACTGCAGTGAGAACACGTGACTTCCCTCAGACACATCACTCACCCAGCTGAGCAGCATCCACGCTGCAGTTGGACAGATGCACTGGCACAGGATCTGTATTTTCATCAACTGGATCTTGAACTTTTACTTCTAAAGCAAAATAAAGAAACATAAAAAAAAATTAAAGTGGTTTCTGGGTAAATAATCCGAATCAGATGATAACAAACCTTTAGCTGAAGTTGACAGATCCTTGTCTTCAGAAACATTGTTGAGCAGAGAAAGTGTAATGGCTGCTTCTAGATCTCGATCAAACAACTTCTGGTCCAGTGGTTGTCTGTGGAAGGAAGAGAAATAGAGAGAGAATGGAAGACAATATGTAAAAGCAACAAATGTCTAGTGTTAGACACTGTTTACTTGGAGTTAGATGTCCATAACAATCTTTAAAAGTTAAATATTTTTATCTTTATTCCTGAAACAGTTGCCGTAGCATTCTTTTTTTCCCCACATGTATTTCCCATCTAGGTTAGGCTAAATATTACTTTGTCTGGAGAGCAACAAGAGAGTTCTTTTCCCAAAAGGCAAAGGCAAATTTGCAACTTACCTTTTGTTCTGACTAAGAGAGTTGCTTTCTTGGCTGGAGGACTTGCTTGATGACTTTTTGTCCTTCTGTTTCTCATCCCCTCTGAATTTCTTACTTGGAGCTGCCCAGGCATCAGCAAAATCATCTTCGGTAAAAAAAATATAAAAAGCAAAAACATAATATGAAAGTCAGAAGTCTTTTTGTTGGTAACTTAATGGATCAGCAGATGTACAGTCAGCTTACTGGCTGAGCAGAAACAATAAATATAACATACAAATACACACACATATACATACACACACATACATACATACACATACATACACATACATACATACATACATATATATATACATACATACATATACATATATATTTATATACACATGTCTGTTTGTGTGTCATTGTGTGACAGTGACTGAATACTGCAATTCAATAAATATTTATGATAATATATTTATATTATCTAGCAAAGTCTTAATCCAATATTCTTGCAAAGTTTTACAAAAAAATTAGATAGACCCAACCATTAATTAGTGAACATTAACCCAGTTATGACTCATTTAACAGTCAATCCACTATAGTATCAATAAGGGGATTTAGAAATGCCTTTAGTTTTAGAATGTACCCTGACATGGATACATTTTATACAGTATAATTACATAACTACTAACTAAGCAACATTTTCAAAAGGCTAAAATTGAAGAGTTACTCACAAAATATTTGTAAATGTAAGGACACAAGGACATATAAATCCAACATGCCAACATGTTGCAACAATACATTTAAGTAATTTAAGCAAGTGACGAGTAGAGTCAAAAGTATTTATATAAATGTGCATGGGAAACTCTGTGGGTCAATAACAAGAACAAGTTCAGCAAAATAATATTTAAAATATTGTATACATTTGTATATACTAATTTGTCAGCAACTGTTGAGCTGGAGATGATAGCTTCAATGATATGGCTGTGATACGGAATGACCTGATTAAACACACAGCAGTTTCACTTCAGTATAGATGATGCTGCTGCAGTTTTTACTAGGATTTACTCACCATCATCGTCAAAGTTGTTGGACTCACGGTAATTCACCGCCTTAGTTTTCCTGTTTAACAACAACATTCTGTTACACAAAACTAAATAGTGAACGTACGAAACGAAAAAGTTAACCGACAGCTGTTAATAAGAACGTTGACTTACCTGGAAGGTCGGTCCATTGTTAACGCAGTTAAAACTCCTAATGTTTATATACGTAACTAATAAACGGCCACATTTATACTATAGTCAACTCCGGTACAGTCTGTGGGTGATGTGGGTGGAGCATTAAAGCTTGGACCGAGGTGTAAAAGAAATAAAAAGTCTCATTTCTTTCTTACTTTTGTTGAGCCATAGTCGAGAGGTACGGCAAAACAACATTTTCCAAAAGCCCGCCCGATTCTACCCGGACGTGAGGTAGAATGACGTAACTTGACGAAGCTGAACCGTGCACGGGAAACTACTGCCCCCTGCTGGACTGGTTCAGAGCTTATGGGATTTTAATGAAAAAAAAATCCACTATAGATATAACTCTATTAATCCCTCGGGTATATCCTTTGAGAAATTATGGTTACCGCAGCAATACAGCACCGAACAGAAGAAAAAAAATACATATAGTAAAACAATAGTCAAAAATGAATAAAGTTTGAAGTATGTAAGAGCTGAAAAACTAGTGAAATGTTAAATAGAAGTTCGTTCTGCACAGCGGCCGTAAAGCTGCTGTTGCCCCCGGCGCCATCTTAGTATGTATAATATATGTGTATATATTTCTTACACTACAAGCTATAATCGTAAAACTACACATTTTTAACAATAATGCCGGCTACTTATAGGGGTCACACTATTAGTTTAATTATTAATAGCATACTACACGTGTAGCTTTTGTAAATGGAGAAATTGAAATTATCATTGTTGTTATTATCATTATCACTATTAGAAATAATGATAATGATGCTATTTACAAGAGGTAGAAGTAACATGTGATGCAGGGTTTCGCTATGTAGCTTGAATTGAAAGTTATATTAGCAACACATTAGTAACTCGTAAAATAAAATAAAAAATGTTAAAAAAGGATTGGCCCAATAAGTGATTTGATTTTATAACAACACATAGTTAGGTGTTTAGGCCTCCGCACAAAAAAGGTAAACATTAACTACTTCAAAATATGTTGACTGGGATGCTCTAAGTGACAAATAATAGTTCTCAAACCACAATGCAGTAAATTTAGGATATGTCAGTCGGACTTTTATTTTAGTTCTCAGTCCAGCAGATGGCACTAGACGCCTGTAACTCGTGGGTCCCTGATCACAGAAGTGCACGAGTCCAACCTGGTGAGTGACATGAACCTGACATGTCCTCAGCCACCCAGACGCCCACACTCAGGGCGGAGGCAATCACAGCTCCCTGTGAAGTGCAGGAAAAGGGAAATCGCTCAGTCTTCTCCGGGAGCAGCAGCTGTACCAAGGGTTGTCATTTTCTGCTCTGTGAGTGGGAGGCTGTCGGCAGCGGTTTGTCATGCAGCGGACCTGGATAAGCCGTCCAGGGATGTGATGGTCCACATCTTTGTAGCCAGACAAGGGAGGAAGACATGACGGGCCCTGTGGTCACACATTCCTCAGTCCTCCTACAGAGCTGCCTACATACGTGACCAAAATATCAGCTCCAGTCAGGCAAACACTGCGGTCACAACATCACGCTTCCATTCACACATGTGCATGTTTATATGTCGTGTTTCTATCATGTATTGCAATAGCTGTAATATATATATATATATTTAAACTGATTGAACATAAACCCACCTTATAGCTTTAAGTTTAGTACTTTTACACCTTTACTTTCAGCTTTTATTTTTACCCCAGGAAACAATTAAGATTTATGCCGCACCGCCTCTGTGCCTATAATGTTCCCAAACAAAGTCACGTGACGGCTATAGTGGATCTACAGTGAGTCTATTTACTAAAACAACAGTAACAACTCAATAAAATATATATGTAGAAAATTGCAGAGTAAAAATGATTTAACTTTATGTTTATTATACAAGCGTTCTCAGTATAAACCTTACTACTTACAATTGTGTTGCAGCAATTCTGTTAGATAACAATTTTAAAAATAGAAACTTTATTGTATGTGCATATATTTAAACTTACAAAAACATTTTTGACCCTATAGACTGTGTTTATGCTTACAAATAGAATTCCTTTGTAAAAGAAGATTATATGTCCAAGAAATTCTGATGTGTTGCAAAACAACATCACTAAAATAACTTCAATTGTGAATTTCTTCAAAAAATATCATCCTTATCCTTTTTGCTTCTTTCTAATGTACACAAAAAGCTATAGGAAAGGAAACATCATTAGGGTAGTGTAGGACCTTAGTAGATGTTGTGAGATTCTGAATTATATCCAGGTATATTTCATTGATACTGTAATTTTCAGTAACTCTTTTAACTATTACATCATGTTAACAATTAATAGATACATTTTAATAGTTATATTTTAACCTCCTGGTCAACAGGTTCCATTTGCATTATGTCTAAAGTGCCTCGTATTATGCTAAGGAACATTTCTGTCATTTAGGAAACAGGGTTGTTTTAGTGCAGTTCCAAGCCTGGATAAATGGTCAAGGATGCGTCAGGAAGAGCACCTGGTTTAAAACTTCTATATGAGTCAACAAAATTATTTTAATACTGGATTGGTCATAGTCCGGGTCAACCACCGCAAACATTTCTATTGACCTCTAGGTATTGTTGGAATTTACACTACTGTTGGTGAAAGACAAGAAGAAAAAGAAGAGGAGAGAGAAAAGAGGAAGCTTAGAAGTGTCTCGAAGAGAGGACATTTTCTGTGTGCTGGAGACCAGCTGGAAGGGAAGCAAGGCTATAAAAATTGTAGGAGGCTGCAAGCTATTACATACCATTTATATTGAAAGAGAATTGGAATATAGGTGATCCTAAAGGAAGAAATCAGATTTGAAGATGCTAAGATTCATTGAAGACGTGACAAGGATGAGGTGATTAGAGGGACAACACAGACTGGAGAAAAAGCTAGAGAAGCCAGATTGAGATGGTTTGGACATGTACAGAGGACGGACAGTGGATACATTGGTAGAAGAATGATCCTAGAGATGGAGCTACCAGGTAGGAGACAAAAAAGAGATTTATGGATACAGTGACACAGAGGTAGTTGGAGTCAGATACAAAGAAACCCCTGAAAAAAGGACAAACTGAAAGAGGAAGAAGAAATATACATATATATAAAGTTACATTCATACCATGTGTTACATCTAACAATAGACAACAGCAAAAAAACAGTGTAGCTGCAAATAGGCAGAAGTAATGCATGAAAGGTCTTCTGAATTGATCATCTTAAAAAGAATGTATTTATATTTATCACATACACACAGAAAAAAATCTGTGACAGAAGCCTTACTGTAGTAAATAATTCTGTGTTAAGTGGCGGGATTCTAAATTATTGCCAGGAATATCTAATTGAATGCAGTGACTTTCACTCGCATCTAATCTATCAAAGTCTTTTTCAGCTATTTCATTTCTGGTCTACAAGTTCATTTACAGTATGTATGAGCTGCCTTGTTTTATTCTAAGAATCTTGCCCATCAAAAATGATCTCATTAAGACTAAGGTTTAATTTACCCTGAGTGAACGTGGAGCAGTGGAATAATACCACTGCACTGCTGCTTCCATTTATCACCTTGATGTGACTATTAAATTCAACATGAACCTGCTGTCCACAAAAACGTTTCAAACCTCTATTTCTGTCTCGGGCTCTTGTTGCCAGACTGTTTTTGGATTGAAACGTTCAGCCTAACCCACCAGGTTAGCAGCTGTGATGTCATCAGCGGTCTGAACTTCAGCTTGTTAGTTGGAAGTGGTCTGCAGGCAGTTTACCCCTCAACCACTGAGGTGAATGCCATCATTATGTTATGTGCCAGTGGTAGTTTGTGTGGGGCTCACACACTCCGGCGACGTTGCCCTTCTATGGCTGTTCCGCAGGTGGAGACTCGCAGTGTTGTTATTTACATTCCACACAGGCTGGAGAGAGAGAGAGAAAAAGTATATAGACCTAAGTCCGTCCTATACAGATATTTTAGGTAGGATGCAAATAGTTGTCATGTTTTGCATGAATGAAGATGCGAGGGTGCTGCTAATGTGACAAACAACTGTGGGTATTTGTCTGTGAGTATGTTTAGCTCCTCTATCCTCTCCATCAGTGACAAAAAAATAATCAGCAGGGTTATTTACAGGCCTGATGAGTTCCTCTTAACTGTTTCGGATATCCGGCGTCACACTTGTGGTGTTGTTGTTGCAACCTAGAAATGGCCTTGGTGCAGATGCCTCCAGGCAGAGAGCAGTGGCAACCGCAGCACAGCCGCAGCAGCCACGGCTTCAGCCAGTGACCCAGAGTGGGCAGACACATCTGTCAATCAGTGGCTTCCGGAGTTTGTTTTCTGAGACCTCGTCTTCTCATGTGCATGCTTTCACAGACTAGGATTTTTCATTTTGGTGTGTACACATGGCAGCCGCAAAACTAATTGCAATGCCAGAGAGGAATGATCACAAAACGATGACAGGAAGTGTGGGTTGGTGATTCTTGGAATGACATGCAATGATGTGCAGCAACATAAAGAGTTATTTCACTAATGAATATCAGTCTTTGTTGGGTTTGTCAAGGTCTGACATTTTACTTTGTTGGACAAAACTTTTACATGGGACGTCCAACAATATTGTTGATCCGATATTTGCATATTATGTAATATCTGTAAGAATTGCTGCTTGTTTTTCCCTGTCAATGAAAATAGATGCAGTACCTCAGTTTCACCTCATAATGTGTCCTAAAAAAATAGATAAATTGCTTTATATTAAAGTAAGTCACTAGATGGCAGCATTACAGCCCATTTAAGTAATGTCATTTTCATACAGTGGTTTGAGATACAGATTATTAAACAAATATTACCAGGCCTGTATCACTATTGGTTAACATTGAAATTGAAAATTAAGTATTTGGATAAGAGTGGCCTATTGAATATTGGCAAAAAGTTAAAATCAAACATTTTATTTTTTACATTTTCTATTGCCTGAAAAATACTTTCTTTTTGCCTTTCTTAGTTTGTTATGACTCATTTTCTACTTTTCTACAAATGGACAGCTTTAGTGTTAAATGTTAAATAAATACATTTTTATTAAGTTATTTTATTTGATGTCATTCTAAATTAAAGTAACATGTAGTAGCCTTCGGCTACCTTCCAGCACACACTTCCCTTGTACGTTTTACATCATTGTATGTCGTATGTTACCTACTGCATCTTTATTTTCATGCATTATTAACAGAAATCTTGACGACATGACATTAAAAGTCAGGTATTAGACAAGACTAGCTGGCAGCTTCACTTCATGGAGTTTGGCAGTAAGATGTTAGTCATGTTGACAACAATTATTTTATGGAGGAATATATTTGGTTTTTGTATTTGCAAAATAGGTTTATCTTTAAAAGAATAAACTTTTTTAGCATAAAAATGAGACTATCTAAGATATTGATTACTCACGGATAATTCTCATTCTTTTCACACAGTGACTGGCCATAAAAACATGAATCAAACATTGGCTCCAACCTCTACTTTTCTGCTGAATCACGATGACACGACGATGATTTCCAAGGTGTAAGATTTTGGCGAACTGCAGAAGCAGATTGTGAATGCACAGCAGGATTAAACATGTTGACTGTGATATAAACAGCATCAAACAAACAGTCGAGCGTTGGCTCTTTGACACCAATCAAAAATAGCTTCTGTGAGGCAGCATCCTGTCCAACTCCAGTGTGAAGGACAGCAGGGGGGCATAACGTCATTAGGGCCGCCATTGAACAGAGAGGCTGACGTGAAGGCACGACTCACCACCACAATAACTTTTGTGTCTCGTCATGCCTGGGATGCACTGCAATCAAGTGCTGCTTGGACTATTGATAGATGGACTGGATCAGATTCTCTCTGCAGCATTTCCACATGACAGCTCACTGCACTGCACGCTGCTGCACAAAACTGGAGCAACGTTCTCCTGAAGCAGAAAGAAGAGAAAATTCATCTGTCATCTGTTGCTCAGGCTCAGGAGTCTTTCTGGCTTATATCAAATCCCTCAATTAGATCAATCTCGTTTGTACATTCTACTCAGTAACACCAACTGCAATGCAGAGGCTGACAGAAATTTGTGGACCTTTTTTTTTCTGGGAATGTTGACACTGATTTATGTGCCTGACGACAATAGTCTGCACAGGCAAACATTCCGTTTATTAGTCAAATTCAAGGTAATAGGGCAGGGATTCGTTGTCTAACTACGTACTTCCGGTGCTCAAAATGAAAAGTGGGATAGAATCCAGTCAGAACCTGTGTACCAGTGCTGCAATGCAGTGAGTTATCCTTCAGGAGTCTGCCGGGTGCTGTATTAGACGATCAACACCAGAGGGCAATATCCACATACAAGAGTAGTACGGGTAAAGTACGGGAAAACCACAGCTCTCCGGAGATAAGGCAATTCTAAATACTAGTTAAAAGTTCCTTTGCGACACGTATTCTCTCTGGTTGTTTGTTGTGTGGGTTGGTTGAGGATTTATTTGGACGGTCAAAAGTCATAGTTAGCATAGCATGTTAGAAACCCTGTCTTTAAAATCAGCCGTTCTCTCAAAAAAAACTCTCTTTTGGTCAAATTCAGGTGAATCCACATTAAACTACTAGTTCAGCGAAACTTTAAAATATAAACACTTTAATGAACTCACAAAACTAGAGCTCAGCTATGAGCAGTAATATGGGAACACTTTGCTTTTAGATTAAGAGAAGAGTTTTTGTGGGTGTTATTGATTATGGATGTTACAGTGCCTCAGGGTTCTTGTTCTTTCTTTCTCTGTTCAACACTTTCACACTCACCATGTGGCGTTTCAGCAGTGTTTTAACTTCGTCTGAACTTCATCACAAGGATATTTACCCTTTGACCCAGTAGGGCAGGTTTCATTGGTTGACCACTGTACTGAAATTCAATGCTAAGAAAAGAACATCCACTGATTTCAGCGACACTAAAAATTACTCCAGTTATGTCAAGCAAAGGTTTTCAGTATGACATATTGCAAGTTTGACTTTCAGTCAAATAAATTAATCTTTTTTAGTTTCCGTAAGGTTTCTCATAAAGTAGACCCTAGAGAAAATAAACATTTATTTTGACAGGAAAAATTACTATGTAATTCACAGGTTTTGTGTGAGAACTTGACTTTGTAGGACAGAGCAAGGTCAGTGAACTGTTGGTTTTAGGATACCTAAATGTCACTGGTCACACTGAGTCGGCTAAACAAAACTTTGCTTAGCAACTACTACCTAGAGTACAAGATTTACTCAACAGCAGAAAGGGAACATCCCACAAATACCGTCAGTTTTTGTGTAATTGGAATGGAAATCTGATACTTCTTCAATATTGCGAGTTATTAGCTGCGCTTCTCAAGACGGGCCTGGTGCCAAAACCTTTGATCAACTCTATGTGGATTTACATTTCATTCAGCTGGGGCAGTGACAAAAATAAACGATCTGAACTTTGTTGTGCTGGCAGAGTGACAGCAGCTCTGTCCAAGATGACTCACTCTCTCAGCAGAAAGCCATTCCTGACGCTCTCCTCTGCCCATCAGCCAAATTGCACCGAGCGCAGGATCTTTTGATGCCCCCTAGTCCGGCCTAAACGCACTCGCACTGTTGGGGCAAGGTGCCTGCATCCACGGGGCCCGGCGGCACGCTTCACATCCTGCAGGAGTGAGAACGTGCAAAGCAGTGAGCAAATGTGTTGAGAGAATTCCTCACATTCCCCCAGCCGTGCTGGTGGCCTGGCCCGGTGTTGGGTTCCTGGGAGAGAGGGAAGAGGAGCCAGAGGAGTCGGCTGCAGACTCAGCAGCTGACACCTCCTCTGATCTCTATCTCTTCCTGCAGCCATAAACCAAAGTGTCTTGACTTTTTAGCATGGCAGCCACGTAAACAGAACTTTCCTCACAGACGCATGAAAGTCAGGCTGCTTCCAGGAAGCAACGGGTTTTGATTCCTAAGTGGGAACAAAACATTTGAAGGTAATGCATAAGACACACAACATACTAGAGGTCTCCAGATTCTTTCTACAGCGCCCCCTTTATGTTGTGTCTCCTACCATAGAGCAGGCATGGCTTCTAACCACAACAGAACTACATTTATAACACTGATGTCCAGTGGTTTCCTACTTTTTGGACCACTAGACTCTATACCCCTCAGAGTGGTCCAACTCTGGACTTTTGAAACTATTGAGACATATGGATAAGGCATTGTTTCTTAAATATATTTATAAACATTCATTCATAGTAACACCTGACCCAAAATTAGGTGAGTAATACGCTGAGTGGATTGACTCCGGATAGTCAGAAAAAATAAAGTAACCTCTGATGATTTCACAGAATAAACCAATATAAATTATACTGCTTAGGAGAGATAAAACCACTGAAATTTCTTTCGTGGCAATAGTCCAGCATTGAAGATCATGTAGAATCATTAAGTCCTTTTAGGTGCTTCAATACAACTGTGTGATATGTGAGAGGAACAAGAACTATTCTCTACTCTCAGCCCTCTCAGTGGATCCATTGGTAGATGAATGATCCTAGAGATGGAGCTACCAGGCAGTAGACAAAGAGGAGATTGATGGATGCAGTGAGGGAGGACATGGAGGTAGATGGAGTCAGAGTAGAAGATACTAAGGACAGGGGGAGATGGAAAGTGTTGGGTTGCTCAACATCTAAACAAGGGAAAGCCAAAAATAAACATTATATCTCAGGACTGACAAAAATAATTTGGACACCATATATTTTACTTAAAGCATGAGAAATATATGAGATTTTGATTTTTTAAATGAAATCATAGTAAGTGCAGCAGTAATAACATGACCAACAACCTTTCATTAGGTTCAATAGTCACTGGGGGAGCTAACATGTCAACATGTTTGACCATGACAGGTACCATTTCAGCAGTCTGTCTGTTCAAGAAACCCTCTGTGTTAAAACTGACTGTCGGTGTCAACTACTGTGTCAACTTTACTAGAGTGAAGATGTTCTGCCATTTTTATCTGCCATCCTTAACATAATGTTTGGATTTTCTGCAGTTCGAGGTAGCAGTTAACTTGCAGGATTCTTGAAACACTGTCTGATTATCATAGTGTAGTCAACAAGAACCTGGAGGAAATGTCACTCTAAAAGAAGACCAAGTATTAAGCACTGTTGGGCAAGTTACTTTAAAAAAGTAACTTGTTATTTTACTAGTTACTAAATTATAAAATTAACTAATAACTAGTTACTTTACTTTAAATAATAATAATAAAAAAAGCATAAAAAAGTTTTGTGTTGTGTTCTGTAGCAACTATCATAATGAAATGTAGTGATATAATGTAATAAAAAAAATATATGTTTAGACATTTTGACAGGCATCTTCATTGTAACCCCAACTTGCCACTTGCCATCACCTTGCTTGTGGGTGTGTGCTGCTGTACTGCGTTGCGTGTCTGTGTAAGACTGTTTATTTTCCTACAAGGCAAGAAGACCCGCCCAGGTGTCTTTCTGATTGGCTTAGCCTGAAATGTCAGGCAATGTCAACCAATCATCGCTCCTTTTCAACGCGTTGATACAGTAAGTGTGCACGGCCGTCTTTCACTCATGACTGACAGGCAGCAGACAGGGAAACCGTCCATTAGACCACAGATAGTAACGAGTAATGAGCCCCTTTACACATTTACAATAACTGAGTTACTGAATGCGAAAGGTAACGCGTTACGTTATAAGTTACTGGGAAAAGTAGTTTTGTTACGTAACGGGGTTACAAGTAACGGTTAGCCCCAACACTGGTATTTAGTAAATGTATTAATCACTCACTGGGTCTAACTAACATGATTAATCTTATATTTCATTTCTAAAATTGTAGCTTGAAACCAGTTCTCATCAAACTGACTGGATCCTGACATTGTAAAGGTCAAAGAGAAAAATAATGTATGGTCCGTTCTAGAAAAAAGAAAATACCATAATGATCCCAATTTGCACCAGGCTTGCGGTTCTTCTGGGAATCAAACCTGAGACTCCATGCTCTGTTTTCGAGGCAGGCGTGCTAACTGCCACACAGCGGAACAGATACAAAAAATTTAGGTAAATGAAAAACAACAATTAAAAAATAATTCTCAGTAAAACCTGTTTATGGCCAGCCTTTCCACCTCCCTACAAAAAATCGAAAATATTACTTCATTTCATTTGACTGTGGGGCCACCAAGGTGGCTGTCTAGAAAAATCCTGGCTCTCCAACTGATACAGTTGATCAACTTTGCTATTAAAAGTGTTTAAGTGCAGTAATTATTGCTTCAAAATTGCATTTATATCAATAAAAAATTCTGACATTCACAAAAATGTACACCAACACTCAAAAATATTTTAATATTTATTCCTAAAGGTTTATTTTTAATTTCAACTATGCCTGTTCCTTCTGGTTGTCAGGGCTGCTGCTCCACATTCACATTCCTCAGAAACACTTTGTTTTACTCAGACTGACTGAATTAAGGTGGAGCCCTACATCTTCTTGGCATGCGCTTTAAAAAACTGCTGTATCACGGGTTGGGATTTGTTACTACAGTAAGAGCCATTTGTGACTTGCTTTCTTTTTTTCACCTGAGTCACTGTTGGACAGATTTAGCAGCCGGCCCATCTTCCCTCAGCAAGATGCACAGACTGTACCCTTGAAGAGATATTTTTAGTGGGAACAGTCCCTTCTGACAGCATGGACTTTGTCTTCACTTAACACTTCAGGGCTTGACATCATAATAATAATGTTGTGGGCACAGGGATTGTGTGTTTTAGGGAGGAAATAACTCACAATATGTGTCAGCCAATGTAGTATGACCTTCTCAGTTGATTTGCTGCATTTCCCAGTTTTACCACGTTGGAAAGCAGCAGAGAAGGAGGGCAAACCCCAGTGCAGATTTTGGCTATTGAATTATACATGAGCTGGCTCAGCTGAACCGTGTCTGAATTCTCCGCTGCTTTCAGGGAGGTGCTGTTACTTTTTTACAAGGCCAGTCCTCGTCAGATTTGAATCCATTTGTATTGATCAGTCTCCCAGTATGGTGCAGTTTGCTACTTTAGATAAAGGATTTCACTACACTTAAGGGGGTTAGGACCAAATATGAGCAGGATGTACATTGTGTTCTGACTGCATGTCTCCATTTCAACTTCTTAAAAATAAATGTTATCAATATGTTAAAGTATCTAAAAGGAGGAGCACAGTTTGGTACTGAGAAAACCATCTTAGGTTAGCAGTTTTTAGGGATGGTAAAAAAAATAATAAATAAGCAGTGAAATAAGAGCTTTAATTTCTTATCTAACCTTCAATTCATTTTGTTGACTTTTACAGCCAGTTATCAATCTGTTAGGGAAACATTCTCCACATGCCAAAGAGACACTGAAGACACGTGTTGACAAAAAATGAAGGAAATATTATTTTGGATACATTCTATTGTTTGCTACTTTAAAGGATCTCAAATTATTCACCAAAATTCTGCTTTTGTCCACACCTTTGGCTGTCGTGTTGTTGTTGCTGCAAGCACATAACCACTGGTCACAAATACTAGCTCATGCCAATGTGCTACAAGCAGAAAAACAGTTATAATTAATGTTAGTGAGATTTTTTATTAGTTTTTTCCCTGATAATGTAATATTTGTTTAGCAGGAGTTGTTTGAAAGATCCTGAGACGTTTATCTCAAGTTTCAAGGTATTATTTACAATAGTTGTTTAAACTTTTGCAAATATTGCAATTGGCAATATATATTGCAATACAAATATTAGTATTGGTATGCTTACTTGAAAATCAGAAATTCAGTTTTTGGACTATATCGGTATTGTGATATCAGCAAGTTAATATTGGACAACCTTTAAAAACATAACAAAACTGAGCATATTCAGCAGTAACAGATATGGCTAGCTAATGATAATTCCAATGCGCTAACAATGATAATAAAAGCAACCCAACCCAAGGCAAGATTTACGTGATAATAGCAAAAGAAATTCCCCAACTGCCACTGAGCACCACTGTGCTAACAATCAGCAGAACTGTGGCTGCAAAAAAGCCCTTGTTGTTTTGTCATTTTAATTTTCCAGCTCATATCTACTATCATTTTTACAACAACTGCCGTGATGGTGATACTTTAATCCTGTCTCTTTATCTGAAGGCCAGTGCAGCCTTGCACTGTTGTCTCTTCATTTACACTTGGACAGAGTCTTGTTGCAGGTCTTTGGCAAGGGTTCTGGTGTCATGCCAGATAAATCCCTTCTCCATCTGTGGGAGCCCCCTCAGCTGTTGTTTCAATACTGACTCAAAACTCACACGTTAATAAAATGTTAATTGAAAGAGCTTTGCGTCCTCCTGGATCCAGTTACTTGTACGCTTTCGTAATAAAGTCTGCCTGTGAGGGCGTTGTCTTGACTGATGTGCGGCCGTGCATTAAACACTATGGATCTCATAATTGATTCAAAGACAGCTGACCTGACAGGAGTGAATCAGAGACATTTCCCTCTTGACCCAGTCTCTAGTTACTCAGTCATCTACTTAAGCTTTGATTTATTAATTGGAGACAAACGTCTTTCACTCCAACGTCTTCACCGCAGGTTTTATAAAATATAGTAATCTGCGATCCTTATGGCGATAGTTGCGTTGCAAGGCCTCTACAAGACGGGAAAAATTGTAATGTAGAGACATGATAGTTATGATAATATTTACAGATATTTTTACTCTTTGTTAACCTCCTCCACACTGTTATCAACCCTCCCTAGACTGTCTTAACCCCCACCTAGACTATTATATGAAAGTAGATGAAATCTACAGACAGATAAAAAAATATTTTGCGAAACCGTGCAAAGTGAAAAAGAGAGACAGAGAAAGGGAGATGCAGAAAGATGCTTCGATGACTGAGCCGATCATTATAGGGAACTGAAGGGCATGCTCAGTTAGCCAATAGTACACAGAGTAGCCAATGTATTAGCCAATAGCATGCTGTGTACCATATTGTCTAAGCAAATGCACTTAACTTGAAAACAAGAATCCACACTTCTATATGTCAGCGTACAAGTTGTGATCCCTCATTTACTGAGGTGGTTTCTTTCCAAAACCAGCGATAAACGTAAGAACCAAAATCAGAGACGTAGCTACTATTATGTTAATGTAAGCTAACCAAATGTACAAATAATTTTGGGGGCTTAGTAGGGTGTGAAATATGGCCAAACACCAGAATGAACACTACAGTATAATCTCAAAAATCACTCATGTTGCATTACCAAATGACTAATCAACAGTTTAATTTTGTATCTTCAACTAAATAGTACAGAAATTAGTATTCAAACCATGGGCATGAACCGGTTCAAGGATTGAAAACAAAAACTGGAAACATAATATTTTGTTCTTGTCCCATTCATGTCCTAAAACGTCTACGGTAGCCAGGGCTATGAACCAGAATTTCTTTTGCCAAAAACAATATTATAACGTTCCTGGTTATGGGTTCCACCATCAGGGTAATGTTCCTGAACTGATGAGAATAAAATACTGTTCCTTGAGGAAACGATTGACTTTGACTGTAGCCAAAGGATTTTCAAAGAACGATATACAACCTGTATTAACCGGTTGCCAAGTGCTTATTACTGGTTTTGCAGTTTTGATAAGCGTTTCTATTCCACGACAAAAAACATGAAGTTACTGGTTTAGTTTCTGTTCCAGGCTTTTGCCAAAACTTTCTGGTTTTGTTCCTTGAACCGGTTCTAAGCCCTGATTTGAACACATTTGATATTCACATTATTGTAGCACCCATATAGACAATGTTCAACCAAAACACCCCAGTATTTTATTGCTTTTAGCGGCCGTTGCGTTGCTAAACAGAAGCCTCAGCCTCAGGCCTCGATGACAATATCAGCCCAAACCATCCGAGGAGCTCAGAGGTGACTCATTAACGGTGCCCACTTTCAATCGATTCATGTTCCACTCTGTCAATAGCCCACAAGTTCTGTCTATTCAGGCTATCATTAGCCTAAGTCTGCATCAACATGTGCTTGCACAGCAAATCGAGGTAGCATCTCATTGATTCAATCTTCAGCCCACTTGGTTTCCTCTGACCACTGAAAAAGAACCAAAGTAACTCCTCCAGACTTGTTAGATTGGTTATAGTACAGAGGATCAACACATTGGAAGTAAATCTCAATACTGCAAAAATTATATATATATATTCAGTTTTTACTTACTGAATATATGTGAATATTATTGTTTACAGAATATATGTGATTTTTTTTTCCCAAAAATTTTGCAATGTTAAAAAAAAATCAAAATGGCGCTCTAGGCTTGGAGTTCCAAAGTCTATCATCAACTGAATATTGGATGCTAATAAAACACAAACAGCTCCAACTGTAACAGTTTGTGTAGTTGCATTTGAACAAATTTGATTTTCCTTCCTAAATTAATAGTAAATAATCAGCAACGAACATATTTCCGATATTGTCAACCTGAGTTTTATTTGTTTGTTGTTTTCCATTGCAGGTTGAGGGGGCGGTGAGGGTGAGCTGTGCCAGTGCTGTTTACCAGCAACAAGACCTCTCTGGTTGCTACAGTGGGCCTGAGGCTCCCTGGCAGCAGACAGCACCTCCAGGTCCCAGGGGCCGGCACTCTGTGACGTGTTGGAAATCCCCCGAGTCTCCTAACAGCACCATGTAGGACAGGATGCACAGAGGGATGTAAAGGAGGACGAATCCTCTGCACTCACTCACGGTTTACTCTGTTTTTGTATTTACCAGTGAGATGGTTTCTGAAATAGAACAGTGTAGTCAATAATATCCTGAAGATTTTCTTTTTTTTTTTGTGGTAAGCTTTCCACTGCGGTTAACTTTCCATGCAGGAGAACAATCAATATCTGCATGATTCCAGGCTATTTATAAACAAATAATAACTTTATGAAATCATACGTTTGTTAGAATTGTATTGTATGTAGCTAACTCTTAAATGAGTTTTAGTTTCTGGGAAAATGTTTATTTATTATTTGTAACTTAAGTTATTTTTGGACCTAGTAAAAAACTTTGTCAGTTTCGGCTATAAATACATTTCAAATGAAGAGACCAACATGACACAAAATCTCTTTCAAGACCATTTTACAAGAAAACATTATTTTTACCTGCTTCATCCAACACCTGTACTGTGAGAACTTTGAAGGCTCATTGTTTTATATACAGACATGATCTCAACTGGACATCTGAGCCAATGATGGGTATTTATTAGTGCATGGTTTTATATTTTCCGTAGTTGCTGGGTGCAATACTCACGATACTACAATAATAACGAGCAATATGACCAGGCAAAATATTTGGCTGTGTAAACTTCCTGAACAAACAGCAAAGGAAGTGTCAGACAAGATTGCATTTACTCTCCTGGGACTGTTTTTACACCTTCCTTCTAAATAAGGCAGCAGGCTGCCAGGACATATGACCACTGTCCCGATTTGGGTCCTGGTCACAGTATCCATCCATCCATCCATCCCATGATTGCTCAACGGCAATGAAATTCAAACACACACACACACACACACATACACACACACACTTGTATGGCTTGCGAGGACTCTGCAGTGACTTTGAATGAGTTGAACTGCATAAATCAAAAGAGTATCATGAACCTTCAGTTGATAATAAACCTCCAACCTGATCCAAGGATGAGGACCATCTAATTCAACCTCTGAAAACAAAGTTAACTTTAGGTCAGAGTTTTAAAGTATTCATGGTGGTCCTGACGAGATAACAAAAACAGGTGCAGACACACACAGACACACCTCCATGTGAAAAGAGCAGTGTCAGAGAGGTAATATTTATCTACAGGAAGCCTGATGACAAAACCTTCAAAATAAAACCAATATTATCAAAGGATTTATCCTCTGCACGACTTTCCAGCATAGTACGTTGACAAACCATTTAGGCTAGGTTAGCTTATTATTTGTTTTCAAACCAAAGGGCTAACTCCATTCCTTAGGAACAGGAAATAACCGCATTAATGGATAAAGGTGGAAACTGGCAGAATGGTTTTGCAAAGCTTTCAGCTTATCAAAAAAGCGTTCTGTAGCTTCAGGGTTTTGGCATGTATAGCACCATCTAGAGGGGAGGAAAAGCAGCTTCAGCTTAAACTAATGACCGCCAGAAATAAATCCCAGAACTGCAGGGCAATATGGAAATTAAAGTAAGAGGAACAGGAAGAAGAATCACCCTGCAGCAGTAATCTGCATAATGATTTGGCAGAGTTTTTTTCCTGGCTGATTTCCCTCCACCTTCCTAGAGGTCGGTAGGAGAACTCAATGTAAGAGCTTTAATAATATATATTTTTTCCATAATAAATCAATAGGAATAAGTCCCATGTCCACTATTCTGTAAAATACAGAGTTGTTTGTTTTTTTATTTTGAAATGTTGCACAGGAAACATGAGGCCCTATTCACGCTAGCTTGCGTGAGAGTGAATGAAGGTGCAGCACATCCCATCACTCCTGTCAGAACTGCTGCTGCTGCTGGGCTCCTCCAACACTCCACCTCTTTCTCCTCCTCCTCCTGCTCCTCCTCCTCCCATCAGCTACTCTCGATGGGGGGTGCGGCGGGCTGTGAAGTCACTGTGATGTCATTTTAGGATGTGCGAGTCGGGGGCAAGGTGAGCTGGTTTTGCGGTGAGTGGAGTGTCCACCCCCTCCAGAGCCAGCGCGTTGCCTGTACAGAGAGAGGAGCGGAGCGGCGAAAGATGATCATCGTCACCGGCACCAATTCAAGCTCCGACGCGCTGTGTCCCTCTCCTTCTCCTCCTCCTTCTCCTTCTCCTTCTCCTCCTGCTGCTGCCGCTGCTGCTGCTGCACACATCTACGGCTATGGGGCCTTGAGAACCAGCCTTTACCACCACCATGCCAAAGGACAGAAAATAAGAAGAGTTGCATTTTTAGGGCAGGCAACTTTGACCACGTGCCCCAAAGGTGAACTGGATGGCCATTGCGCAGAGGTGCCTCTACTACAGTATGTCCAGCGGGGCCAGGACGCACTGGACGTTGCCAGCACTTATTGTACTGTGGACTTCTCTGTGGGGGATCGCGTCAACCTATCCGATTCCGAGCAGGACTAACGCGACTTTGCTGGAGAAGAAGTGGGAGACGCTCTTCTCCCGCTCCTACCTGGGTATCAGTGGAGCTAAATCGGAGCTGAACTGGGAGAGTGACTATTTGCAGGGCATCAAGAGAGTGCGGCGGCTCTACTGCAACGTGGGCATTGGATTTCACCTGCAGGTGCTCCCGGATGGCAGGATAAGCGGTGTACACAACGAGAACCAATACAGTGAGTCCATCCCGAATAGGAAAGCACTGGGAGAGCGAGGAGGGAAAGCGCAGCTGTAACGAAATGCGCACCCGGACAGGCGCTGTGAAAGTTAGAGCGGTCCACCCTGTGCCCGCGAGATTCTCAACGAGAGCCGTTGTCGGCATGGTTGAAAGTTTGCCCCCAAGCAGAAACAGTGGCCTGAGCTGCGCATCCGTGCGGTGCGAACCAAGTACCGTTCACCTCCTCCTCCTCCTGAGCCAAAAACCATGACATGAATGCTTGGACCCAGTTTAGAATCCCAACTTTATTTTTACCCCTGCTGCAGGAGGAGCGCACGCACAAACGCAATCTCAGATCGACACACACGCGCCCGCGCACACGCACGTCAGAGTGCCACAAATGCCTCATAATCAGTAAATGAGCGGTGAAAGCATCCTCCAGTCGCAATGCACCTGCCAGTGTTGGTTCCACCCATCACTGCTGCAGAGCCGGAGGCCAGTCCCACAGTCGCAGCGTGACTCTGACTTTTTTCTGTTCTCTCCTAAGGTCTGATCGAGATCTCCACCGTGGACCGAGGAGTCATCAGCCTGTACGGGGTCAGGAGCGGCCTCTTTGTCGCAATGAACAGCAGAGGAAGGTTATACGGAGCGGTAGGTTTTGTGCGCAGCTCACACTCTGTTTGACCGTCGTGCATGCGCGCGCGGACATTGCGCGCGCACGCACACTCATCAGATCAGTGTAAGATGAGTTCACGAAGCTGCTTTTGCAGCCGTGGGTTGAAGTCCTGTTGTGTTATTAATATTTCCTGATGATAGGGGCTTTCACAGAGCTCCAAAATAAATTAAAAACATTTCCACCATCGCAGAGAGGAACATAGAGTTACATATCAACAGAAACGTATATATATACTTATAAATATATGTATTTTCATTTGAACAACTATAGAAAATGACTTCCTATCCATAAGTTAATGTAATGCTTCTGCTTTGGTTCTAAAACTATGGTCTGTGTACCACTGGTTGGACCATGGCTCCTTCTAGTGGTATGTGGTGGAATCTGCTTTACCTAAGGCTAACTGCCAAATAGTGGAGAAATGTTTGTATGATGTTCTTCACTGATGAATAGCCTCATAATCCTATTGAGGATTTATTATCAGCTTCAGATACTGATGTTAACTGAAGTGGGTGGGTCTGCTGTGCTGTGTAATCATGTTATACTGCTGGTACTGCAGTACAGAACAGTGAAGACACTGTCCACGTAATATTAGTGAAGATAATAGATTTACCACTTTGATCTCAAATATGTTTGTTAAGTTTAAATATATATATTGAAATTTTGTTGAAATCTATATGGCAAAGCTGCTTCATCTTTGCTGCCATGATTGGAACGTCAAATGTAACACCAAGAAAAGGAGATGTTGAAGGCACAGAGTAAAGCAGAAGGTGCTTTTGTCTAGGAAATCCAACAGGGGCCACTGCATCAACTACATCATTTGTCACTTTCTACAAATGGATGGTTGATTGCAAGAGAGCATGAGAAACCTTTTAAACTCATTGTTATTTAAGGTGGTATTTGTGAATTATGATCAAAGTTATGTTTAATAATGTTCGGAAGAAAATGTAATACAATTTTAAATGATTTGGTAAAAGAAACGCTATAGGTCTAGGCTATAGAATTTAAATGTTTATCAGGAGACAGATCTGGGCCGCTATCATGCCGGTCAAACATATGCACTGTGTAAATCTGTAGTTTCTGAGTCATCTTGACTAAGGAAATGTCCTTTTAGATTTTTCCTTTGGCTCAGCATTATTGGTCGTTCATCAATAGTCAATACATTAAAGATGTGAATGAATTCACATCATATTCACGTCATATCCTACTACAATACCTCGGTACATTTAACAGCCATTTCCACCAAGCCTGTATTATTAACTGAGTTAACTAATACAGACTCTTTTGGTGCTGCTTTCTACTCTTTTTGGAGACTGTGCTGCATTGACACATTGGTTAAGATTCACCAACACACTAAATATGCAAAAATTTAGAATTTGGTGATTTAATTTTTTATTTAGCCTTTGTATGGTGTTTATTGTAAGGACTTAGTTTTTCCATGTCATTCACTTGTTACAAACAGTGATTGTCAAAGCATAGGTCATGACCCAAAAGTGGGTCAGAGGGCTAAATTTGGTGAATCAAGGGATTAGATAACACCAGTCCATCCAATCCTCCAAGCAAAACTCAAAGCTCTTTCCTTGGTTTAAATGTTTGTGACTGTAGTTATACTTTGAAACGTGTCTACAATGGATTTGAAAATGTAAATATATATAGATATATATATACACACACATATATACATATATACTGTATATATATATATATATATATATATATATATATGTATGTAGAAGTGGTTGGTATGGTTTTAGACTTATGTTATTTGTTATATCACCAATCTCAATACATGCACAAGATGAACACCCTATATACCTCTAATTCATTGTCACATATGTTTCATATATTCCATATGACATACAGTACAGTCTCAAATGTCTCCTTTCTGGCTTTGTAAAAAAAATACTAATTTATACTTGATTTTCTTTTCAGAAATACTTTGGGGAGGAGTGCAAGTTCAGGGAGACCCTGCTGCCCAACAACTACAACGCCTACGAGTCTTTTGTTTACAAGGGCTTCTACATTGGCCTCAGCAAGCATGGCCGCGTCAAAAGGGGCAACAAGGCCACCCCCGCCATGACCGTCACACATTTCCTCCCCAGACTATGAGAGAAACTGGCAATAAGTCACTAATTTGCACATGTGGATGTTCTTCCAGGTAACACACAGAAACGCTTAGTCAAGATACACACGAGCAACGGACTGCATAGGAGAAGAATAACTATTTATTCTGTTTATAAATATATATATATATATATAAATATATCTGTATATTTGGATAGCTATCTTTGTACATGTATGCCATACTGTGCTGCTTATTGTTTTTACGGATGGGCAGAGTTGAAACCTTGGCCCGTCTCACTTTACCTTGGTGCTTGCTGTAACCGAACTATGTTTCACTTCCTTTTTTGAGATGAAGGATGAGCTGTATCCAGTGCTTTGAACGAGTGAAATTAATCCTTTTTATTACCTCAAAGACCCACTTTACTAGTCGAAGGGATGCATGGACTTCTGCGCAAATACCTGCTAAGTTTATCCTTTCTTTCGAAACCCATTGAATGCTTGACGGCTCCCGGCTCGTGGGAGTCAGCGGGGAGGGAGACAAACTCTAAATGCACTACCGTCGCTGCACGATTTTTAAAGGTGCCTTGGTGTTCCCACTTGTGGCCCCCTTGGACTTGCATGTAAGAGACACCCAGCTGGTGTCAGAAATAGGGCTGACACTTTGGAGAGGGCCCCAGAGGGGGGAGGGCTTGGTGGGTTGCGACTATCTCTGGTTTATTTTCTTTTCTGTAATTAGATCGATTAAGTAATATACAATCTGTGGCTGTGACCGGAGACTGGTCGGCCATGGAGACTGGCACAGGCCAGCAAATACACAGGGTGTACCACTTATCTTATCTGAGCATGGAGAAATTTTTTTTTTGTCTAAATGTTTGACCTGATCTTGCATCTGCACAAGAATCTAGTGAGCGATTAGAGCACACAGTAGAAATGTATCTGCACATGGGTTTAGGGTTGCTGTTTTTGGAACTTTTAGCTGCTTTTGGGGAAAAAATGATGTCCTCTATCACTGAAACCAAATGGGGGGAAAACAGTGTAAATAGTAGCAAAAGTGAAAAAATAAGAAAGTCGGGAGCTTTTCGTGCTGCTTTCCTTGCAGCCGTCCCGAAACAAGGCAAAAAGAGTTGCACAGTGAACTATCTACCATGGAGTTTTTTTGGACAGGCATCTTTCCTCATTCATATCTTTCCTCCTCATTTTATTCTTGTCTTTCTGATGGGAGTAGGTGTGTACCATCTCGCTCCCTCTGCCTGCCAGCGTACTCTGCAGCAGCACTGCAGTGGCAGTGAGGTGTCAGGAGCTGGAGGCAGCAGATACTTATTGGTACAATCATAGATGAGTCAATGGTTTGTCTGTGGAGAACTCAAGGACAGTGCGGACAGTGAATGGATGCATCTGGTAGATTGGGAAAATTTCATTAGACTGTGGATGTAGCTGATAGAAAAAAATCAGTGTCATGTTTAAAGAGAAGTCAGACAGTTCACATCCAGGAAGCACACGTGTGAAGAAGGCGCCTGCTGTCTTTGTTCTTTGTTGATGTCCGCCCCGGAAGGAATGTGGATCTGTCATCTTCCCACATACCTGAGCGCCCCCTGCCATCCCACACTTTTTTGAGCTCTGTTGCCCCCTTCTATGCCCGGCCCTCACTCACCCTTTGCTAGCATGGACCTTGGGATTCCTGCTGTAACCCAGGAGCTTCCTCCTCTCCTTTCAGCCTTTTTTAGTTCAAGGTCAGAGTCACGGCCCGACCACGGTTGGCCCGGGCTGGTCATCTAAATGGGTCGGACTGTTTCCATGAAGCGGAAACATTTCAACCAAACTTTACAGTATGATTAAGCGAGGTCAGGGCGCCAGCATCATATGTTTCCTCATCTACACTGTTGCCAAATCAGTCAGACGCTTTTACTGAACGTTTGACTACAACCTTTTAAGACAGTGACTCTACAACATGCACTCCTTGCACCCTTCCCCAGTCTTCCCCCTTGTGTGGTAGTGCTGGTAAAATTGAGGAGAGAAAAAAAGGGAAATCTGCAGAATTATTGCAGTTGGAGGGGGAGCAGTAGGAATCATGCAGAGCCTTACTTCTGCTACTGCTGCAGCTGCAGGTCAGTCCTGCAGAACCGCTCCCTGACCATCCTCAGGATATGTCTTTGTCACTGCTGCTGCACAATCATCAACATCTCTCTTCACCTGCTATCCACTGTCAACTCTGACAGAGATACAATCATCGCAGTATTCTCTACAGTCTGCTCTCCAGGCAGAAAACAACTTTACTAAAGTGACCGATTGCTCTCCTTCAGAATTCTGTACGCAGCACTCCTAGTCTATGTGTCAAGTTGAGAGGAATAACTTCATACTATGACTGCTTTTGAAACATCTGATGTCTGAAGCAGCACTTTATTATGTCCACCATGATGAAAAATCCAGTGCAAAGGGTTTACTCACAATTCATTGTAGAAAAGAATATTACGCTAAATCCAAAGACTAAGTGACGAATGGATGTAGCGATCTGCAGAGCTGGCTCTAGCTGTTTTGTGGCCCTGGGCGGGATAACAGTCTGTCCCCTTGCACATCCAGTGGGAGCACATGACCCCCTGCCCGCAAAAATGAAGAGAAAACAGCTGCCACAGACATTAAAGGCTTCTCTATGGATAAAACACATTAAACAAGCAACAACAATAAGAATATAATATACTTAAGTTAACTGTTATTGCTTTTACTTATTTATTTATTATTTATTTATTTATGCAGCAGCACGCCCATCGCCGTAGATGGCGCCTACAGCGACTACCTATGTGGCTAAAGCAAAGAGTGGCTCTGATGATCCTGTCGCTAAAATACAGGGGATTGACCAAAAAAATGTGCAACCAGTTCCTGAAGTTAAAAAAAGTCCACGGGAATAGAAAGCTACTTTGTACAGATGATGAGTGATTGGTTTCAGGTTTCTTAAGTAGAATGTTGATTGATTTGATGATAAATGTACGGTAACTGCCCAGTAACAGCGTAACCGAAGGCAACTATGTTGGAATAGCGAAAGGCAATTATGCATTGTCGTTTGTCGTGCTTTATCATAGGTTTTTCTACAAAATAGAATAATGGGCTTCACTTTAATAAAAAAAAAAAAAACAACCTTAAAACGTGTGGTTGAAATCATAACCACTAAGTTTACTCATCTGAAATCTGGAGTTTTCCACACCATGCAGCACTTTTGATCACTTTCATGAACTTCACTGTCCTTGTCTTACTCAAAGTCCCTTAAAGAGTAATGTTTTTTGTTGAATCAAAAAGCTCACGTTTCTTTGTTGACCAAAATATCAACTAAATTATTGTGCTAATATTTCACGGGTTTTGAAATTCACAGTCTCAGTGACTGAAGTCCTTGTTGACACAGACATCCAGCATCCCTCAAGCCCTGAACTCCATCAGTGTGTGCCTCATGTGTTCTCATTTTTTGTTTCCAAATTACTGCTCTTGAAAGTAGTTAACCTCCACTCGATTCCTCACATCTCTGCTCTCTCATATACCTCACCTTCTGCCTTAGTTTTTGGTTTGTTGATGACTTTAAACTAGGAAGAAACAAACTCCTTTTATTTGTTTCTGAATTAAGAAAAAAAAAAGAAAACGTCAATGCTAAGTTAGGATATTAAAGTTTTTTCCTTTTATTTTTGTACGTATGTGCTGTGCACAGCAGTCTACTGTATTCCTCAGATACCAATAAAAGTTTGTTTTTTAACTGCTGGTGAGTAAATTGTATTTATTTCTGCTCATCTATGAGTTCTGAGTGGGACTGAGACCCAATGAGAAACGTATTGACTGACTTCAATATGTACGTACATAAAGTCAGACAACTAATGCTGTCACGACTGTTGGGGGTGACTTTTTTACTTGGACCAGAGTCAAAGAATCTGAGTTATATATATATATATTTCAGTACTGTGATAAATTAGTTTCATGATGGACTACCAGCATTTGGGAGGTCATGTCATCTGGATAGAGAACGTTTACAATTTCTCAAAAACATGGCCTTTGACGGACTTTAACTGTACAGTACTATTGGTCAGGAGTGACAGCTACGTAAACATCAGCCAAATTTGCTGACCAAAAAGGCTTGACTGTCAAGAAAGTGCCAGAGATGCAGCTGCGTCTAGACAGGAGCTGTGAAGGTGGAAGAGGACAGGATGCAGTCAGGTTACCCTGCCTTCTCTGACACAGCAAACTATGAATGTAATGATACGCAGCAGCAACATAAGACTACAAGGCGGATTCTGACTTCTGACTGATTTACTGTGACCACCATGTGAAAAACAGTAATTACATCTTATAGCCCTCCACTACTATTCTTTTTAACTTGTAAGTGTATAAGCACTGAGGCTAAAATGGCCCATTCCAACATTACCGTAGAAAATCATGACATATACCACTGTTTTGGGGTTTAGTTGATGATTCTCAGAGACTTTTACAAAAAATTCGCACAACTGACTCAATGTTATTAATTATTAAAATTAAAGAAAAAAAAATCCCTTAACATTGCCGAAGAAGAAATAAGAATTAAGGAAAGTAAACTCATAGCGTTTATAGTAAACTCATGTCACTTATAGCGACAAGCACAACTGCATTCAATCAAGTGTCACCTCTGCATTTACCCCATCACAAAGTGAACAGTGGGCAGCTACAAGCACCTGAGGTGGAGTGAGTATGGGATGGTGCCATGTTCAGTGGACCTCACTGGTAACCTGGCAGCTGGTGGATTCGAATCTGAGACGCCGTGGATCCAAGTCCAGAAACTTAACTACTAAGCCAGCTATATATTTTTTAATAAAAAGAACAATGTGATTCACTGACATGTATTATATCTGGTATTATTTTCCTACTTTACTTTAAAGAACCTTGTGGAGACTGTAGTCAGGGAACCACAGTCGACAGTTATCTAAATTGAGGAGGTGGCTCCCTCTGTTGGTTCAAAGTGGAAATGTCGCCAAATGCAGGTGCCTCCAAATTTACGCACAGCTTAGAGAAGTTAAATGTTTCCATAATACCTTTACGAACACGGCTGACGAAGCAGCTCTGGTTTCTGTACATCTACGTGGTAGAAAATCGAACCCTGAACTGGTCAAAAAATACGCGTAACAGACAAACGTCCGTTTCTCTGTTTATTATTTCACGCACAACGATTCATTCCAAACAAAAACCAAAATTCGGTAAACTGTTCCTGGCATTAGGAAATAGCCCACGATGTCTGGTGGACAAGTCAACACGTGTCACCAAAAATACGACTTGTGTTGTCTGACCGACAGCAGGGGGGTAAACAGACAGAGGTGGAAGTGGCCCTTCCGCTGCTCCAAACCCGCACATCTGCTTTGGGGGCGAGTTTCTGTTTTTTACGCAAAGGAAGTGGCACTCGGGGGGCTTTAAATAGGAACTCTCTGCAACGTCTGGGTTGAGTTCACGACACGGCATCTGAAAGCTCCTACTAGCTCGTGGTCGGGAAAACATTAAGTTTGGACTCCAGGATGGACATCACCAGGAGGCTGGGGACGAGGGACACTCTGCTGACACTCCTGCTCGCTCTCCTCCAGGGCTTTCCTCTCGGAGAAACGGCCCCGAATCCGTCCCCGCTGGTCGGATCCAACTGGGGGAACCCGAGGAGATACGTCCACCTGCAGACCTCCACGGATCTCAACAACTTCTACCTGGAGATCAGACTGGATGGTGTAGTGTGTAAAAGCACAGTCAGGAGTTCCTACAGTGAGTGCGGCGGCTATTGTTGTATTTCAGGGTTGTTTTTGGGGGGGGGAATTAAATGTTTGTACTCTAACTTTTCAACCTTCCCATCTCCAGGTGTGATTCTTCTGAAAGCTGAAACCAGGGAGCGCGTCGCCATCCTTGGTGTCAAAAGCAGCCGTTACCTGTGTATGGACACGGAGGGCAGACCCTTCAGCTCTGTGAGTCACACAATCAGGATCGGATCGATTATTCGTTAATCGATACGATAAAGTATCACTTTAGTGTCTGTATCTACCGACTCCGGATTACTTTCAGGTCGGAAAATATGCGTTTTTGCGCGAAACTTTTTACGCACAGGTTTTACGCACGAAAATTACGCAAGGAATAATGTTTTTATAATAAAATAAAATACCACAATTATCGATTATATCTTTGATTCTTTCTTTAAAAACAGACGGAATGCTTTATTGCTTTTTTTTAAGTTAACAGAAAATAAAAAAAAGTTCCTCTATCAAACCACAGTCGAGTTTTATTGGATTTTAGGAACCTCTAAATCATCACAGTCTTTAGTTTTGATTAACTTAAAAGAAAAAGGTCGAATTACTATGATGAGAACGTTAGTCATTACTAGAAAGTTTTTTTAAATGTGCGTAAACAATACGCACAAAATACAGTAGTTTTACGCATGGTTTTTGTCTTTGCGTTTACATTAAGACATTTGGCCCCAATATTTGCCGCACGTCGTTCTTTACGCGCCACCTCTCAGCAACTGTGCACTGACTAACCGATCCGTTATCATTGGTTGATGACAGCTTTAATCTCTTTCCTGATTCTTCCTCCTCTTACAGCCGATCTGTCTGAGGGACGACTGTCTGTTCAACCACAAGCTCCTGGAAAACAACCGGGACGTGTACTACTCCATCAGGACCGGCATCCTGTTCAACCTGGAGGGATCCCGGCAGGTGTACTCCGCGGGTCAGAACCTGCCCCAGACCTCCCTGTTCCTGCCCAAGAAGAACACTGTGCCGCTGGACCGCCTGCTGCAGTACAGGGGCAAGGCTGACCCCAGCAACGTCCACCAAGGTCGGACCGAGGGCGGCTCGGACTCCCGGGCCGTGCCGGAGGACGACACGGACCTCGAGGTGGAGACCGAGGTGGAGACGGAGGTCGGCGACGACGGGCGGAACGTATCCCGGGAGAACCAACAGGCTCCATCCTCCCACGACCCTTGGAATGCGCACTGGTCCAACCCAGGCAGTCCACGGGGATCCGGGCTCGTGGGGTGACGCAGCAGGTGAAGTTCCAGTGTAACCTGTGTAAATGACGCGGTCCGTCCATTAACCACCACCAACAACACGTACGAGAGCGATTCATGTAGCACGGTAGTCCGCAGTGTTACAGCAACTTCAACCTGTCTGAGAAGTCGTGTGTTTATACACTGAATGTGGGGCTCGAACTGTATAAAGATCATTCCTATCTATCAATTAACCTGATAAATATATATTGTCTTCGATTTTATAGATGTACAAAATATAAATATAGAAATATATTTGTTTAAATTCTCCCTGGTCCACTAACCAAAGACATTTCAGCCTAGTCAAACGAAGAGTTTGTGATAACTAAAGGCAGAATGACCATGACTCCAAAGGGACAAGGGTTAGAGGTTCGATTCCGTCATTTTTGCGTCAATAAAGGAGGACATTGGACCTTAATCTATGAATTAGGGACACATTATTAGTGCCAGGAAAGTTAGTTATATATTGACTACGTCACAAAGGTAACCAAGTGCATAAAACGAGAGAAATATAATCTACTTCTAATGGCCATGTTGGTACAGATATTAATGTAACTAAATGAAATCAACTTAAAACTTAAGACATTTTATGCAGCGTAAAACATCAGAAAATTTCCGAATCCCCGAAACCCACTCGTTACACTGACTCTAAAACAATAGCTTTAGAGTTTGTAAAAACTCATCTGTGCGCCTTTCAGCTGCGCTCTTATTTTGTGGATGCTGCCATCTTGTGTTGACACGTGTCAACAGCAGTTCCTAACCCTAGCCGACATGCCACGCTTTCGAGCAAACATCTGCTCACTCCTCCTACACACTTTACAAATACAGAGTAGAAACCAGAGGAAGAGGAGACAGGAAACGGTAGAAAGAGTGAAAGTGGAGAGAATAGTTCACGGCAAACCCCAAGTTTGGGAAAGAGAGGGTCAAACTGAGGAGCATTGACTCTGTTGAACTCTGCAGGCACTCCGCTTTTTAGTAATTAAGAGAGATTTGACCTTAAAGAGAAAAAAAATGAAGCTCAAAACTGTGTCCAATACCGAGACATGAGTTATTAAAAAAGTATTTGAGTAAAATAGTATTATTGAAGTCATCGCAGCCCTAATGTGAATGTAAAACATTAGACTTGACTAGCAGCCCTTTTGCACAATTTTCTTGCCTTGAAATTCCTATCCACCTAATCCTCTTCCTGATAGGCTTCATCCAACATCACCTGGCACTGGTGTAAAAACATAAATCTCTGATAATGATGAGTTACAATGATTTTTACTGGATTTCAGCCATTGTTTAGTTACGACATGTAGCTGGACGGCAAATAATTCAAAGTACACATGAAATTATTTTGAGGTTTTTACAGCTGGTCTGGAAAACTTTTTTCCCCCAAGTTTATGTGACTTAGCCAGAAAATACGACCTGACCACTTAGTATCAAACTATTATGATATCAAACCAAATAATGTCAGGTTCAACCATGAAACTCAAAAAACCTCACCTCCACTTGCAACATGAATAGGTTTGAGAGTATTTTGGAGAACAGATCCCCGCATGAGATATACTTGAAGAAATTTGATCTCTGCATAAAGCGTGGCAGCCCCAACATGTATATAATGAAAACGCGCTTTAAGAAGAGTTTGAATTAGTTTCCATCTATGTTTTGAATTCCTACAAGTAACAATATAGATTTGTGTTAGTTTTACTGTGTACAGATTTCATTCTACTAACTACTATTCCTTAACTACATGTGATTAGAGTCACTTGTGCGTTCGAACATTGGATTTGTGTGTATTGTGTGATTGCCAACAGTAGTAATTCATGACTTGAAGGAACAGGACAACAGGGTAAACAACATTTACAGAGCAGTGATCCTGACATCAAAAATAAGTATTTATTTATTTAAAAACCATTCCTTGAGTGTTATTATTTATGGTATTTATGTGAATACTCAGTGTAAATAAACACAGTATGCAGTTGAATGTATATGAGTAGAAGTGGATGGAGTTGCTTGAATTTGGGACAAAAATAAAATCATGATAAAAAAATGACCACATTGTGTGAACAGTCTATCTCACTGTATATATTACACATTTATATGTATATTGTCTACACAATAATAAACATTATTAAATAATTGCTCAATACAGATATTCAACCATTATTCATCTCCACTCTGTCAACTTCATCTATGCATCTATCCATCTCATACATCCTTCCACCCCTGAGCTACAAAATATGTAGTAATATCCATTATCAGTTGACCTCATTTATCAATCTGTCAATCCACTGCATTGCACCAATGAAAAAAACAAGTTCCTGCACAATAAACATTTAACAGTTGGGCCCTGGTCGATACAACTGAAATGTTAACCATAAAAGAAGGGAAAAAAGACAATGATAGAAAATTGCTGTAGAGGCAGCAGTTATCTAAAATGTAAAAATTAGCATTAAAACATTCCTGAAAGTATTTTACTACTGTATGTGTCTGTTTTTTTTAATAGTGTTTTTCCAATATGTGAGGCCAATTAAATGTCCAGTAATTACAAAAAAACGGATTAAAAATATATTGAACTAATTATAGTTATTTTTGGTAAATGACCATACAAACAACAAATGACAATAATACACAATCCTAAACAACTATACATTCATCTTCATCCTCTCATCCATTGCTGGGTCAGCAGTCTCTGGGACCACCACCCAGATCGAACTACACCTAACCAGCCCTGCAGGTGGTGAAAAGGCACTAACCACCATAAACAGGATTCAAACATTGGAGTTCCACACCACTGACAGAGAGACTCAGAATTTGCTAGAAATCTGTTCATGAAAATGGAGTCACAAACCAGAAAAGGTTGGAAGGTTGGTTTGATCGATTCACAGCACCTTTGTCCCACACAAGGTCCAGTTTATTGACAACATGACAACACAAATAGTTCACAATGTAGTTGTGGTATGGAGTTCCTGATGAAAGCCTCACACTGACTCACACAAAATAAAGTGACTAGTAAATGTCAAAACAAAAGACTTAAAAACATCCGACATTATTGAGGTTCCTTCAAAATAAAAATGAAACAAAAAACCCCACACTTACTCTGAAAGTGAATTCACCCCAAAACTAGAAAGTCCAGAGATGGAGTAGATTCTACTTCATATTGCACTGTTGAATGTAATGAGCAGCTATACCATCAAACAGTCTCCGATGATATTACAAAAATAAACAGTCTGACTTTGGTATATTTAACAAACCATGGTATTGCCATAAACATGGTGTACACCACTAGTAAAACACAGTACAGCACATTGATTCTAATGCACTGATTTATAGAACACAATGACAACATGACACGACCTGAAACTTGTCTTTTCATTCACCTGTAGTAAAAATGTTTATCATTGGATGTTATGATGGTTCCATTATACCTTCCGTGGTCATACATGCAAAACTGCACAACCCTGTATACATCTTTAAATATATTAAAATAACATTTAAATTACACACTAAAACTTAGGTTTGTCAGCAATAAAGAGTTTTAGAATGTATTCAAATTTGTGTTTTTGGACTTGAAGCATGGAGATTTATGTCAAATATGATTGTCAGTTGACAAAATGCTAACTGTACGTATTGTAATTGTAGGCAAGACTAATTCTTAGTCATACATATCAATGGACCGGTGTCCCTCAAGTGTCTCAGTTTGCTCATCAATACTATTCAGTGGGGACATTTTCCAGATGGGTCTTTCTGTTGGTGAAAATACACCGTGCTTCATGGAGGACTGGCCCAAACTCAGACTGGTCTACAGTAATAATAAAGCGACCAATACCTGTATTTACACAAGGGGACATGAGCTGAGACACCTTAACTCCTGAAGGCACAGAGCAATTGAGGTCCTCCACAAAGTGCCTGATGGCCACGCGAATGAAGGCCCCGTGACTGACCACCAGTGTGTGAATCGTGACCCCCTGCAGACCGTCCTTTGCGCAGCTATTGCAGGCAGCGTCGGACGAAGCAGCCGCTGCCACCCCGTGATCAGTGACCCCTTCTGAGAATCCAGAGGATATATCCGACTGGGCTGTCCCGTGTTGCTCCAACATTTGCTTGAAAAGGACTTTGAGGAACCTTTTGAATCGGATCTTCACCTGGAAGCAGGGTGAGATCAACCTATTTTTGTTAGGAGTCGAGTATTCTGCTTTTTTCAGCAGGCAGAATTGAGCATCAAATTGCAACGTAATAAAGCGAACGCCAGAGGGCGCTGTAGTACGCGCAATTCTTCTAACGTTCATTCATTTTTCCGTCTTCTTCTGCCTGTTCGTTGCCGGGTCGCAGGGGCAGCTGGCGCCACCCAAATCACATTGCACGACACCGTGAGCCTTCCTGTGGGTGGTGATGCGGGTCGGAACAGTGCTTTGCAAAGAGCACCTCAGTAGCAACCTGGCAGCTGGTGGGTTCAAACCTCAAACCTTGCAGACCCAAGTCTGCCTCCTTAACCACTTAGTCTTCAAAGTTATTTTTTTATGTGCCTTTATTGATGACTTATTTCAAACAGAACGCTGTATGAAGTTATCACGACTCTTACTATAATAAATCAATTTACGACCTCTAAAATGACACGTTCTAAAGTGAAACTTTCTCAAATCTTTCTGAAATTTGCCAGGAATACTAACTTTCAGTATATATTGGTGAGTAATAATTGGCTGTTCTGACTTTGGCTCTAGTTCACTGGCTATAACAGAAAATGCAGCCAATATACCTTCGGACCCAAGGATAAGACTTTTTTCCACCAAGAAACGCTTTTGAAAAAAAAATTTGAGTCACTTTCTTCTCAAAACACCATTTTCAATTCCTTCCTTCCAAGTCATTTTATTTAGGTGGGAAAACAGAAACCAGGTCTTGATCTGACTCACCTGACCCAATGTCTCTCCTCCTGGTGGTGTGTAGTCACGACATGACTGACCCGCAGCGTTGGCCATGTTCTTTAAGTGCTCTTTTGGGCGCCCTTCAGCGATACCAAAACTCTGCGTGAACAACAAAACGGCAACTCTCTTCAGACGTTATCACGGCTGGATGATGTCCTTTGTACAGTACATGACGAAAACACGTGATAAACAACAAGCTCTTACTCTTTCTCTGAGTAATGGCTCCAACACCACGTCCATGCCTGAAGAGTGAGTGTTGTTCCTGACAATGATTTCAGCTGTCTGCAGGGGAAACGTTACATGGAACAGTCTGAGTCAAGTTCACAAGAAGAAAAACATACATTCACAATATGTTGAGCATCACTGAGTCAAAGCTACTTCATCACACACTCATTCTCTATGTGGAAGTCATTTCCCAGCCATCATGTTTTCCCCCTTTTCTTCAATAATTAAGTGTGAGCTTGTTTTAATGCACCAGATGTTCACTAAAAATTAAACAAAAATGAAAAACTTTAACACACGTATGGGAGAATAGTTTAATCACAGTCCATTGAGAGGATAGTAGGCTACTTACTTTTTAAAACATAGATTTTTTTTTTGCAAACGGAAATCTAGAGCAAATTCTGCTACTTTTAGGAAAGGAAGGAAAGCAAACTCCTTGTCATTATGACATTGTGATCCACAGTACTGCACACAAAAAATTTAACAGTGGGCAGCTTTGAACAACCAGACAGCAGTGAGTGGGGACAGTGCCATGCTCAGTGGACCTCAGCGCTAACCTGGCAGTTGCTGTATTTGAACCTAAGAACCACAGTCAGGTTTTTTAACCACTAGGTCACCACTGCCCACTTTTTCAAGTCTTGGTAAATAGAAAAAGTCATTTTGAGGGGTATCAATAATCAAAACAGTAGGATGTAGTTTAAATAAAATATAATCAAATTGATAGTCATTGTATTAGTAATACAAAGAAACAGGATAATAGAAATGTATAAACATATCATTAGGTCTCAGTAAAAATATAATACAATAAAAATATAATAATAACCAGAGTTTCCTTTCTGTAATGCTGATCTTACATGTTTGGCTCGTTGTAGGTTACTGGAGAACACATTGCTGAAGGTTATGTCTTTGAGGTACTGTCCTACCGCTTCACCCTGCAGCACACCTGTCTCTGACAGGGGAGTGTCCACACCTTGACCTGCAAGCACAAAGTCCAGAACTTTTCACCACGCACATTAAAGCACATTCTTTATCATTTAATGATTTCTGGATAATACTGCTGAAATGTGTTCAGGGGGTTTAATACTTAAAACTGGATTTGTGCTGTGTGTCATTGTGGTCACTTTGCGTGACAATCATTTCAGCCCCTGGGCATTGACTGTGGCTAACAGTATGGGATAAGAAGCCTGCGGCTGTCCGTCCATTCGACGTAGTCTATCTACTAACAACTACTCAGGTTTTGACCATTGCCTCGTTAGTATTTACTTTAACGGGTAACACGCCAACGCAAAATACATTACTCTGTGGAAATTTAGCTTTCATCTTTCAAAACAACGCTCAGCTTCAATAATTTGTTGATTCACATACTGTACCTTGTAGAAGCTTCTGTCTGTTGTACTGCGTTTCACCACTGGATAAAAACAAGAACGACAATAGATACGTTTTAGATAGATAATACTTGGACCAAAAAAAACACATTTAAAAATGTGCTAACATTAAAAGGAGTTGTAAAGTTAATTAAGTCTTGTTTCTGGGAACAACTCCAAATTCAGTCGCCATTTTACTGGTTAAAGTTTAAATGTACAAATAACAAAATAACATATGTTCTGTCGTCTTGGTGCCCCAGAATAGACAAATATAAAACACAGAATAAAAAAACTTACTGTCTTACGAGTGTTAAACTAAACCTCAACATTTTGTGCAGCAGCAGCTCAGGAAAGTATTTCCGGATCTACTTCCGCCTGAGTAATGACGTCTACATAGTGCGTCGAAGTTCAGGCGGATGACAGCTTTTCTGTCATCCGGCAAAAATAAAAGCATTATAAAAAGATAAATACTCTTCTAAATAGTAAGTTTCTCCTCATGGTTTCTCAGATATATTACCTTTCTACTGATTATTTATTTTATGTTAGCATCTATTATGACATGACTGTGAACTCCTACTCATCTGGTCAACTGTAATGCATACTACCCATCTATTTGCACTAACTATTCTGTTTGCAAACTGCAATACGGCAGACTGTATTGTAAACTGTATTGTAATGTTGTGTTTTGTCTGTGAACAGGATAGCGGGGAACGCAATTCCGATACCCTTGTATGTTCTGTACATATAAAAAGGTATTGACAATTAAGCTGAGCTTGACCTTAAAGCCTAAGAAAATGGTCAAAATTTCATTCTATAAAAGCTGTTATTTTTCTTTTGACGATTTTTAAAAAGCAAATTTGAATAATAAATGTTGCATTTTTTCTAAACAAAGTTCATTAAAAATATAAATTTAAATATTCAAAGCTGATGTATTGGGGTGGAAGTTGACGAACATGCCTGCAGAGGATGTCAATAAGAACAAAAAGCTAATTAAATTAAACGTACCTATATAGCTTTACTTATGTCTTTGTCCAAATGTTTTCTCTGATGTAAACTTTCTCTGATGTAAAAAAAAGAGAATGCTTCCAAGGCAGAACAAATGACAATGGTGATGGGATTTTAACCAATTTATTGAGGAGAAATTGTTGAGGGACCCTGTACGATGGCACACAGGGACAGTGGAAAACAAGTTTGGAAACATGACCACACTGAACAATGTCAAAACATTCTTGTGGCTTAAATTTTGAACGGGACCTCTAAAATGAACGACATTCCGCTTCATTCCAATGAAAGGATCCTGACACTCCAGTAAAGACAAAACTGTCATTGTAGCACTGAAAAACAAGCAATAGCACATGGTGTCTTTGGCACCCAGTACAGAGAACATTTTTTTTTGAAAGTCTAGACATTTTAACATCTTAAAACCTGGTTAACGTGTTTTAAATTTTAACTTCTGTAAAGAGAATTATTCTTGCACTTTCTCGCATCCAAACCGCAAAAAGTGAAACCCGTCCAAAAGTTATAGGAAGTGTGTTTCTGTGTGTGTATGTGTGCTGTGAAGTGTGATGAGGTAATGATGAGATGGGCTCTCGCTCTATGCATCCAAATTAACCTGAGGTACACAAACATTACAAAGAAGCAGCAAGGATATGATAGAGTGTAAAGAAACAAAATCAAAATAACAATAGAGGGATACAAACATGCTAATCAAAACAGATCGGCAAACACATGTACTTCCAGTCCCACACCAAACTGTTACATCCCCTCCAGTACACATACAACAGAGAAGCAAAGACGACGTATACAAAATTTATAATATAGCAGCACACAAGTGAATCACAATAAGGCAACTTTGTGTAAGACAAGAAGAAGAAAAAAATGCTCCATAGCAGCAAGAGACTTATGTGTATAATCTATGTTTGTCACTTTGGAATTACAAATTATACACAACATTTAATAGCATGACTTTTTTTTCAGTTTAAAGCATCTTTCTTCTTTTTTTGTTCTTTAAAGGAAAAAAATATTTGGTTTTTGCACAACGAACATGCGTGAACACATTCTGAAAACAACAAAAAACAAAGACAAATAAAACAATTTTTGTTTTAAAGTATGAGGATTTTTGTGGCTTTTTTTTGCTCTTGGGCAAAATGTTAAATAAGAAAAGAAAATGGAATAATCATGTGCACGAATGTATTAATCCAGCCTCAAATTATTACATTTAATTAGTTTTATTGCAGCCACATATATATATATATACATATATATATATACACACAAACTTTCACACTATGTAAACCCCTTTTTTCACCCATGTCTATATATTGTAGTAGAGAAGGTCAAAAAAATGGCAGTTTTTTTCTGTTTCAGTTCAGAGAGCAGTTACCATGAAGACTTTGAATACAGTATGTGTGTACAATTAATAGACACAATAATTGGAAAGTTTTGGTATTGAATTAACAAAGATTTCAAGTAAATAAAGCAGAGAATCAAAAAAAGAAAAGTCTACATGTGACATGGCACTCTTTAGTTACTACACTAAACGATAACTGATTTTCCTACGTCTACTCACCTGTCGAGGCATAGCTTTCAAGATAACATGCGTTACCCCGTGGGAATCCAGCCCAGGAAAAAAAAAAAAATCAAATAATTTAAAGAAAATCTAAAATTAAAAGAAAAATATAATGAACCTACCATCCTACTGAATCCTCCCCTAACAACCATCCCCTTACCGTAAGGAGTGTGTTTTTCAAAGTGCATCAATATTGTGTTAACATCACCCACTCCATGTTAAAATTTAAATGGCAAAAACAAATTGTTACCAGGAGTAACCGTATTAAACCCATACTAATCTGACGACCAACCACTAGACTACTGCCCTCGCTCTGTTCGTCACTTAAGTAACAAACACTTAAGTTTGTTTTCCTGCCGCTTTTCAACATGCATATCACTTTCAAAATTCCCCCTAAAAATCCTCTCCATCTTCACTCATTTCTTCCAAACTTCCAAAAAAACTTGACAAACTTTCTCTTCTTTATTGATAAAATTAACCCGACTACACACATCTACCTGTGTTTTACTCAATCTTCATTTCAAACTCGCAAGATCAGGAAATTAAATCTGAAACTGTATTTAAAATCCTATTTCCTGGTTCTGTCAACATACTGGATATCAACTCACTGACCTTGTCTCCTGTTTACTCTCTGACATTTGCCTTTGCTATAAAAAAGGGCTGTTAATTTAAAGACAATAAGGTTTGAATAAAACTTGACTAGACCGGGCATGGCCAAACTGAGGCCCGCGGGCCGGATGTAGTCCATTCATATTTTTAATCCGGCCAACCCAACTTGTCCATGTAATATAATAAGATGAAGGCTAAAACTATTTTTTGCATTTCATTCTCCATGTATGATTTTACACTTCATTTAACTTAGGGGACATAAATGCTTAAACCATTTAATCCTAACCTCAAAAGTTTACATACGCCTGCAATAGACCTTCAACAATATTCCGTGGGTTTGTGTGTCACATGACCTATCAGTTCACATGAACAGGAAGTTGGATGGCGAGTTAAGGATGTACTTTAGTTACTATTTTCCTTTGGAATGTCTAGGAACAGTGTGAGCAGACACAGAGGGATCACAAACCAACATAATGTATGAACAAAGTTGTGTGTTCCAGGTTTTGGAAAATTCCTAGATCCAAAACTGATCACTTTCAGGCACCTTTATCTTTCTTATTTTCTGTGATCGGCAAATTAAAATATTAAGTTCAGAATATTATTGTATAAAGATGTGTAGAGTGGCTTCAATCACTTCCTGATGCTCATGCATTTTTTCTCAAACCTTGTTTTTAAAGTGACAGCCCTTCTTGTTTATTTATAAAAATTCCTCAATAATTAAATCCCACCCAGTATTCCTTTCCCACCCAACGTACTTCCTGTGTGAGCAGGCCCAGCCCACTCCTGGCCAGCACTCTTCAGCATAAATTATCAGCAGTGCTACAGGTGCACCCAGTATGATAGAGAGAGCAGCTATCCACTCCTTTAACTGTATACCTGCTTCTTTAAATGCCATGTACTGTGTTGTCAGCATTCCCATCATTCCTACAGACTCTCAGATGAGGAACCGAGACCCCAGACAAAACTGTGACTGGATAACTGTCTGCTTAAAACAATAGAACTAGAGTAATAGAACTAAATGCTCGCTGAATATACATTATTTATCATATCAATTTTTACTAGGTTGTATCAAAAGAAATAAGCATATTACATATAATGATATATATATGTTTTTCAAGTAAGAAAATATATTTAGGTTTTTCATTCAGTAAAAAACCTTAGGCACTATCAAGTTTTCAAAAAAATTTAAATTTTTTAACTTTGTTTAAATAACAGATTTGATTTTATACGGCCCATATAAAAAAAAAGGTGAACGTAAACCCAGCCGGGCACTGAAGGCTAAACGAAAAAACTCGAAAGGTAACTGTTTCCTACAAAGTTCAGAGATTGTCACACTGTCACTCTGGCAGTGAATTGATGTAGATACTGGCAGCTCCTCGCTCACTCACTCTGCTGACTTCACCGAGAAGCAGGTGTGACCTGTGTGTGTGTGTGTTGGCGATGGCAGCTCATAAGTTGACATCACGTACATCTGTGGGGGTGCTGGACTGGTCCTGCTGCTCCATGGCTTTGTTTCCAGCGCTGATGCCATTCTCCTGACGATGCTGCTGACCCTGCTGCAGGCTGGTGGCCAGAACGCGCTCGATTTGCTCCTGGCAGGCCCTCAAACAGTCCTGAACGAGGGGAAAAAGAAAGCCGACGGGGTTAGGAGTTGATGCAGGTTTACTGCATTTCATTTACCGTAGTCTGTCAAAGTGAAACCAGCCTACAACCGTGCTGCCAACATTAGTTGTCTCTACTTTAATAGTTATTTTCCCTTGTAACTACAGTGTAAAAATGGCACTTAGCTTCCTGACAAAGTTTAATGTGTAAGCTCAATTCACCAACTCAGAAATAGATGGCCTTCATAAACAGGTCTACGGTAAGTCCAAAGAATGACATTAAAACATTACAACACCAGTGGCAAAAAAATCCCCGTCTACTTTCACATCCACAAACTCTGTGTCATGTTTCAAAAGCCTGTCAGCTCATTGGCTTAAAAAAAACAAACTAGGGCTAAAATAAGTCTTCTCTGGTCTAGATGATCTTAGTGTGTTGGAGGATAACACTGTTTATATTTGGGGGCAGTTGGTGGCCTAGTGGTTACGGAAGCGGACTTGGGTTCGTAATGCCCTCGGTTCGAGTCCCCCGACCGCAACGTTACTACTGAGGTGCACTGAGCACACACTGATGGGTTAAATGAGATTCAACATATTTCATTGTGTGCTGTGGTGTGAATGACAAGGAGTTAAAATATTTGCACTATATTAAAATGAGGAAAAAGGTTGCAAAAACCTGATGAACTGCTTCTTGTTTAAGCACCATGAAAAACAACAACTAAAGGACAACTCTTGTTTCTATTCAACAAGAATTTTAAAGGTTTAGAGAGTGGGGACACGGCCCAGTCATTTGAGTCTGAAATAAGACTGGAATAAATCCCGGGAGTTTAAACTACCTCTAAGTAGTTTTTTTTTTTTTTTTCATATAAAATGTTTCTTCGTTGAACTATTTATTTATACACGCCATAGCTTTGTTTTGACTAGTTTGAACTTGTTCTGGTTTCTCTACAGCGATCCAACATGCTTTGTTAGCTCTTGTCTTCATCATCATAAATAAATAGAGCACAGTTTGACCAAGGATCATTAGAACGAGAACAGAGAGTTTATCTTGATTACCTGTGTGAAAACAAAAGACTTCATGTCTGGCACATCTGGTGCACAAATTGTTTAACAACTTTGGTCACATGCATGGCATTCCAGCGGGGAATTATGTATTTACTGTAGGTGGTCCTGTCTGCAGCAGCAGGACCCAAACAAAAAGTGCCGGTGCAGACTGGTACCAAGCTCCAGGGTGGACATGAGTGTGACCTCAGAAGAGGGGGATCAGGGAGCTTTTATGAGCTACTTTTAAAATGTGCAGAGTAAAGTTTATTACATGCTATCATTATTTACTAAGATTAAAAATAAATTTTCAAACTATCCAACTGAAAAAAGCAATAACTTGGGGATTTAATACAAATTCTGTAACCACATCTGACAACAAAAACTCCTTCCTTCACTCCACCCTTCCTCCTGACGAAGCGGTCAGTCCCATGAGGAGGCCAAAAGGAAATGGGCCTCAACCTACTGCACTCTGACCTTCAGAGTTTGGGTGTAAAACAAAATAGAAGTCAGTGGGACCGGATGTTTTTGGACATGTCCTACGACAAAGCAGATGCTCCCCCCATACACACACACCACCGGCTTCTCTCCTCCACAGACACACACCATCCCATAGTGAAGACATGGGAGGTCTTCCCCTCTGAGCTTTCAGCAGGACTCATGAAGAATGCACCGAGGCTCACAAAGAGGCTGGCATTCCTTTGAAACGTCCGGATAATTGGAACCTGATGGACTGCAGTCAGGGTGTCTGTTGTGATTGCCCTGTTGTTGGGTTGTGGGGGTTCACTTGTTACCCTGGCAACAGCAGTACAAGCGAGGGGGATTGGTGCTGCTGAGCTCTATTGACAGCAGTCTATTTTCTGAAGTTGCATAATACAGTCAGAAAGGTATAAGGACTGCTGTGAAAATACTTAAATGTATTTATTTAAAACAACCATCGGAATGGAATTTGTAAAATGTTAGACTGTTCTAACATCCGTCTTTCACAAATACCACACAACAGCTCACTAGGAAATATAGTAAAATATACATGTCTTCTATTGGCTATTTTTTGCAACCCTGTTTCTCCACCAGGAGGGGCAATTAGCTAAAGCTGCAGCCATAGGAAGAAATAGCATGTGTCCTGCCACAAGAATGTAAGTTTTAAGTTTTCAAGAAGACGTTCCCTCTGCTGCTGCTCTTTATAGCAGCAGTCTGGCTTCCTGGCCAATAGAGAGTGGGAATCGCTCTCCTTCTCTCTCCACCAAAAGTAAATAGCTTCAATCTGCTGCAATTGAATTCATCGCTGACGCTTACCAACATACTTTTACGAGCTGTCGTGAGACGATGCAATGATTACAATGACCCACGTGAAATGCATTGTTCAGGACTGAAACCATTAGGATGGGGGCGTTGCAAACCCTCCTCAATGTTATACTCACCACCTCTGTGTTTGTGATTTTGGCCAGCATATCTGTGAGACCGTCTTGTCTCAGTCTGGGATCAACCTGCTCCAACTTTAGGCCACATACAGCAGCTCCCATGCTGCCAGAGGCGATCATAGAAGGAGGGTTCATGGCAAGGCGGTCATCTGGAAGGTTAGGAAGAATCATCATTTATGTAAGCAGCAAACTTTCTGACACAGGGAATTCACATTTGTATCATTGACACAAAGTAGTAACCAATCAGCCCAGAGGAAGTCCATCTCTATGGCTGAGAGCAACTTTCCCACAGACTAGATTTCAAGAGAGGGGCCGCACAGAGGAACCTGCATGGTTTTTCTACATAGAAACGACAGCCCTGATTAGAAAAACAGAGTATCCAGCCTCCTACTCCCTGAGAAATGAGTTCCAGGAATGACTCCCCTCCAGTTTAAGTCCAACACTGACAGACTTAAGCGACAACAGACCTGGACAGAGGAGGCAGAAGGGGATTACAACACAGCCCAAGAGCCAAGTGCTTCCTAAAGAAGCTCATAATTTCCCTCACCTTAACAGTGATTTCTTTTTTGTGGGAGACTCTAGACTTGTGGTCATAAAGTATCTTATCGGATCACTGGGAGATCTCCTAAAATGGTCTGCTAGGTTCACCAAGTTTCTGCATGATGTCTTTTTACTGAACTGGGAAAGTTTCGAACCAAGTGCGGAGGCGTGATTGGCCTCAGTGCTACAAATGACATCATGTTTCATGAAGTCACCATGTCCACATGTGACTGATCCATAACAGAACAATCCATGAAATTCATCTTAATCATGAGAGAGAAAAGAAACAAATACTTTTTTATTTTTACATGTGGTAACACACCAAGCAACATGGCGCTATTTGATTTGTTACTTCACTGATTCCTCCTACGATTCTGATCCTTCTTTTTTCACTAATTATTTTCACTTGTTCTCATACACAACATTCCCTCTTCATTTAATAATTAATCTTCACTTGAATTATCTGCTCAATATTTATTTAGACATTAGACATTTATTGGCAAATGAACTAGTCTGCCAAATGACCGGTGCAAAAAAACAAAAGTCCCCTACCATCTATATTTTATATTTTCCTCTAAATGTGATTTCAAAGCATGTGAATCTCTTTAATTATGTTCTGTTGGAAAGATGTGGCTGAAACTTTGACACACTAGCTTGCGCAAAGAGTTTGATAGTTCTTTCTCTGGGGTGCCACTAGGAGTTCCGATGCACTTCCAAACTCCCAATCATCAACCTTGTCCTTAGGGACAAGTAATTTGGTGTAAAAGCCTTATGGTGTTTGTCAGAAGACTAACCAGTTAGCACAGCTCCAAGCTTGCTGCTCTGGCAGACAATACCCTGCTGTGTGGGAGGAAAGTGCGGGAAGTATGCGTCAAGCCCTTTTCTATTGCAGAAGCTAAACCACCTATTTTACAATGGCATTAAAACCTGTCATATAGTTTTTTGAGGGGTTATTTTAGACACTCCAAAGACATCTTTCACCACAATTCTGAATATTTTTATTTTCTGGCCAAGAACAAGTGCAATAGTCCACTTGAGGTCCAGTAATCCACCCAAACACTGGATGGTCTAGCCAATAAGAAGCAGTATACATGTGCATGTATCAGGCTCACAACTCAACATAAATTAACAGTAATCTACTAACCTGACATTATGTCCAATACAATTATGGTGGGGAGCGTTGTCATGCTCAGTGCCCCAGGTAGTAACCTTCATCTTTAATCAACTAAATTTTATTTGGAAAAAGCAGACATTGATAATTAAAATAGAGATGGGATCATTCCCAGTTGTGGCCCATTGCTGTTTTATCAAAATGACTGTCTCACTACACCCATCTTCTCCACCAGGGAGCAGCTGTCCATAGGAGGAGCTACTTCATCATAAGAAAAACATCTCGACTCTATATAAAACTCCAAACATTTACATTACTGCAGAACCACAGAAGGGCCTCCTTTTTTCCACTGTGGCTGCTTTGTGCTTGGATATAACTAGATGCTTATGAATAGCAGAGGCGACCACTAAAACACACCCAAATATAAAAAAAAGTGTGTGACACTAAAGCTGTGCTGAGCACGGTATGATATTCATTGAAAAGTTTGTGATGGCAATAACAAGCTTTGTAAACTGGTGTTTAATGGCCAGATTGGACTGTGAAGGAATTTCTGGTTATTTTATTGCTGTAAAATGACCTCATTTTGTTTATGTCCTTCACTGAATTAGCCCAGAGGAAGTGGCAGATGAAAGGAAGCCTTGTGACACTGGGTTGCTGCATGATACGCTGATTGTTCAAGGTGATTTTTTTTTGCACTGGTGCTCCTGCCCAGGATATAAAAATATTAGAGGGATTCTTGATATAGGCAAAGGAATGTCAGGAAAATTCCCCGGGGAAGAGGCCAGAGGGGACATGAGTTTGTGCTTCTGCAGATCCTCCAGAGTTTATTCTGGACATGAGGCCAGGAAGAGAGGAGGAAGGAAGATGGCTGGATTGCTGCCCTGACTTTTTAAACTAAATGCTGCTACGTCAATAAAACAGCTGAGGACGAATTTCATCTGCACCTGACGGCTTCACTAACAATGTAGCAAATAGGATTTGTAAATCTAAACACAGCGCCTGCACATGATTTTCTTCTTCTCAGGCATTGAGCAAAAAAAAGAGAAAAAAAGAAAAATGACCATGTGAGGCAGCTTGTTGCAGCTGCTGGGTTGTTGTGAAAAAAAAAAAACCTTAGAGCCAAGGCTGTGGAGAGAAGAGTGGATAAGACAGCCAAGGCAGAGAAAGAGGTCAGAGAGAGATGACTCACAAAAGGAGAATGTTTGCGTGTGTGGGAATATTCCTGTGAATGTGAATCTAGTAAACTTAGGAGTAAGGAAATGCTAAGGGCACATGAAATGACATGTAGCTGCATTACCTGTGGCACAGAGGGCGATGAATGTCAGGGTGTGTTTGCGGATCGTCGCCACATTGTCTTTGGGAAGGGGAAGCCTGCGTATGATGTGCTCTATGAAATCATTTGGAATGACTGAGGCCATGTTCCACTTCAATTTACCCAGCACCACCAGTTCCCAGTTCTGAAAGAAAGACATCATGCAATCAATCTGAGGTTTTTTTTTTTTTTCCATGAAATCCTACTCTATCTAAGGGTTAAATGGCACGGTGCCAAACTGCCACGGACCATGACCGGATTCTCTGTATTCCAGCGGAAGTGTTTTCTGTGAGGGGAGAAACATTTGTGCTCTTCCTCTCTCCACACCATATCATATCATGTGCATGCCACTCCGCTTCCTCACATACCTCAGCTCAATTGGCCGACATGTGACAAAATTTGGCCGGGTATTGAGGCCCTGCCAGTGAATGAGCTCGCTCTTTACTTCCTGTCACAAGTCTCAGACTGCAACCATGGGTTTGCAGTGCACAGGCTGCGGCAAAGAGCTGATACTTCACACAAACCCGGTCTGTTTGCAGAGGAGCAGCACTCTTTTGTTTCAAATTATTTCATTTCCAGGCTCTTAATGAATTTACAGACATTCTGATCATCTCCTGTCTGGCTTTCAGATCTTTTAAATGAGTATAGTAAATCATCAACTTTGATGAACCTCAAAAATATTCATTACCATAAAGTTAAGTTAAAATTCACTATTTTCTCTTTTCTCTGTTTAAACCCAAAACCACACGCACCCTTTCAGCCTGGATTCTTCTTGTCATTTTTAAATTAATTCACCAATTATGTCCTTTATAGTAGTTTATAATGCTAATATTTACAGTAAGCTAGTACAACACAGTGTCTACCTCCAGTGCATGGCATTTCTTAAGTCCAAATTCACATTCACTTATGTGGAATTTTCTAAGATGACTCATTAGCCAGTTGCTATGAACATTAAGCCCATCTTATCTTAACTTAGACTCATACAAGTTTCTTTTTCAGTAAATCCATACTCCCTGAATGTAATATTTTTAACAGCACACATTCAGTCCATAGACGTCTAATTTGAAGTGCAATCCAACAGTTAGTATTTATAGCCAATACTATCATCACTAAGCCAATTGTAAAAGGGCAGGCAATTAATTTTCTTCGTTGCTTTTGACACAGTGGAAACATTTAGTACATCTGTTTGAAGAGTTTAGTTTTGTAGGATGTAAATAATCAAGTTGAGCAAATGCTGCAAAAAGCTGTCTGTGGGAGAGGAGGCACTATTTTATTCTATTTAATCCACATCAACTGGAAACCCTTTAAGGCAAGGTGTTAGAAAACACTTCATCTCATTGAATCACTTCCTGTGCAACCAAAGTGTTGTAAAAGATGAAACCCATACTGCAGCTGGGACAGCCCCAGTTATTTTTTTATGAAAAGGAGATCATTAGTCACCTAAAAAAGCCAAAGTAATTCACATTTGCATCCGTTTTTCGGGAAAAATATAGGTGTTTATTTGTTGCCGGACTGAATTGCAGAGTAACTTAACTTCTCTAATCAAAAGGTTTAGATGTCTGACTAAATAACAGCTGTTCAGATGACTCATTTTTGTTCAGAATTGTTTTGGTAAATCTTCACTTTTGCCTTGATTTTTTATGTGCAGAGTAACTAGTCTGGTCATCAGCCTCTATAGGAAGATCTGCAGCATCCTTCACTGGCTTTTGCTGCATCCTGTGAGGATATCCAGGGATCACAAGCCTCCTGACAGTATAACATTAGAAAAAAAGCAAATGGTATTTCCTTCTACAACAGCAGGTTCCATGGGACGTTGATCAGCAAAATGGTCTAACCCTTTAAGCCGTGAATTGGTCAAAACTCAAAATGTTTACTCAGTGGCTGTCTGATAAACAGTAAATCTTGTGTGCAAATTCATTGGTTGAGTCATAAATAAACAGTCAGTGTTTAATCTTTTCCCAGATTCCACAGTTTCAAATTACAATTTTATCAACCAAATGAAAATGTCACCATCCTCTCTCCTGTCTTGTTTGTCCAAACATAGCTCAAAAGAAGAAAAATGATGAAAGATAAAACCTGCACGTGGACTACTGAGTCACATGTTAGAATCACTGGCTGTGAAGAAAATGAATAAAAAAATGCATGGGGAATTCTGCAAAATAATATTGATTTTTCACTCAAAAAAAGCCCTATTTTTAGTTAATCTGTAAAAAGTAAAAACAAATTCAATTAGCACAAAGATTGTATGCTGGAACCAGAGCCTATGCTGTATTACTGGCACTAGATGGCATCACATCCCTCCCTGGTACACATGGATCCAATGAAGGATGTGACTGTACTGTGTAGAGGCCCATAAAAGGAATACTTCCTGTGTTAACAAATTGATTCATTGATATAATTAAATCAACAAAAAAATGATGATGTTTTTTTAGTTCCTATAAAGAATAGCAGAGAAGAAGAAGTGTGTAAGGATTTTTTTTTACTTACCAGCAGATCCTGTAGTGTGATAGAGTTGTCTGTGTACGTGCAGAGCTTTTCTGCTGACAGTGGCCTGCTGTCTTTTAGCTTAGAGGCCAGGAACATGCACACAGCCCCCAGAAGCTGCAGAAAGCTTTTTCGAGTGGGCATCACTGCTAAAAATCTGTCCAAATAATTAATTGATAAGGGGAAGACGTCCTCACAGCATCTCTCCATTTCACAAACCTAGAAAGAGACGCAGATGCAGGCTTTACCGTATATGTTTATAACATATGTTAAGATTCACATACTGAATTAAAAACCCATATAGGTTAAATATGCCCATAACAAACTATGATACGTGACAAAGAAGTGGTGGTTTAGCATTCGGATATAGAACACTTTAAGACATACCCCTAGGGGGCAGTAGTCAATGAAAATTCTCTTTTACTTCTTTGGCAAGAGAGGCATACAATAAATGTGACATACAATAAATAAACATTTCAACCTGTAGGATAAATATTCATATATTCATATTAACAGTCCTATCAGGTTGTTGTATTAGGGTAATGTAATTGTGTATCCAAATTTAATTGGATATAAAATGCATAGAGCTATTTGGATCACTATTTATTAGAGTACTGCTGTTCATGAACATTAAAGTATAGTATATGTAATAATAAAATATATTAGTATAATACATATACATTGCTTTCCTTAATGTTTATATACATTAATAAAAGCAATTAATGCAATGCAACACAACATATATAATAATAAAAATAAAAATAATCTAAGGACCAAAGAAATGAATCCCAAAACCCATCTGTAGGACCCAACCCAGTCTTTTGGAATGACTGATCTAAATTAATCACTTGCTTTGTGTTTAGTAAACACTTGGCAAACTTTTCACTGTTGGCAATACTGTTAAGTAAAAAAAAGTACAAACCAAATCAGTTTATATTAATTTACATTACTTTTAAGGTACAATGTCAGTCTCCTAGCCAACACTGCAGTTGGGGATTAAAAATTAATAGAAATTAAAATAAGAAACATGCCATATTTCCAACGTGTTCAAAATGTCCCCAAGTTATGGTAGATTAGAACCCGACGGTTAAGATGGCAGGGTTTTAGCTAACAGTATGTGTTTTGACATAAAAAAGAGGAGGATTGCTGTGCTGCGTTCACGTCCCCCAATTTCCAGTTCAGCCTCGGTGCAATTAAATCAAAATCATGAATAATTGAAACTTAACAAGTCGAGTTTTTGATTATTTCGATGAAAACAGTCTCTTCCCGTCATACGTGGTGACTACACAAGAGAAAAGCGACACGTTTATGTATGCTAGGCTCTTTCTTTGAAGCAGATTTTTTCTTCTTGGTGGTGGTGGTGGAGTTTCCGTCTTCACCCACGCCTTTGGTGAGTCATTGTCATTGAATTGTCAGTTGGGTCAACCTCCAGGACAGGTCTATGACCTGAAGTACACGCTTTCTTAGCCCAGACATTAGCTCTTAATATGCAAATACACAAACAAAAGTACAGTTTGAAGCATCAATGCGTGAAATGCTGACCAACCTCGTGCATCCAGCCTGCAACTATTCGTCTCATATAGGGTTGAATGTCCTTCTGGACCCGCTGAAAGTACGAGCATTGGGGTAAAAACCTGTCCTCGATTGTTAATAAACTTTGCAACACTCTGTCGTCATGGAGGATGTGCGAGTCAGGCAAAGCTTTCACGGTTATGTCCGACTCCAGGCAATACAGCTCCGATACATGGGTCACCTTCTTTCTTCCTCCATTCCTGTCTTTCTCCATGTTTTTCTTAAATATACAATATTAAAAATAATAAATAATAATATTAGAATATTATCAGCGGCGGGCAGGAGGAGGAGAGGAGCCCAGGACGAAGCATGAAGCTGAGACTGTAGGCTAAACTCCTGTCCTGTGTTGCTGCCTCCTCTGTTCACTTATTCGTCCGGTTTCTATGTCGCTGTAAATAGCCGTCCAACCAGAGGCAATACTGAAGAACATCCGGTTTGTCTTTCAAAATAAAGCATTTTCTAGTCGCTATTTATATAGCTGGGTTCTGGCTGGACTTATGTTCATATTTTAACTTTTATACTGCGTTTATCAAGTTATTGCGCCCTTCAAATATATTATATCATCTATCATTATCTGCATTTATTCACTTCAACTGTGCGCTGTTGATACGATACGACGCGATTGACATCTGCAAAGATTGTTGTCTTTTTCATGGAGACAAAAATAATTACATTCCACAGAAATTACAGAAATTGAAATGTTGCCAGTGCCGTGGTTTTGAGAAATCGCGTGAGAAATGCTAAACACAGATTGTGTTTAGCATTCTTGTTTAGCATTCATGTGACTAATTACATATACATTCCACGTGTATTTTTTCATTTTGTGATTATAGAACCAGTATTGAAATTGCTAGTACAATCAGATCGAGTTAGAAATAACTTATTCATGCGCAGATTCTGCCTGTTGACCCGGTTCTGATTTCTATTCGGTATCTCTGTGCCTCACAAGTGATCACCACCATTAGCAAAGACGTGTGTTCCATACTTATTTTGCTAGTCGTAAAAACGAAAATGTATTGACATTTTTAGACAGTTGCGAATTGCCAGAAGCATGAATGGAATGTACCATGAAAAAAAAATTGGAAAAGCTCATTGACTGTAGAATTAACCCTATCTCTCAAGAAATTAGACTTTACATGTGATACTCAGGATGAGTAAGGGTTTTGTTTATAACATCTTTCATTTCCCCCCTCAGCCTCCTATTAGAATAAAAACACAGTTTATTATATGAAGTTTACGACTCATTTTTCAGTGAGGTGGTGCCCAAACAAATGTGAAGAACTGAGAATCTTGTAACCCCTTCTAATGACAGATGATGAAGAACACTGCAGATTGATAAGCTGAGACATGACATGCAACAGTTAAATGCTTGAAGACATAGAGTTCTATGTCATAAACGTGTTCACTCTCAACTGTCAGCAGCTTATTGAAACCATGACTTAAAAGAAACAAAAATGTGTTATTTTCTTATCTTGGATTATACAAGTGTCAATTTGCATTAATATTAAAGTAAGTGATAAATGAGGATTTGTTAAAGTAAAGTAAACATTAAGCATTTAATATAGTTTTTGAACTTTACTTAATCTTTCATTGTTTATTGTTTGTGAACTGTGGGGTTTTGCTTTCACTGAACTTCTTATCTGCACAATTGAATTGTTACTATGAATGTTATCCTACATCAAAGATTATCACAGTTTCAACCTGAAACTTTAAAAGCCTTTCTAACCAGATCATACCCTTATCAAGCTGGTTGAAGGTTGTGTGGCACAAAACTACACCTCAAAGTTTACAGGTTTTTCCAACTTTGCCTGAAAGCTAGCTGTCCAAAGTGACGTGTTAGTGTTTTGCTAAGAGTAAGCCTAGAAGTATTTTTTTTTAGTCAGGGACAGAGTTCTTCCACAGTGGCAAAAATTGATGAAGTTATTCCCATGACAAAGAATATGACCAGGATATTAATCACTTTCCAGGCAAAATTTTTCCAAACAGGAAGTCAGTTGGCGTGGTGGCTAGCCAAAAGATGGAGGTATGAGATCTGTCCTTGTAAAAAGTTTTCCTATTGTATTGTCTGTAAAGCTAGGATATCGTCTGTGGAAAAACAGGAAGTCCTGCACAGTTTGACTCTCTGCTGTTTAGACATGGTAAAATGTTTTTTTGACAACTTAAATGCAATGTAAAGTTTTGTGAAAACCCTTGTGCAAGAAAGGAAAAGACAAGTCAATGAATGTAACCAACTAGTATACTGTATCTGTGAAGAGGTGTATCTCGGAAACAGTTTGATGACGACATTCAGAAAGATGGGATCCTCCCTTGAGAGAATCGTCTTGTTTGGAATCCACTTGTTTGAGATCAGAATGGTACGGTGTCTCAACAGACTGGAGGTAAAATGCCTGAGGTAAAGAATTTAGTGGCTGCCTGAATAACTAAAATGTTTTAATGTTTAGAGCCACAGAATACAAGTCTCACAATGATTCCCAACAGCGTGTGAATGACTCCAAGTACATCAGACGTTCATCTTGAAGGAATTCAGAAATATCAGCTTTTTTCTAATGACGATTATTTTCTGAGTTAGTCAGATTTGGAACCAGAGTTAGAATCCCGTCCACTGAAGTAGTCACAGCTGCCACCTGTCATAGACAGTTAAATACAGTACACAGTCAAGCAGCTTCATGTAGTTTGTCAATGGACTCTTCGCTACATTTACTGGTACTACTTTTTTTTTCTTTCAGAGCATAACAGTTTTAGCTCAGCATGTTAGGAAGCTCAGCAGGTTTTCCCATTTGTCTGTTGATAAAGATGATGTTTAAGTCCCCAGGTCCATGTTCTGGTCCAAAGAGAGGGGCCGGTGCAGAGGCCAGAGAAGCTAACCATAGCTGACATTCAAAGCAATGACACTTAAGGAAAACAGAGGTGGCGGGCAGATAAAGCAGCTTTACACCACTGCTTCTGTTTGTGCATGCGTCCTATGATAACACATGTCAGCCACTATCACACACTCCAGGCTTCACAGAGGTAAAAGAGAGCAGCCAAAGCCCTGGGAAAAAGTGGAGGAGCGTGAAATCACCTTGATCCAAAGATTCCTGCTGCATACCAGTCCACTGAAGCCACCAGAGCACGGGGGCCCGCAGATGGGCAGAATGCCACTGATCGGGGGCTCGAGACAAAGGGAGACAAAGAAAACTGAGAGGTGTCGGGTGGTGGTTGAGTTGCTTAATCTCAGAGATCGGATTAAAGATCATCTTATGTGTTTCCTGTTGGGGATCAAGTAGCTCGATCCATGAGGGAGGCCTCTGTTGGATACAAACACAAGATTTACTTTTACATGCAGCTTCAGGGCTTGATTACAGGTTGCCCGTGTACTGTGAGTCAATCTGGCTGTTTGGGTTTACTGACAGCAGCAGAGAAGAGGATGCTATGGAATGTTGCGGTGAAAACTCCTCCCAGCACCGAGCTAAACTTCTACAGCACTGTAGACAAAGGAACCTTGGCCTGTCACATGGTTGCAGCATTGCTGGATTGGAAAGGAACAGGCGTTCTTGAAAAAAGAGGAGGTGATAAAAATGTTTATAACATTTTCTTTCACCTGCTATTTTCGTCAAGCTATCAGCGAGATGGAGTGCACCACTATCACGAGCCTCACACATCAAAGCAGTCCTGTCATTGCCTACTACTTGTACGGTGACCAAAGAGGCGAGTGACAGAGAAGGTGATTTCCTTCTCCAAGTTCAAGAAGTTCAGTTAATGCAGTGCAGGCTCGGATAAATAACTGTTTGGAACCGCACTGCTCCGCAACTGTTGCTGTGGCTTTTCTTCACCCATCATTTCCTAATTATATTTTTTGGATGTGTAAATTCCACTTCCCTACGGCTTGACTACCACCCACCATCAGAGCCTTTGAGATGTAATTGGAAGCAATGTGGTTCAACCAGCTAATTTGCACCCAGCTATGCTGCTAGATTAGAAAACAAATGGAGTCTCACCAAATCAGCATAAGGCAAGGAGGGTGTTCCCTCCCGCACAGTCTCTTTTGGAATGTTTTGGCTAAACTGAAAGCCATCATTCAAACTCAAAATGCCAATGTTGAGGAAGACAATGACAAGACAGACAGGCAACTTCCTGGCCTGGACCTCAGTTGTCCCAGCCAAGAACACAAGAAGGATTCTTCTCTGCAGTTTAAGCCCCGGTCACTGACCAATCTTCAGCTTTTTTCCATTTATTCTGCGTGGAAGTCTGACGTCTGGCAGCCTGCATCCTCAGCCATACCCGCGTCGCTGGGAACATTGCTCCAGTTTTCACCATGCACTCAGTAATAACAGGCAGAGGAGGGGAGAGGAAGAGGGTCTATTTGAAACAAAAAGGGTCCTGTATGTTATCAGGACAAGGGGTCTGGGTTTGCGCTCCAACCTACACAATACTGCTGTTCAGAAACCTCCGAAGGGACTAATGGCCTTTGGAGGTTACATTCAATAATACACAATCAATAATAACAATGACTAATAACTATTTATCATAAAAACAGAGCCATTTGTAGATTTATCTTTTTAGATTGACATTCATACACGTAGCAAAGTCTTTTATCCAAGTCAACTTACAAAAGACTAACATGACCAAGCACGTGGTTCCTCTGGGAACTAAAGCAGGAAGACAAACCGCTTCATTACAGAAACCATTTGTTGTTTCAGTTATAAAGGGTAACCTCAACATAGAGATATTCGGTTTTAGGTTTCAAAGCACTGTCAACAAAAGGAGAAAAGAGATAAACCATTAACATGCTTAAAATATCTTAACTTAACACGCTGTGCAACGTGAACGGTTTCTATATGAGTCTGTAAGAGAGAACGCAAACAACTTGTTATTGAAAATGACTGCTTCTTCATCCATGCTCATCCAAAGTGCTCACCAACAAATGCAAGATGCCATCGACTTATGAGCTTGGATCAACATGTTTAGTATTTTCAGAAAAAAAAATGAAACTGTTCTTGATTAGAATTTTCTGGAAGACATTCTGGAAGAGCATTGGTTCTCCTGTGTGGGGTTGGGGTGGGACAGAAAAGGAAAGGCCTGGATTCAGTCATAAGCCACAAGCGACATAGGTCGGATTTTAAGGGAGTGAGATCACATCCTCTCAGTTTCTCTGTGATCAAACTTCATGTCATTGAGCAATTCTGTGCATTACTGGATTTATATGGGATTCAAACCTGCACCCGTACTCCTATACCATGTACAATGTTCATGCTCTGAGGACAACATGTCTTTGGGAAATGAAGGACTGATGTTCCTCATGTGCGAGACTGTTATATAACATTGCAGTGGGGCCCCCTTGTTCCGTTCCAGCAGTTGACTCGAAAGTTCCCCCAGTTTTTCATCACAACACAGATGTCTTGGAACGGTGGAGGAGCAGACAAAGAGGGGGTGGGTAGGTGGGTGGCTGAGTCTCGGCCAGGAGGCAGTGACTGTCTGTCTATAATGAACAAGTGTGTGTGGTCAGAGATTAGGGGAGGACGGACACCAAGAAAAACTTCTGGCTGAGAAGTTCCTGGGGCAGCTGTAAGGATTTTGAGAGTGAGGGACGCTTAACGATGATCCCACCACTGATTGGACAGGAGTGATGAGTGGGCTTGTCCTGCAGTTTCTGTGACAATCATCTTCCCACAGGGGGCAGGCCAGAGGGCTTTGCAAATGGCCACTGAATGACCTTGGATGGAACAAAAGTTAGTCTTCCCTCTGTCCTTTCTCCCAAATACCGTCTGTGCCCACTGTAAAATGAGGCATTAATCATAAGCAGACGGCTAAGCAGTTTCCAGTAAGTCATTTTGTGCAAGTTTATTTTAAACCATGGGTCTCAGTCTTCCACAAATAACATCATCACTTTCTTCATCCATTCACTTCCCTTCAGCTCTGCAACATTTCCACTCCTACACACTTACATTTCCCTCCTGAGAGCCAGGAGGAAATGGGGGGCCTCGCAATGTGAACGAACGCCCTTTGAAAGCAGTCCGAGTGAGCCGATATGCTACTTTTAAACGGCACAGAGGGTTTCAGGGACAGGCTTTCTGGGGTCCGCACTGTCTGGGAGCTGCTGGGTGTTTTCCTGTGTGTGATGCATTTTAAACCTGGGCCCCTTCCACTACGGCTGCAGCATAAAGAGGCCTCTGTGAGGCTGAGTCAGCCCCAGCCCTAATTCATCTCATTGGTCTTATTACTTGATTAAATTCAGCACAGACTCAGAAGAATTTCATTCTCTTCCCTAAATATCTAATGCACTCAAAGGGAAGGATAAAACAAAACTGCAATCCCAGAACAATAGAACGTGTGTACCTTAATTACGCGCCATAAAACCAACCTATAACCTTTGACAGATCTCGAAACATGCGTGTGATGAGGTTCCGTGCATTTGATTAAAATGGGAGTGCCAAATATTTTTTCCCTGATGTAACTTTGGCCTGATTAAAAAATTCATTTGAGCAAAGTATTGCAACAGACGGCAGTATTTTTTGGAGCCTTGAAGAACTTTTATTGTATTTACTGCAAGGGAATAGTTTAGACAAGAGGCATCACAGATGGGTCCGATCCCTGTAATGTCATTTTTTTTAAATGCCAAAACAAAGTGCAACACAAGGGGGAAAAGCTTTTAAAATGAAAACCATGGGAATGCGCACTGTGTTAACTGCTCAGAGCTTTTTACCAGAAATAATAGTTACCATTGTAGATAGAAAGAGATACTGTTTTAAGCCAAAACATTAGCACAGTGATCTGAAGGTCAGTTCTTTGTCTCATAGGAAATAGAATCATGTCAGTAAGAGTATATGAAAATGACCAAAAAATAATACTTTGAAAAGTATACCTAAAGAATATCTCCTTAATTAACTATAACTAGCCATAACCAAACCTTATTATAGAGCTTGACTTTCAACAGGTTTGTTCAAGGTATGAAACTATATCAAACACTCATAAGAGTTTTCAATAATTAGGCAAAAAATTACTTTAAACCTTGCTTTGAAATAGAGAAAAGATGTTGAGAACAGATAAAATATGAAAAAAAAAACAACTCAAAAATAGCAATAAATTTACAAGAAGGTTAACAAAACTGGTGGGAAAATTGCCAGGTGAGCACCACGAGTCAGGAATAATTTCTTGAATATTTTGTTTTGTGCCTGTGCCGATAGATGAAAGGCCAACAACTAATAAATGCAAGCCACGAGTCAGTGATTTCTGTGTTTGTTTACACATTTTTCCATTTGCAAAAAATGGTTATTAGGTGTCACTAACTGTTGTGACGCAGGATGACATAGGAGTTGGATTTGTACCTGCAACCCTTTTTCCATGAATTAAGAACCAAGGTGACAAACATTTATGGCCTCATTTGTAGAAATTATGAAACCCCTGTTATTCTACAGCCATCTCTATGGCAGTCAGTAGTTTTAACTAATACATCTGGAAACTCATCCACAACTCCCCTTGGTGAATGACTGATTTACATCCATAAACACGCTTCTGTCTCGCTCTACAACGCAGGATTTCACTGACTGGTCACTATTTCACTGAAAACATCCAATTTTTCCACCCAAAAACCACCAAAGCTTGGAAACTGCAGTTAGAAGGGTTCGATACCAGTCCCATGAAAGCGCAGCCAGGAGACTGGAAACCGGGAGACAGTATTTCCAAGAACAAAAAATGTATTCATGTCCTCGTCCAACTCTCGCAGCGGGAGAAAAAGAACAGTATTTTTCTCGAAATGTCACAGCACCTCTGTCATAAATGTCATTTTTCCTCCTGTAATTTGTCATTTTAAAATATTTCGATCAACATTTTCCCATGCCCTTCTCTACTTTACATCAGACTGGCTGCAGCTCTCGTCAGCTCACAGAGCTTCAGATCCAGTCTAACAGGCTGAGCTTCAGTTCAGACACAGAAACATGACAAAAAGAACTTACAGTTGAAATCAAAACCCTGAGATTAGTTTTCATACAGCAGTCAAACCTCTACAAAGAAAATTCATAGGGGTTTGTTATCAAACCCTCCGCCCCTTAAGGTGGATCAGACTGATCATGACAAAACATGCTAGTCACACAAATAACATGTCAAAAATGGTGACTTTTGTACTGCAGTACATTCCCACAACAAATCCTGTCTCTCTCCACAGGACATCAGCCATGGTTAAATGTGTTCTTTTCCCTAAAGTCAAGATCTGATCATCACATCTTCCCACTGGAGGCCTGGGAGGAACTGGACTTATTCTGATATCTGCTTAAATGTCAACCATGAGGCCAAGCTCAAGATGGGAAAGATGGGGGTTTTCAGTTCTGCTGCAGTCTGAAGCTACACTGGACCAGTTTATCTCTGATTGCTGCTTCCCAGGACCAAGGTCACCTCTCTTGGGATACCCTGCTTGGAGTTCCTGCCTTGTCACTCTGCCTTCCAAACATTCCCAAAACACACACAACGCTCTGCGGTGACCTAAATATTCTGTGCCAACATAAATATCTCAGGTAGACATCATGTCATACCGCTGTTATGTGTCTCTATACATAAGGGAAGGTGGAATACTATTGGATACATGTGACTCCCAATAGTTTATGATCTTTCCTCTGCCAAGTCACTAACAGGTCAAATTAACTTAAAGCAATTGTGATTGTCCTGGCTTGCTTGGCTAAGCTACGCTAACGCTGCCATTTTCTTGCAAACTTTTTCTTCTTTGGGTTCCAACAGCTGTTGTATACACAGAGCGTTACTGTCATGGCTGTAGTTGACTGTTAACATGTCTTCATCCTGGTCAAGTGATTACTTTCATAGAATGAGAAGAAAGAAAATCCCAGTAGATGAACAAAGCTATGAGTTAGCAGCTAATAGCGTCATCATCATTAATATACCTTCTAAAAATTGAAATTATAGCAATTGGTTCTCACATAATTTTCAGACTTTACATATATAGTAATGATGTTATATATTTCAGATATAACATCTAAGGTATCTTTATATTTATATTGTTACAAATATGCAAATTCTTCCCATAGTTTTTATTATGTTGGACTATACTTTAGGTATTGTACTGTATCTCTGGATGGATTTATGTAGAAGTTGCCCGCAACTTTCTAAGCTACTGTTTAGCAACGTGCTATTGAGTCCATACATCTTGAAAAGTAAATGCATACCATGGTGATGGTATGTTCATGAAGATTCTCAGTCATCCAGGTCATGGTCAAGGTTAAAGAGTTTTGTTAGGCAACTGGACATAACGTTTTTAGAACTTTATTCTAATTATTCTACCTTTCTAAAAAAATGTAATGTCCAGTTGTCCAAAACTCTTAAACTCTTTAGAACTCTATGGTATTCAAATCATTCCTTTGAGTAATTTTGAAGATCTTGGAAATTATGAAAAACTCTTCTGTTCCCCATTATTGTCGGATGTCCTTGTTTCCCAAGATTATGTAATCTTTGAAAACAGGAAGTAATGAGACATGTGTTGTTGTTGGAGCGATGTCCATTCTCATACACTTAGTCAGGATTCCCACTGTCACAGAGGAAACAAAAGCAGAGGGAAGTTGCCTTATGGTTTGACCATGTAGACATAAATACTCAGTGGGAGAAGCAAGACTTTCAATTAGACTACAGAAAAAAGTGATGACTCCGCAAACAACAGATTGCACAAGATGACTACAGATCTGCCCAACAATTGTTCCAAAACAATGCAGCAGTGGACTCAACTCTCCTGGCCAGGTTTTTAAAAAAGAAAATAAAGCAAACACTCGTCAGGAATGTGTGAAATGTGCGTGGGAGGAGATGTTGCCAGGGACTTCAAGGTGCGGCTGTCCTTTCTCTGCACAGCACAGACGTACAGTTCACATCTGTCAGACTGAGGGTTTTCAAATGTGAAAAGGTTTGTGGATACTTGCATTTGATGCTCCGTCGTCTGAAACTGATGCAAATTAGATGATGGCAAAACACAGCAGCGCAATTAAAGACGCAGCCTTTTATTGGCTGTTGTGTAGTGATTGGCAAAGAATGAAAGGCAGCGTTCAACAATAACAATCATAATAACTGAGGAAAAGCAGTTTAAAAACTGAACTGCTGACGCCAGAAAGTATGCAGGCAAGCAGGTTTGAGCAAGCTGGGGTCTGCTGAACTGGAGGTTTTTAAAAAGGTCTATGTCATGAGACCCACAATTAAGCTAATTCCTACAGTTATGAGTTTTGTTTATGATGCACATCATTTTACATAACAAAGGGTGCAGTGGAAAATATTTGCTGACACAAACCGGAGTGGCACGTGAAGTCATTGTTTCATCAAGTTATTATTAACGTTTGGTATTAAATTTGTAAGACTCTGAACAGAAGGAACGTGACCTGATGGATATTAATATGATTTTGAAAACCTTTTTCAAAATTATAAAAAAATGGAAATAAGACATTAAATACTGTAAGATGATTTGCAAATAACAGTTTATTTGTTTATAAATATTTACATATTTATATACACATGGTTAAATATAAGTGTATATACAGTATTTCACTTAAGGCAGCAGTGGTAGCACTCCACAAGGCTTCAGGTTCTATTCCGCCAGCTGCCAGGTTGCCACTGAGGTGCTCTGAGCAAAACACTGTCCCTACCTACATAACTTCCAGTGGACTCACCACCCACGGGAAGACTAACAGTATGAAGCAGTGTGATTTGGGTGACAGTCGTGGAGACTGTTGCCCCATGAAGAATGAAAGAATATTACATTTATTACAATATGTTTACATACATTGCATATCTGGTCCAATTGATGTGTCTGAAATTTCAAGAAGAGTTGATGTTATTCCTCACATCGGGACTGAAATCCGAACATGGCACTCAGTATGCTGGATAGGAACGGAGGGACCTAAACGCAAATCACGGCTTCAAGCAGTTATGGACCATCATTCTTTGTTAGTTAGCCTGGAACTGAGCTAAAGACTCCAGATGTGAAAGAACGCTTGTCATTTAGAAATGTGAGAAGATAAATTTGTAAAGTTACGTACAGATAAACAATGATTTTCAGCAGGATATTTACCTTATAGTTTTACAACCAGTTTTAAATAAATGCAGAAGACACCATTGAGAACGCTGTGTTGAGTAAAATTGATTAAAAAAATATACTTAAATCAGGAAAACATTAATCAATGTTAAATAATTAAAAAAACTGTAAAAACAAATGAAATCTACAAGTCCTTTTATTGTTATTTCCTAAAGCTGAGAATAAAACTTTTCCATAGGTTTCAGATAACTTTTTGTCATATTCCTTCAAGACTGTCAGAATATGAGTCTAACAGCTGAGGTTCGCGGCCATAGACCCTTGTGGTTTTAATGCAGCGGAAGAGCAAGAATATCAATATCGAACAACAGCTGGATCTACTTCCACATACAGCAGAGGGTAATGGACCAGGGAGATAATGCAGACATGTCAACAGTGAACCCGCACAACAGCCTACATGACATTTGATAGTCCAGCAGAAAGGAGTCTAATCTTTCTAACATGACAAGTAGAAGTATGGAAACGTCAGAAAAACGCTGGAGACATGTGTCACCCATGTCAGCGTCATTAAAAGTGCTCCTCGTTCATTGTCCAGATAAGAAACACAAATACATTTAATTCAATGGGACAGTGAGAGTCTGCAATGAGGGGAAAAGTGATAACACATTCCCTTGTGCTAGAATCATTTCCTCCCTCTGCTGCAGTTTCTATTTTGACAGTGGGCTCACACTCTAAGACAGCTGGCAGATATGGACATGTGCTCTTGAGCAGAAAGTTTAATACTTATATTTACTTTTTTATTATGTGACCAACACAAACCCCTGAACTGTTATTGAGTTGTTGGTAAAAATAAAGTACATGTAGAGACACCGCCGATAGGCAGAGGACAGGAGGTGGAGATGATGCTGAGGTTCTCTTTAGGAGAGACAAGGATGGACAGGATCAGGAATGAGGTGATTAGAGGGACAACACAGACAGGGAGGTTTGGAGAAAAAGCTAGAGAAGACAGATTGAGATGGTTTGGACATGTTCAGAGGAGGGACAGTGGATACATTGGTAGAAGATTGATCCTGGAGATATCAGGTAGGAGACAAAGATGATATTTATGGATGCAGTGAGGGAGGACATGAGGTAGTTGGACTGAGAGTAGAAGATACAGAGGACATTGGTGGATGTGGGGAGATGATTCGCTGTGGCAACACTTTAAAAAGGGACAAGCCAAATGGAGAAGAAGAAGAATAGATATATTATACAGAGTAACTTTTACTGTCCAAGGGAAGTCAATGAAAAGACTAACTATGGTTAAATATTTGATGGTTTGCACATAAGCAACAAATAGGTGATATCAACCAAAACTTGTGGACTAATGAAATACAAATACCCAACCCAAAAACCCAAAAAAAACCCAACAGTAAAAGGCCAAAGCACAATTGCAACAAAAATTATGTGTCAATGAATAAACATAAATCAGGTTATATTCATGCATTTTATGTGTTGAACATGATTTAGAATAGAATGGTACTTTCTTGTTACTTTGCCAAACAAACACTCCAATGAAAAGTTTCATTGGAGTGAGGAGTTGGGGTTTAGGAAAGCGATTAGGATGTAAAAGGTGTTTCTGAAGAGCCTTTATCTTGAGGAACCAAAGTTAACTTTTTAAAAGATGGAAGAGGGAGAGCTACAATGACCTGTAATAACCACAAGGATTTTCCACAACAGAAATCTCTAAATAAACCCAGAGATGATGGACATATGACTAACTGATATCATGTTATCAAACAGGCTTCTAACAACAGACACAGACATGTGACCAATACCATGAAAGCATTCAAAGAATTATTCCTGAGAGCGTCGCAGCATCGTGAGATGTTTTCATTCCTTGGAACCCTGGCACTGCTCCATCCACCAACCACGTCAGCATCACCCACTGCTTCGGAGTTGTATTTGTTATTGATGTAAGTAACAGGGATGGCTAACAGTAATGCGGACGGGCACGTGGCGACATGCTAAGCACTGCACCCTCCTTTCACACAGCAGGAACGCTATTTTCCAACACAGCCGTTAAAGACCAAACATGTTCCCACAGCTGTGCTGTCAGATGATAACCAAGGCATTTATGTAATCCTCGGCAGCAGAATCAGAAGATCTGGATCCCACACTTCTTTTTTTTTCTTTTCTGCCCAGCCACCACAGAGCTGAAACCATGGTGGCATAACTGAGCTGCATCTATAAAAGATAAACATGTGTGTTTTATATGAACAGTATGTAAATGACACGCTGGGATCGTACGTCGTGTGAGACTGGTTACATCAGTGGGGTCCAGATATATCAACGCATGAAACCTGAAGACCAAAACTTCCTGAAGAAGCTCAATAACATAACATAAAATACTGTGCATTAAAACACAGTACTAAGTGAAATGTTTATTTGGAAAAACAACATTAAATCCAGGCCATCCTGTTGTTTTTGGATAGGATTTACTGAACATTTTAGCTTTGTTTTCACATATTTCAAATCTGAGAACATAAAGAATGAGCGCTAAGACTTTGCTAGCTGCTACAAAGATGTGGTTATTATCAGGCAAGAAGACGTAAACTGAGCAAAAACATAACCACATAAACAGTCGCAATCAGAGAAAGAGAATGCTAAACTAGCCAAGCTAATAGCCATAGTAGTTATAGGCCACAAGATGTGCCACAGTATAAGGTCAGAAACTAGAAGGTCGAAGCCTAATTTAGCTTCAAGGAACAGATAAGGTTCTTTCAATAATGTACATTATTCCCAATAAAAGGTAAAGTATGAAAAAGCTCAGCTAAATAGCAGACACAAAGTGACAAAAGGTTAAGCAAACAAAAATAAGCAAACAAGAACTTAGCCCAAAAAGTTAGCCACACTTGATCAAAAAGTTGCAACTGATCAAAACATTAGCGAAATCTTTAATGAGTTCTTAAACAAGTGAGGACAAAATCATAAGCTCAATACACTCGTACATCATACCTTATTTTTTTTAAAGGTAACTTTATGGATTAAGAATTGATTTAGTCAGCATAGATCTAAAATCTCAATGAGTTCAAAAAAAGTATTAGGTCACAACCAATCAAATAAAAATGTACCAATAATAAACATGACCAAAGTTAAAAGGGATTCCTAAAATGAGCCTAAAATGAAGAAAACTGGAAATTAAAATATAGCCTAAATATCTAAAGTTATAAGAGGAAGAAATAATTCATAATATACATTTTTAATAAAGCAATATAACTCCCTTATGCTTCATGTTCAACAGTCTACCCTGTGGCCTTTACTTTGGACATGTCTTAGCTGCAGACCTGGACCAGGATTCACTGCAAACAATTATGTTGTCACGTCAAATCCGGGAGATGCTCAACAAACATAATGGAATTAGTCCTTGTTGTGTGTTACGTCCTGCTAGTGTACAGGACACACATCTGTACCTGCAGAGGTCCAACCTCATTTCCAGATGTTTCATCTTTTGGTTGTAACTCATAAAAGCTGGATGTTTTAGAGCGATGCCGTGTGGACCTTAACATCATCTGTGAAGGCATTTGACCTTCTTCACAGCTGAGAACTACTACCTTTTTTTTTACAGGCCGTCAGTGTTTTCTTGCAGAGGTGCAACAGTTCAGTCGATAATGGAACTTTGTGTGGGCTGAGAGCTCACTGACGTTGGCTTTCACCATAAAACTTCCACATGAAAACACTTTTGCAATGCCATAACGCACAGAGTGGCCGCAGTTATCCAGACGACTACAGTTGTGGATTGTAGTGCAGATCAAACAGGCTGGCTTGGGGCACATTATATCAGATTTCATTTCTGAGTTGAGGCCCTTCATTCATTTCTGACATTTACAGTTGGATTGGTGCAGCCCTATTCCAGGCCTCTTGGCTCAGGGCCCCCACTGAGGCCCCACCAGCCGCTCTGGAAAAACCTGGTGCATCTGACTTGAATTGCCTGGCTCCACTTGTGTGTTCTGTTTGGCCCGTGTCGCTGGAGGAGCAGAGCAGGCCAATTACCAGCACGGCACTCTGAGTCCAATATGATGTCATCCTCCCGCTCCGCCATAACAGGCTGCAGATGAGAGGGGCCCGGCCCCTCAGCAGCCATATTTACTTAATGAAAAGCAGAGAAGTATTTAGGAGGAAAAAAAACTCTGAATGGTATTCAATATCTGTGAACATTAACATTTTTCTCCATCTTAACTGACTTCTGCTCCATTGAAGTGGTCGCTAATGCATCACAGCCTGCGAGGAGACCACGGCAGACTGGAGGACATTAACATTACGGCTCACTGTTTATCTCCTGGGACACAGTGCGGCATGTTTGAATAGTGCTGATAACAGCGCCATGAGAAAACAGTTTTCAGCCGCGGTGTATGGAGAGTTGCACATTTAACGCATGTGTAGCGGAAGTTTCGGCGACCAGACTTTGAAGGTGTTATCAACAGGCCCAACCCATGAGAAAAATCACCTGTGCGGTGAAGCACATTCGCACTTCCTCATTCCTGTAAAGGGCCGACAGATTCTATGGAAATTCACAACTAAATAATTTCACATGTTTTTTGGGACAGGTTTGATTGTGTATTGTCCACAGATCTGTGTCTGTGTTTTGGATTTTTCCTCTTGACCAAGACAGGCATTGTTAAATGGTCAGTATTGAAACCATGATCCATTAGGTCACAGTGAAGCATCTTTATCAGCATCAGAGTTGTAAAGATGTAAAGATGTAAATTCCTTTTTTTGTCATTGTGATTCACACCAGTGAGTGGGGACGATACCATGCTCAGGAGTAACTTGGCGGTAGGGGATTCGAACCGGGGGCCTTGCGGACCCAAGTCTTCTCCCTTAACCACTAGACACGACTGCCCTATTTTAAGTTGCTATTAAAATACCAAGAAGATGAAAAGGTTCGTCGGCTCAAAAGTCATCTAATGTTCTTATGAGAATATATTCAGACTGCTTTGTGTTCCTCACCATAATATTTAAATATTCTAAGATGAAAACACAATTGTGATCAATTAATATTTCAACTATTGTGCAATACTGCAAAAATACTGCAAAAATCCTACTTTGTACACACATGGATGTTTGTTGTTATACACTTGTTATACACGTGGATATATTTTATATATTTTTATGTTGCAGGATTAGATTACTATAGGTCAGTGGTTCTTAACCTGGGTTCGATCGAACCCAAGGTGTTTGGTGAGTCGGTCTCAGGGGTTTGGTGAAGCCTCTGCCACGGAGGTCAAGACACAGCAGAGGACAAGACACACCGACTCACAAACCACTGCTATAGATGGAACACAAGCCATACAATCACAATAAAGGATAAAAATACTATAAAGGTCTTTATGCATTCCAAATTGGACCAGCGGGAAAATAACAAAAAAATTATATATTTCAATAAATTTGTTGAGCATTATTATATCTCACAAACAGAGCCAAAGGACAAAGAGAAGTAAGACATTTTGTGTGGAAAATAGAGTAATAGAAAAGTACTCAACTCATTGACTATGATTTCTAGCACCCCCTGCAGGGCAGGTATTATCCTCGACCAAATGCACTGTGTTTACCAACTCATATCCAGAATTCCTCTGGACTCCATGCTGCCAAGATTCTAGGGGAAACACAGCTATCTGAAAATACCGACCTCCGTCTGCAGTAAGTCACGCTCTAAAAGAACCAAAAAAAATAAGAGTCGACTTCAGCACTATCCCAGAAAGGCTAGGAAGTCGAGCAGCCACATCAGAGAATCTGAGGGGGCCTGTGGCCCACAGCAGATCTCTTTTCATTTCCCAACACACTCCATCTCCAACGCCCACCAACCACACTCTATGTATAGATGCTGGAGATGATATAAGGTTTGGGCTGATAGTAGACCACAGTATAAACAAATGGCAGCTTTAAATGTTTAGGTGTCTACAGCAGCAATGACCACATTGGGCAAAAAAAAAAATCAGGTTTTACACAAAAGACCCTGGCAAGGCAAAAGACTATCAACAACATTTGGATGTGAACGTGAGTAAGTCATATTTTTGAGATTTTTGATTTGGGGTTGTTTTAGGTATTGTCAGTTCCTGATCATTCCTACATTCATTAATTCATTTTCATCCACTTATCTGTTACCATGGCAACAGCCTCCATGACTGCCACCCAAATCCCACTGCACAATACTGTGAGCCTTTCTACAGGTGTTGAGCCAACAAAGTTTAAACCAGAGATGGTCAAACTAAGGCCCAGGGGCCTGATGTGGCCCTTTGGGTTTTTTAATTTGGTCCATCAAACATACCCACAATTATTTATATCATTATTATCTTTCTGTCCTTTCCCTGCAATACTGTCATTTGCCCAATATATAGACTGAAAAATTATTATTTATTTTTGTTTACACAAATTCTCCATCCTGACCTGGACTCTGTGTCAAATTGTGTTAAATTTTAAGAACCAATGTGGCCCGAAAGTCAATGTATTTGCCCACCCTAGTTGTAAACACTGAATATAATTAGAATACAGCAAATAATCTTTTGTATTTCCAACAGAACTTTCAAATATGTAGTGTTTCCCTTGACTCCCAACCTATTTTGGGACCTAAATGTTTCTATAGCTAATGTGGAAAATTATGCTGAAATAAGTGTGATCTATTTAGTCAAAATAACACTTGACAGATGGGCTATGAAACTTTCAACTTTCTTTATTTACAAGTGCCTCACCCTCATTTTTCCCCATGGCTGAAGATACATCACTAAGATCATGTTGGTATTTGTTGTGGGAGGGTGAACCGCTTTGACAGTGAATTCCTCTCTAAATTTTCCCAAGCCCTGTTGCAGATATGGCTCAGGGAAGAAAGAGAGGGTAACAGAGGTTCAGAGACTTAACCTCAACTTTAGCCCGCACAGAAGTTGACCTAATACCTTTACAAATGGCAGATCTATGGGCTAGTGATTTACGTAGTGATCGTCCACAGATCATCGGAGGCAGAATCCTGACATCTCAAAAGTCAACATCCCCTTCATTTTGTGGGTAGTGTAATCAACCTGGGTGGATGAGTTGATGGGGGAGATCTTCAACATCCGATATCCGCACATAACTCAAACGCATCTCAACACAGCAAGGGACATGCATTGGCTACAGGGATACACTTTCAATCTCATCGTCCTCTTTAATGGCATCTAACTCCTCTCATCTGACCCCCACCTTGTCAATGTGTCTTTGGTTCTGTGTCATAGAGACTGTTTGAGCTACGACCCGATTCGCATTCCTCTGCCATCTAACCTCTGTCCAGCCTGGACTTTCCCACAGAACCCTAAACCCTGTGAATGAGAGTAGACCTTTGTTTCAGGCATTTTTCATCCTGATCCCGGCAACTTCCCCATGGTGGAATGCATCAGGAATGCCAGCGCCAGCTACCTGGCACTAGAGCCTTTGTGCGGAAACAGGAGAGGCTCAGGTCAAAGAGGTTTGACAATAGATAGCTCAATTCTCGAGGTGCCCAGCCCACATTACAGAGCTACTCGACCTAGGTCAGGTCTGTTAAATGCTGTAAGGTGGTTCTGTCTCTTGAGCCAAGCCAATTTGGCCCAAATCATCTTAAAGATTTTCAGTTACTGTACAAATCATTAACTGGGCCACTGGTGTAGCAACTGGTTGGCATGTATACACAGGCAACGCTCAAATCTGCGTCTGGAGTCAAGTTGGTGTGAGCTTATCACAAGCTAAGAGTTGGAACAGTGAGGAGCTGGTTACCCTGGAGGTACAATTCCACTCATTCCAGTCAACTGAGAGATCAGTGAAGAAGAATTTTAATTTGAGGGATGACATGTGAAAATGAGAATTTATTATGATATGGTCTAATAAATGTTTAGATGAGTTTCCTTGACTTGACAAGTTACTACATGAGGCAATCATTTGGGTTTGCCTTAGGAATGACATGTGGTAATTATTTTTCAGATAATGCAAAGTGAAAATAGAAATTCATCATATACAAATACACCGTATATTAACTCTAAATAGATAAAGAAAGACAGCTCTTTTGCTGGCTGACTTTTTTATGCCTTGTTCTAACCCCTACAACAGTTTCAAGGTTGCAAGAAATTGTTCAGCAAAATTCTCATTTATTTCTACAAGGAAATTTAGATTGAAAGCAATTGGCCTTAAAAACATGGGTAGGTTGGACACTACTCATGGTATAACATCTTCTATAAGTGAAACTACTCTTGCAACCTGATATAATGAAAGTCTCAAGTCCAGTAGAGGATCAAATGGAATAATTTCTGAGAGTAGTTTGACATCCCACCAGTAGGCTGGCTTTGAGGTCCGGTGCACACAGACAGACAGACACGCAGTTATCGGCGGTCCATCACTGACATCCATTTCATCTGAAACCTGAGCTGCTTGGTCTCCTCACAGATTGGCTGGACCTGTGTCTGACGATAAGGACACAAGATAAGGCGTGCGGATGGAATGGTAACGACAGAACTATGAAGACAGTGGTGAAACATCAGGTCACACTGAAGAGATAGAACAGGATGACCGTAGCTTCCATAGGGGGCTCCACTCACCCACTGGGAAGACCAATATCTGCAGCCCGTCTCTCATAGCTCCACTCTGCTTTGGCATGTCAACTTCACAGACGGTGTTCAATAAACAAATACCTGAGACTGAATATGTGTCATTTGCAGTTTTAGTCAACCAAAAATAAAGCAATGTAACCTCAAACCTTTTGGTCCAAACCCAATCCAACCCCGGACATGTTTTTTTCTCTGCTGTGCTCTTATTGGACTGTGACTGTTTGACATGGACTTTCCTAGATGTCTCAGCAGATGGTGGATTTATTAATCGCAAGTTGCGAAGAATCTGGAGGACAAGTGAACACGTGAGAGGAGAAAAGAAGACTAGTGTTGAGCAGACGCCCCTCTCTCCCCTTAGAGAGGAAGTTTTATGAACTCACTTGGGAAAGATAAGGCTTCTTCCCTGTCATACTCAGAATTCCAATGAAATCACTGCAGCATATTTGCAGACCCTTGAAGCTGTGAGGCGTTAAAACACCTCAAGCTGACAGATAGTTACCAGAATTCACATCACTGTGACCCAAATACAAGATGCAGCCTTGCCCTTTGAAAGTGCAGACGACTGATCAGGAAATAAAGCAGGTCATTGGGCAAAATCCTTTCGGTGTTGTTAGGATTTAATAATGGATATGATACCGCAATCCCAATCAGAATACAATCCCAGAGGCATTGTATTCGGTCATCTGGTGACCACATGCTTTTGATTCTTGTTAAGTGTTTAAAAAAGTAAACTTCACTATGGTCACTGTGGTTAAAAGTATAAAAAATAATTTCCTCATTAAGCCACCAGGAAACAGCTGTTTTAGCTGAAGAGCATACATTGATAGATGGACCTCAGAAGATTGAACATTCATTGTAACGACTACAAAAGTTTTGGTTCCCAGACTATTGCTATTTCATCCCCCACACTGACAAGAAAACAACCAGTGTTTCATTCACAGTCTCTGGGCTGAGCGAAGAAACAAGAAGCGAGGAGAGAAGATGCAAAATAACTTCCTGTTCAAAAGAGCTGAATGACAACTGTGAGCTCTGTAATTACTGTAACACATTGACCTGAAAGACACAGAACAGTTTGAGCCTTTTACTCAACTAAAATGGTAAATTTACTTTGCCTTATAAAAGGGTTCAGTGTTTATTGTTTGTTCTTTTGGGCAACAACAACTTTGCATCAGTCTCAGTGTTTTACCATCTTGTTAACTTGATATGTAACACAAGCAAAAAGCCCAACTGGGTTAGCTTAGCTTCGTGTGGGTGTTACATTCCTGTGTTGTTACAAACAGATTAGCTCACCTCAGCTAGTCAAATAACTTCAACTAACCAAGCCATAACTGAATAGAACGGGACAAACGCAGAAGTAAAATACCAACACATGGTCAAAGCATAACATTAATAGTTAAAATCCTGCAAATTTGCTAAAGGTCAACTACAATCTTCAGCTAGAAACCAAATATAGATTTAAAAAAAGAACAGCTTGAACAAAAGCCAAAAAGTTGCTCTTCTGACAACACTTCATTCTCAGTTCATACCTATCTGCTGAGTGTGTATTCCACATATTAAGAAAGTTAAAAACAAGACACTCAGTTGTTGATGAAAGCTTGTGAAATCCTGCGCACACAAAAAAGGAAAATCTCAGAGTGGTTTTCACAAAGCCAAATTCCATTTTCTCCTCAGCGATCAGTGCTGTGCTCACCTAGTAACTGGTAAACACACATCAACAGTGACCTAAAAAAGCACTAATAAACCCAGACGAATTCTCCAAAGAAAGCAGTTGAAAACCCTGCCACGTATTCCTGCTCTTTTTAACACGACACATTCAAGACTGTCGGCTGTTCTTTTACCCGTTAATCCTCCATCAATACTTCAGAAAGAAAGAAAAACAACTAGGCCACAATTAACACATGGCAACCGGAGCTGGGTAGCTGACACCAGGCAAAGATAAAAAGACATTACAGTAAAAGTAAATTGAAGAGATTATGATGTGTCGTAAATGTCTTTATAATCTCGTCCAGGGACCAAAGCTTAACCTCGAACGGCAGAGACAAAGACCTCACGCGTGTGAGACACGTGCTATAAGACAATAACTCACATGGTTCAAACTCAGACTTTCTAGGCAACATGTGGTTCTTAAGGTTCACTGCTGCTGAAGAAGACGACGTCTGATGTCAGATATCACGTTGACGCTCAGGCTTCTATTAAATGCTGTGTATGTTGTATCTGCCATACACATGTGGCACTGAGTGTCGTTGTGCACTATAAGCGTATTTTTATACTTTTTCTGTGTTGGTTTATAATGTGTTTTTACTCTGGTACTGCATGTATATTCATAACACATGTGGTATGCTAACACATACAAATTATTAACGACAATTATAGTTCGATCAAACATTGAAGAAATATTTAGTTTCTACTTTGTGTTCTGAATGTTTGTATTGTGTTACAATGGTATGGTGTGTGTCACAATGGTATGATGATCAGCACTGGTGTGGAACCAGTGTCATTAGGTATTAATGAGGGCATGTGAGGGTGGAGCTAACACTGCTGCAGCTCTTATATGAACCAGGAACTGAAGCAAAGTTTGATAGAAAAAAAAAAAAACTGAGGAAGGTAGGAAAAACTTTCATCGACATTTTTCTTATAAATTTTTCCAGGCACAGCCCTCACAGAACTGAAATAAATATTTGCAACCACTGCAAACTTTAATTTAAAGAGTCTGATGTATCACTAAAATACAATACACGCAACTGCTGCCTGGAAATCCCCATTTTAAACTATTTTAGGTTTTTGCTGCCGAAAGGTTATTTTTGAACAAGTGCACAATACAGTACATTAGGGTTAAGGTAATTTTGCTGTAGATTAACAATTTTTTTCTCCTGTTAATGGATATCACAGTTACCTAGTTGAGAACCTTGTTTATTCACGGTAATAAACAGTAATAAAACAATAATTATCAACTCAAAAGCTTAGTGCAGTTCGTTATTTTCACGCCCACGACCACTTGAAGGCAATCTAGGCATGTGTACAGGTACCGTAGTGATTGTTTTTATGCCATTTTTGTGGTCTTGTGCGACTTATATTCTGAAAAATATGGCACCTGTTACAAGGTTTTTGATATAATACAGTCAAGTAAAAACGAAATGTGCAACAAAAGTTGACAAATGAGAAAGAAATCAAAAAAATCATTTGAAGAATAGTGAATGGAAATGCCATTAACATGAAGTGATATGTACGATTTTATCTTTATCTTTCGTCATTGTGTACCTGTATGTGTCAATATGACATAGAGTTTTTTATATATATGTTGAAATCGATAAATATGATAGTGTATTAGTAAATAAAAACATAGTTAATATTAAATAATCATAATCTGATGTCTATGCGGGTCCAATTGCTACTCATTTAACCACTTAGAAAAAAAGAAAAAACCCTTGCAGCTTGCTCAAACAATAGTCTGATTATTACGTCTTCTTGTGGTTATTTCTGATGCCTATTTGCCATTCGTTAGAGAAGGATGTAACATCATCTGACGCAGACAATGCACTATCTGTGGCCCTGACTCAGGTCTGGGCTCCTAATGCACAGATCAGCTCCTCGTCTCTAGTCTCTTTGAGTGGGAGGGAGGAGTCGTCGCTGTGAAAAGCAGCGTCTGCTGCAGGCTGCGAGGCGGTGAGATGACTAAGCACGAAGCCTCTGCTGCCTGTGGAGCTGTGCAGGCATGTTCCATTCTGTCAGGGCCGTGCAGCACACAGGCACCGTTTCACACGGTCCCCACCGACTCTTGGCCAAGTGAGTGGGAACTACAGAGGCTTTGCTGACAGCCGACACCGAAAACACTGAGGCAGTGTGGCTGCAACTTGGAACTGTTTGGAAGGATAGTTTGGGGTTTTATAAAGTGTTGGCTGCGTGAGGTGCAGATGCTGAAGATGCAATTTCAACTATTTTGCAGGGGAACCTACTTGTACCGCGATATTCAGATTCTGTCTCACAATCTGGGTTTCCATCACAGCACATAATTATTAAAGTTTTTGGGAAACTACGTACTCATGCCAGTACCTTCCTACTGGTACTTTACTGAAGCACAATACACTCAGTGTATGTTGTGTCTCAGTTGAGGCACAACATACACAAATAAAAATATACCACAGAATTATATCAAATGAATCTGGTCTAAGTGTTTTGAAGATACGCAGCACCACAAACTATTGGAGCTGTATTGAGCTAAAAAATTAACCATCAATGAATACTGTATTAGAGACAGTTCAGTCAAAAAACACTTTTTTCTATTACCTATTTGTTGTTTGCTCTGTTAATACCATAACTAATTAACTCCTTCAAACCCGTAAAGGCATCTTCATTTTCCACACAGACACTTGTGTTTTCTTTAGTGTTTAATTTCATTACAGGCTTATCAAGTAAAAGGAATATCTGAGCAACCAGGACACTGCCTTGAGGGACTCCTTATGCTGTGAAACAAGACATACATTCAATGCACTCATTGTCACTTAAAAAGCTAATTTGAACTCTAATGCTGTTGAATTAATTTTTCAATTTCCCAAATAGAAATTCACATACAAAGAAATAAATATATATGTCATATACAGACATATACGCATTCATAGCGACATCGCTTTTGATCCTTCCTATACATACATACATATACATATGCATGCATATATGTATATACAGTATGTACATACATGTATGCATACCTGCATATGTGTGCATTTTAGTACATATGTAAAAATGTATAGATACATATATATGATTTCTTGCATATATAAATATACAGATACATTATATATAAGTGTGTATACACAGCCACATTCTCTGAACACCAGACACAGATATCCAGACTCATTTTGCCAGACAAATGCAATTCATGCAAAGGTGCACAGAGTTCATTTAGAGGGATTTGTGCCAGAGTTATTGTATCAAAGGGAATTAATTGCACATATCATTTCTCCAAACAGTGACAGGTGGTAATAAAAACCAAACTGAACAGTGACAGGAAGACACAGATAGTTTTCTTGGTATCATTAATTGCTTTAGGGCAGCCAAAATAGAGAAACAATTACATTATTGTTCTTGACAGAGTAACTCTCCTGACTCTCGGTTCATTACCCGACAGAGGGAGGGAAGTAAACACTGAGTCCTGCTGCAGGTATTTCCATGCAAACAGTGAACTTCGATGCTAAGCATTCTCTTTAAACCACATAGCACCACCACTGAGGCTGTGTGCTTTGTGTGTGGTCGAGGAAGACACATTTTGGTTGCGATATAAGTCTTCAACGCCACCTACTGGACAGAAGGAGCTAGTATTGCTGTGAAACAGTTGTACCAAAAGAAAAAGAAAGTGCAAAAAGTCCCCAAACCATTAACATTAAAGTGACTATTTAGTGTAAGAAGTTTCAATGTAGGTTTCACCTCATCTCAGCCAATCTGCTGGATCACTCAAGTTTGTTGCTGCGACTGTTGTTCTGCTCTTCTGTACATTAACATGTAGGCTGTGTTGCTGTAAAAAGAAAAAAAGGCAAACACCGTCAAGTCAGCACAGTAAAAGATATTTTCTCATTTTGTGTTTTTAAATGAATCAACAGGAGAAAGTATGAAGACAAAAGGTTAACAGTTTTGAGAGCAGATGGATTTCTATTCTCTAAAGGTTCAAAAGTTTAGGAAGTTGTCAGCACAGGAACATGTTCGTCTCACTCCTTAATCTTCACTGAGGAATGTACAATAAGGCATTGTTTTAAGACCTGAGGCCATTTCCGTAAGTAGGAAGATAAAAGCTGCATGATGTCAGTGGAAGTCGGCCTTGAAAGTCATTAATAGAAGAAAATAGAAACTAGAAATTAACTCTACGAAGGTCTGAAAACTGTCTGAACAGAGTTTAGATGAGTAACATAATAACATACATGCATAACATACAAAATGGCAGCAGGAAAAACAGGATATGTCTGGTTGTAATTCTATATTTTGATGTTAAATATATGCACCATCCTCAAGTGAGCTCTTATTCCAGGTTTCTGTAAGAACTGACACTTGTGAAAGAATAGACCCTGAGGTTTCAACAGACATGAGGATGTACGAGCTGCTTGTAATGCATCCCAGTAATGACATTACTTATAAATGTAAGCCACAGATCCTTTTGAATGTTTTCCAACAACAGCATCAACTGTAAAGACACTGTAAAAAATTTAAGAAAGGCATATATACTTACCTGCTTTTATTGTTCAGCAAAAGTCCATTAATGTCATGTTGGCATTGACAGGAAAACAACAACAAATCTCTCTCTTTGCAATTTTAACATCTGACTTCTCTTAACAGGACATTAGTATTTCCAAAAGATGACTGGGGTCAATGGGGTATGACTCTAAAAACACTAAATTATAATAATACAATATGGTCAGACCCTATCAATGTTGCATGGCACTTGAAAGGATATTTTGAGTAAAATAAGAGGTTTGATAAAACAATGATGCAGTACATTATGATAACAGGAGAAAAAATATCATTTTCATGTTTAGAATATTCCTATTGTCAAATGCAAAGACCTCCAGTGACTGGCAAAACAGTTGAGCAACCAGTACAGAGCTTTGAGGGATTCTACAGTCAAAAAGTACGTAATCATGAAGGGATGTCCGTGTAGATTCTCAGTCATTCAGGTAATTCAATAGGCTTCTTCATTTCTGAAGAAGCCTCTAGGATGAGAGGTGAAACTTCTTGAAGAAACCTACTATGTCCACTTGCTTTTGAAGTAACTAATTTTGGATAATCATGAAGGGAGAAGTTTATATTTTGATCTTTGAATATGATCATTTCATTTGTTAGATTGTTGAGTGAATTTCCAAGAAAATAAACATATCATAAATAAATAACATATATTTTCATATATCTTCAACCTTTGGTCTTTTTGAATAAAATTTGATTTATTAATGCTTTAACAGACTTTAAATCTTAAGGGTTTTAAGTAAGAAAAGTGATTTCCTCCACCATCAGAACCTGTCAACAACAGAACCATCATCAACATTACCTGTGGGCTGCATTTCCATATGTTCCTTGCACATCTTCCCAGGAAGCCTATTGGTAGGAAAGAAAATAAATTAGTGAATTATTCAATTCTAGTCACAGATACAGGGTAATGTAGTACTTTATGGTACCTTAAATTTTAGCCTTTGATCCACAACATTTGATTATGTCAGTCATTTTTAATTGTATACTTTCTCCATTTAATTATGATATCTGTATTTTTACACCTACCTGCTGCACATGGCTGTCATCAGCGTAGTACCATTGTTGACTCACTTTATGACGAACATACGCAGTATAGTGGCCACACATTGCACTGCCACTGTGCACCACCACTGCATAAAGAGTGTATTTGCACTCAGTCTAGAAGTTAAAAAGCAAATTTTACATCACAGGAAAAAAAAACTTAACATCCAGAAATGGGAGAGATAATAAATCCAAGCAGTACCTGGATAAACCCCTTTGAGAATCCCTCTCCGGCAACCTCGGAGAAGTCAAAGCTCTCAGGAAAAGTCACTATGCAGTCCAGTTTCCTGGTGTATCGCTGCCCGCTTCTGAACCGCTTCAGGTGAACGCACAAGATACGAGGAAAAGCAAGGAATTTCACACACTGTAAAACAGATGAGACACAATTAGAGCTGACATCAAGGCAGAGGCGGAGCCTGCAGACCAGCATTAGACACAGGTAGTACAGCCAGAAAGGATGAACAAGATCTAGATCACAGGGCTGGGTCCATCAGACCTGTAACAGGAAACTGGTAAGAGTTCATTCAAGGTTAAATAAATTAGAAAAAAAAATACTAAATAAATAATCACAGTGAAGTGCAGGTTTTCAGTCGTCCAGGTCATGGTCAAGGTTAAAGAGTTAAGTTAGACAACTGGACATTCAATTTTTTGGAAAACGTTTCACCTCTCATCCAAGAGGCTTCTTCAAGCTCAGTTGTCCAATACCTTATTTTTAGAATAAATTGGTTCACAAGTTAAACACTGTAGGACATAAAAGACTAGTTAAAGTAGAAGGTCAGGAAGAAAACTATTCATCCTGACCAGGACAGAAGTAGAAGTGAAGATTATACAAAACATGAGAATGACGCTCAAATGTCAGATCAGATCTACAGTGTGGCTTAAAATCATTAAGAAGAAAGAATCAATAAAAGAAGCTACAGTCACATGAGGGCCCAACATGTAACATAGATGGATCCAATAATGGAAATAGTGGAAATCAGATTAAGATGGTTTGGACATATCCAGAGGAGGGACAGTGGTTATATTGGGAGAAGAATGATCCTAGAGACGGAGCTACCAGGTAGGAGACGAAGAGGAAGGCCAAAGAGGAGATTAATGAATGCGGTGAGGGAGGACATAGAGGTGGTTGGAGTTGGAGTGGAGGATGCGGAGGACAGGGTGAGATGGAAGTTGTTGACTAGCTGTGGCAACCCCTGAAAAACGGGATAAGCCGAAAGAAGAATCCAACAATGGAAATATATAGAAGGTAGAGTTAGGTTAAGAGTTAAGAGACCGTAGGAATTAGAAGAAATTTGCTACTGATTCAGATGAACAGAGAGCAGTTGGTCTGTGCCAGTATTCCAGAGACAGACATTTGCAAGAAAGTCAAGTGAACATTGTGCATCATTATTCAGTTGTGGTCATCTTCTGGTTTAGATCTAATGTATTTAGTTGGTTTCCTGCACACAACCTGTTTTCAGAACATGATTGATTAATTAAATTTGAAGACTGAGGTTCAACAGTATTTTCTCTCTTGAGAACAAACTTTTAAAAGAAGACCAAGTGAAGACAGTGGGAGACAGGGACTATTTACTTGTTTAGATGGAGTTTTAGCATCACATCCTGCACAGAAGCAGCAGTTGGGGCCTCTGAGATCATGTTCCTCCAAGAAGTTTGAGATACAGCTTTCCTAAAGATGAGTTCAGGACATCAGCAGAGTTAATCTTTCAATCCTCCTCATTTACGTGTCTCCACTTCATAAAAAAAACATCACCAGGGAGTTGTGGTCTTCTTTGACATGCAGATGCAGATTGAGCAGGTAGCTGACTGCAGTCTGGACTGAGTTACAGTTCAAACACTGCAGGTGAGTCTCTATAGAAATCTTGTAAAGGTTCTGGATCTCAAGAGCCTGTTTTTACAAAAAAAAACAATTCAAATTAAAACTAATACTCTGTTTAAAAACATGTCAGAATATGGTTGATTATTAACTGACGAGTTCTTCGTCGTTCATCTGCTGTTGCGTGAAGTTCAGGATGGAGAGAAAGACCTCGTTCGAGTCGTGCTGAACACTGACTGCAATTCATTACGGTCACAATCACAATGTGTAAAGTTAAGGAAATTAGAGCACAGTTGAACTGAACTGAGTGGTTTTTACGTTGAACGCAGTTTCTGTCCAGGCAGTGGAGGAAGTCGCGATGAACATCGTCCTGGGGACCATCGTTCCTCATGGCTAACAGAACTTTCTTCAGCTGCAGGGGAATGTTACGACTGGACGCTCTAACATCTTCTGAGCTCCACCTTAAAAAACACCAACCATCAGAGAGAACAATTACAATATATGTCATAAGAAGTTGGTCTATGTCGCTCAGGACTTGCAGTGATATTCTGAACGCATCAGGTTTCAGTTTTGACAGTTTTCTCCAGCTGTTCAACCGTAACACTGAAGCTGCATTCACAATCTGTCTTTTGCAGGAAATGACACTTTAGGTTCAACTGAAAATGTTAAATTCAGGTCAAATATCCTCATTAATAACTTAAAAAAGCAAACAATCAAAGATGACTACATGACCTCAATTACCACCTTTCTAACACTTCAGCCACTTCCCAGGTTGCAGAGAAGGTCTGCAGTAGCGTGTTGACGCAGCAGGAGAGATGGTAGTTGCTCAGGCCGCGCATTTCTGGAACAAAAAATTGCAAAAAAAACTTAACTGTTTGTGTAAAAACTTCATTGAACACATCGTAGCTAGCTTCCATGTCCAGTGTACATAGTGAATACCTCACACCTGCCTGGTCAACAGAAAAGGTGGATTGAACACCAAAGACCTCAATGCTAAAGGGCTGTGCTTGTTTTTGGAGAGTTGCTAGTTCTAAACCCAGTTGAGGTCAAGGTGTCTTTTACAGTGGAAACATGAACAAACAGCGCTTGACAGTATTAGTTCATTCATCCTGGGGCAGTGGTGGACTAGTGGTTAAGGAACCAGACTTTGATCTGCTCCTTTGGAGGGTCCCAGGTTCACTGTCTCCACTCACTGCTTCCCGGCCGCTCAAAGCTGCCCTCTGTTCACACTGGAGATGGGCAGGTCACATTTGGTTGCGTGTAGTTTCGTGGATCATAATGACAAGGACTGGTTAAGCCATAGAAGGTTCAGGACTCTCTCCACCTGAGTGTCCTCAGGAACAACAGCCTGGTGGCCTTATACCATCCATTGAGAACCTGCTGACCTACTGCAACGTAGAGGATCGTTGTCTGCCCTTTTTCTTGCCTGATGGACATGTACACCTCCCACTGCATCTGCAGAGCCTGATCTTTTTTACCTGTTTTTACCTTCTGGTAGCCACTACAGATGCATTAAAACAAGGACAAAAACCAACCATCCTGAACTCCCATGTGCAGTAACCACATTCTCTCTGTCCACTCATGCATCACTGACACATTCATTTGTTTATTGTATTTTATATGTGCAATTCAACCACCAAATGTTTTCTCAATGAAGACAACAACAATAAACTCAAAATGACACAGAGTCATTGATACAAGATTCTAACTTTTTATACTGGTCTGGTAGCAGAAAATTATAGACTGTGTGTACTTGAGAAAATCCTTGTTGTGCCCATACACAGTTAATTCAGGTAGGAGGATTTTATGGGTAGGAAATATTTCAGAACACAGGAAATGTTAAATTCTTAAGGTTTTTTTATCTGCCACAACTTAACGACCGGTACGTGAAAATAGTACCAGACATTTAACCGGTGCGTGGGGCAGAAAAGGTTGGGGAACAGTGATCCAGACATTACACATGTTTACATGTAATCAAGAATGAGAAGGAAAAAAACTTCCCAAGATCCCTTTAACTCTCCCTTTACTGTCAATCTAAGCGACGGACCAGAGTCTGTGGTACAGGAAACAGTGAGAAAACGTGGTTATTGTTTACGGTTAATGGTTGCGTGAACTCACCACAGTGATGACTTTTCATCCGAAGGATCAGAAGCCAGGACCGATCGGCAGACATGACGACTCAGGTGGACACAAACCGGGCATCTGAGATGCGAGTCTGATTCCTGACTTCACATCAGGGCATGAGTTTCGTTTCACTGCAGCGAGTCATCGAAAATGAAACTGAAATTTCGAACGAGGTTAAGGATCAGCTGGTAGTTTAATACACCAGCCGGTAAATAAATATACTCGTAGGAATCCATTCAGTCAAAGATGTTAATGATAGAAAATTAGGAATTAGATAATAGTTTACTATTTGTTTTTCCATCGCATCCCATCACCGTCGGATACATTGATGATGTCTGTCAACACTGGTCATAAGTCGATGTGTTTGTTGACAGGACCAGGAATGAGGTTGTTATTGTAGGAAAAAGCTAGAGGAGACAGATTGAGATGGTTTGGACATGTTCAGAGGAGGGACAGTGGATACATTGGTAGAAGAATGATCCTAGAGATGGAGCTACCAGGTAGGAGACAAAGAGGAGATTGATGGATGCAGTGAGAGAGGACATGGAGGTAGTTGGAGTCAGAGTAGAAGATACAGAGGACAGGGGGAGATGGAAATGTCAGTTCACTGTGGCAACCCATGAGAATAGGACAAGGTGAATTGAGGAGAAGGTCTGTTTGCTCCAACAAACAAGGTCAGACGTGGAAACCACTGGACCGGCTCCTCTTGATCAGTCCTGGGTCATTCATTGGTCCAAAGCATCATGACCATGTTTTAGAACAACAATATCTTTCCTTGAATTGCCCCTTGGAAATAAATACAGTTTTTTTTATCTTTTATGCAGCTCCTGAACCAAAATGAGTTTCACACCTCTGGTTTAGACTTTACCTAGTCAATAAATACAGTTTATTTGTGAGGATTTGCTCTTTAACATTCTTGGCTAATATAAGCTAAAAGTCAACAGTTCTGAGCTCTAACCCGGTGTGGGCCACACTATCTAGAAGACAAGCTGCAATGACTTGGAAAACTGTGAAAGATAATATGCCCTGCAACCATATAAGCAGTTAGCACAAGGGCCACAAGGAAACAAAAGACAAAAGATGACACCTTTTCTTGGTTAGCTAACCGTGGTTTATGGAGCCATTAAAGCTTTGCCAACGCTGTGATAATTTCAACAACTGTTGAAAATACTGACTGTAGTTCATTGTTTTGCCATTTCCTTCATGTTTGGATGCGACAACTTAACTGCTGCCCCAGTCTGCCACAATAAAAAATGTTGGTTTCTCAGCCACTTGTTGAATCATTGTACTAACTATAGAATAGAACATATAGAAGTTATTGTGATAAGTTGGGTGTTGACCTCAGGAACATTTACTGGGACAGAACACTTTATGAAACACTGGCAGGAAAAGTGGCCTTTGGTTCATGGTTTATATCCATGGTTTATGGAGCATTTTGACTGCAATAAAATACCTGTGGTTTTTAACTCAGAAAAAATATGGTTGGGAAAAGTCCTTGTTATATAACTTATGATTTTCACTGGTGGGTGGCGCGACGGTACAGCGGCCGACACGGCCGCCTCACGGCGTCTCTGTGGGGGGGGTTTAAATGTTCTTACTTTCTTTTCTCACTCAGTCGTCTGGTTTCTACCAAAGTCCAATCACAGACAGATGGAAGGAACTGAGCTGTTCATCTGGGTGGGGATCAGATACAAAACTGAAGCCTGAAAACTGTGTTCATCTTGGTATCAACTCAGTTAGTAAATAATTAACAGAACTATTTGTCATCAAGCATTTTTCCTTCAACCACCTGTGGTTGTACTCACAGCTCTGGAAAGAGACACTGGAAGAAGTTGATGATAAACTAGTCCTGGAAGATGTACATTCACATCAAATAAGTAAAAAAGATGAGAGTGATTTTTAGGCCTTTTAGATATACTTGGTTTCAATATAAACCGATGCTGATATATGCAACAGTTTTGCCCGTATAAACTTAGGTAAGCATCTCACAACCCAATGTGCAATCCAAGCAAATTTGGCAAAACCCAGACATTGTGTTATCAGAGGGAAAATAGTGATATTACAGAAATATGTTGATAATTATAATTATGCTAACCCTAGTGATTTTTACATCTCTACTGAGCTATACTATTAGATGGAGGATTGAATGTGGATCTCCACATCTGTTTGATCAGTTGAAGAAGTTTGGAAATCCACATGAAGGTTGATGGAAGAGCTGAGGAAGACACACAAAAGATTCATATATTTCATCAAACAACCTGAACTTCTAAAAATGTTTCACATACTACACAAAGAAACTATCAAACCTGGATCCATTTGCACAAAGACCATGTATAGGAGAACAACAGCGAGGAAGACTCTTCGCACAGGAAAGGATGAAGAACTTGACAAAAACAGTTTTCTGTACAAACATCTGAGCATGGCTTCGAGTTTATGGACCAGAGCACCTAAAGAGGAGACAAAGAGTCAATAACTGAATGTATTAAGTATGATAATTGTACAAATAGTGAAAAATAGAAATTGTACAACCTTTAGTTATGGCTGAACGCGCAGTCATTTCAGAGTTTGGTCTACAGTCAACGTCTGGAGGTGGTTCTCCACTCTGCTGTGTCTTCTCTTCTACAACATCCAGCGCCGTCATTCTTTGTTCTTCTGTAAATGCCCTGTTCCCCACCGTGCCGACGATCAGCTCCCGAGCTTCTTCTGTTTGTCCCTGAGGAATCAGAACATGGAGGAGATACAGCTCTGCAACCGTCTCAAACCCTGAGGCTCTGCAGTTGCACGGACAGTGAAGCCAAATTCTGGTTGCTTCCTGAATCCCAGCAGGTTGTCCCACCTTAGAGTAGAGAAGTATGCTGCCAATAGAGATAAAAAAGAGGAGTCAATTCAACCAGGTCATTAGACAAATGGACCAATTATTTTCCAGGACAGAAGAATAGAGCTAAGGTTCAGTAAATACATTAGCAGGATTCTGTAAGAGCTTTAAGAACTATTATCCATTGTTTTTATCTTTTATCCATAAAACACTTTTAAAGATAAAAGGCTGTTTATGCAAGCTAGAGTCACTAGATGACAGTGTTTCATCTCATATAAATAAGCAGTTCCATTGGAGAAAAAGCTAGAGAAGCCAGATTGTGATGGTTTGGACATGTTCAGAGGAGGCACATTGGTAGAAGAATGATCCTAGAGATGGAGCTACCAGGTAGGAGACATAAAGGAGATTGATGGAGGACATGTAGGTAGTTGGAGTTAGAGCTGAGGATACAAAGGACAGAATAAAACAGGGGAGATTAAAAACATTGACTTGTTGTGGTAACCCTTGTAACAGAGACAAGCTGTAAAAAGGAGAATAACCAAGGGATGATAAGTGGAAATTCGTTGTCAGCAAATCATGAAGTGGATTAAGCAGATAACTAAGTATTATAACCAGGACTATACTGATGTCAGTTGACAGTGGAATCAGAAATAAAGTGTTTGGACAATATGGGATATCAGCAAAAAGATAATAGTCCCCTGTTGATACCTTCTTGAATCAATCAATGAAAGAGGAATAACTTCTAGCTGCACTCACCACATCTGTATTATTTTTGCTGGTACAGTCTCCACCTGGTCATACTGCTGGAGGACCCAGGAGAGGACACTCTGCCACTGGTTCAGTTCAGCCAGTGCTTGGATTCCTAAGATGCAGAACCCAGCTTTGAACTCTGCATTTCTGAGGAGACAAAACAGTGACATAAAAAAATCTGACCAGTGTATTGAGTCAACCATGTATCTACGGCTATAATGGGCTGCAGAACGTTCAAACACAGAAGTCTAAACTCAGAAACACAACTTGGCTTCCGCAGGAAATGATGCCCGACTTCTGCATCCTGACCAGCGGCACCGCTGTGTGGTATGTGAGCTGCGTAACGGCCAAGTGCTATGATCTATATTGGGTGTTGAGGGCAGCGCAGCGTCCTCACCACTAAGACAGAAAAGCCACACTCTGTTTATACCAGCCGTCTGCAAAAATAATGGCATCCGCAATAACACAGACAAAACTCGGGGAGTTTGCTCCCATCCCTTGTTGGCCTGTGACAAATTGTCTACAAGCAGTTGTATCGGATTTAATACAGTGGGATGACAGCAAAACGTTTGTACATATGTTTGCTGGTTCTCATAAACGGGGAAATTAACTAATGTTTTGTCAAATATATAATATACATATGAACGTAGCAAATGAGAGCCAACAGTGACACTGCAGCCGGACCCACCTGTCGTCACCTGACTCTGTGCTGGACCTCAGGTTGTCCAAACCTCTGTCACAGGTGTCGAAAGCTGCCTGGAAATCTCTGTGGACCATCATCTGTTCTGCAGCCACTTCCAACATGTTGTTCATATGTACAAAAAGGAGGCGAAACTACATCGATAAGATAACGAGTAAAATTGCGACAGTTACTTGGTGAATGTACCGAGTAATGTTTTGTATTTCTGTCAGAAAAGAAAGTTTATTTGGGTAAATTTTACCTCACACGACATCTGTTTACCATCAACTTCCGCCTATATTTCCGTGTCCGTTACGTTGGAGCCAATCAGAAGTGGCGTTGCTGAAACACTGAACAGAAACCAATGATGTTTCAGCTTCTTCCGTGAAGCGTCACCTCACTTGTTTTCTCCTGCCGTAAACACGTGTGCGCAGCTCTTTGGCAAATAAAACCCACCTTCATTAAAGTAAGTTGTTTTTATTCTCTAAACATTATTGTATAATATATCAACATAATGGAACATGACGCGTTATATCGAAATTCTGTTCTCTTCACGAGATAAACGACACCTTTAACAGCTAGGAAGCTAACGACCATTAGCTTGAAATTGTATGACTTTTTCTAAAGTTTATATCTTCATAAACTGCATCTAAAGGCATAAAGCTACTCGTGTATGATATGAAGTAAATGTATTTTAATGTGTACATCTGCATGTGAACAGATAAATCGCAATTGTTCCTGATACACGATGAACCCCGATCAGACATGTCAAGGAAATGACATCTTTCAGTAGAAGTCAAAAATCTCACTGTTTGCTGTTTGGTCTCATAGTCAGTCGGCAGTCGTGATAAACACATTGTCAGAAAACTAGGGATTACCCATAGTATATGGTATTTATCGTCATATCAGCTAATGTTTCTGTACGTACTTGCTACAGTACATTTGCAGGAATTTAAAAGACCATAAATACTGTGTGTTGCGATTCCTACCTTATGATGCTGCTTATTTTTAAGTCTTTAACTGTCACGTAAAATTAGGAATATATACTTCAGTCATTTGTAATAATTCAAGATTGTTATTGAAAACTTAAAATATTAAAATATTTCATTCGATATTTCCAGTAATCAAACATCTTGTGTATCCTTTCAGCTCGATAAGAGAGAGTTCTTCCTCAGAACTTCCTCAAAATGGCAAAAAGCCTGCGGAGCAAGTGGAGGCGTAAGATGCGTGCAGAGAAGAGGAAGAAGAATGCTCCTAAAGAACTGGCTCGTTTGAAACAAGCTCTGAGTCTGGACAAGAAGGGAGAGGCCATCATGGAAGACATTCAGGAAATCGCCACTGTGGTGTCAGCGGAGAAGATAAAGAAGCAGGCGGACGTGGACATGACAGAGGCAGATGTTGAAGGTGAGTAAGGAGTCTAATTGTTCAGAAAAGCATAACGCCATCTGATGTCTCCTCCAAAAAATCTACAACTTGTTTGTGTTTTGTGTCACAGAAGGAAACATGGACCTGGACAGCAAGCGCAACAAGAAAACTCAGCTGGATGAACATGGACAGTATCCTGTTTGGATGAGTCAACGACAGGCCAAGAAGCTGAAGGGCAAACGGATAGTTAAGAAGAGCGGCAAGGCCAAGAAGAAGAAGGGCTTGGCCTGGTGAGATGAGGTGGAAGGAAACCAAGAGACATTTGATCACTTTTATAGACTTCTGATGTAGAGGAAACGACTGTCGTCAGTGAATGGATCTCATTGAGTTCAGTGGATTGCAAGGCACATTTTCCGCAGTGTCTCTTGTTTTGGAGTGAGTCACAGCTGAAAAAAGCAGCATGTTAAAAGCAAGCTTGTGCATTGATGTACAACCAGAGTCTGCCTTCACCTTGTTCTAGTGATGTGATCATCATATGTGGCCAAATACATTCTCAATCCCTCCCTAAATGTAAAACACAGACTCATATTGCTTGTATCATTAAATTTCCAGGAAGGTGGTACATGGTTGTTGACTCATAGTTCCATGGTATAGATTGAGAGATAGAATGTAAATAATCCTTCTGGAGTGTCCTTCAGAGAATTATGGTTTGAATGGAGCTGTTGAAGCATGATGGAAATAAACAGTGTTGTACCACAAATAGTGACGTTTTATTTAAAATCGAAGCTACAAATAGTTTTATAGTTATTGACCCAAAGGAAAAATGAAAAACCATGGGATCATGGTTTTCTTTGCATTTAGTTGAAATGACAGCTGTAAAAAACTTTTAAAATTTTCGAGTTTCCATCAGTTTAAGTACAGATGCCGGATAGCAATTTTTTGCAGATATTGTCCAAACATATGTCTGATTCTTATATCGACCAATACTGATATAGAACTGATAATATTTCATATACAAAGACCTGGTTATTAAAACAGATTATTTCTATTTATTCCTGAAACCATTTAAAACCCTGGACTTGCATTATCAGGGTTTCAGAGCATTATCCGAAAAAAAACAGATAACAATTCTTACAGATTTTAGTTAAGCTAATATTGTTGGCCGCTATCATCTTACGTTCCTAATTTAAGAAATGTATCCACAAACCTTTATGCAGCCTGCAAATTTTTGTTTAAAATTGTTGTTTAACCATAATACAATTTTTCTTAGAAAACTGTTTTATAGTCTTGTCGGGAAGAAATAATAAATGATTACAAAGTCTTAACTGGTGTCGTAGAAGAAGAGTTTGGCCTTAACTGTAGTCTCTTACATTTAGTCCCATTTCTATCAGCACAATTAAAAGAGTCTGTTACTAAATGACCAGTCCTTGGAGAACACTTATTTCTCTGTGCCACCATGGTCTGAGTGAGGTTGGTTTATATATATATATATATATATATGTATATATATACATATATATACATATATACATATACACTATATGAGCTCAACATAAGAGGCCGGAAACAGACCGGTGCGTCCGTGACAAAATCCCTTCCACCAGCCTTCATCCACCATCTCTATGTCGGTGATGACATCATCAACGTCAAAAGAGATTTCATCTTCAGCCTCTGTGGAAAACAAAGTAATGACTCTTTCTGTGGCTGGGATGAAATCTTTCATCAAAATAAGACTGGGAGAAGTTTCCTTCCTACCTCCCTGATAGTCATAGGTGGCCACAGCTCTCTGTCCAGGCGTCATGTTCTCGTAGTCGTCGTCGTCAGCCTCATCTAAAAAAAAAGGAAATTGGATTTTAAAAATACCAACAAAAAAGGTCATTAACCACTGGAGTCTCCTCTTAATCTAAAAAGCCACTTATCCCTACTATCTAGTGATGTCTGATATAACATTTTGCCGATGTTGCTCAAAAATCAACCCATATAATGGGGCTTATGGTGGAAGTGAAATGTTTCCTGCTCACTGAGGTAATGTGTTAATACAGTGTTTCTCAGTTATTCTCTTACTCCTAGGGAACAGAATCAAAGTACTATATATACCCTATATGTCTATTACATACGTATCTGCAAAACTGTAAGAGTTATTGACATCACTACTGTGCATACAATCCTAAGGTTATCAATAGCGATTGAAAAGGAGCTACAATGCTGCCATCTAGTGACCAGAGGGTTGTATATCGTACTATGTTCAAATACTGAGGTACCTGATACCTCTGTGGCCAGTGCATTAAACAATTTATAGAAGTCATTATTGCGGAATTTTTCCTTAATTTATAAATTTTTATATATATATATATATATATATATATATATATATATATATAGCAAGGGAGCTAGACCTGGCATCTCCTCAGGTTGATGAACATTCTGGTAGTCTCCATCCTGATCCACATCTTCTGATCTCTCAGGAAGAGGCGGAGCATCCACTTCAGGAGTTTCATCATTGTGAGGCGGCTCTTCATACAGTGGTTCATCCTACAAAACATAATGAATGTTTAATTTTCAATCCTGTCCTTCTATGTTTTCAGATTTTTTTTTTAAAAGGATGACGCTGTTACCTCAGAATCAGCAGCAGTTTGACTCCCTGGTGGAGGCGTCTCACACTTCACCACAGCAGGAGGAGGTGGTGGGCAAATTTCTTCTTCCTCTTGATTGAGATCTTCTTCCTCTTCTTTGTTTCTCTCTTCCTAAAGGGGGCAGAACTCAGTCATCACCATGGACCACAGCTTCACTTCACATTTTCCTTGTGTGAATGTACCTGCTCCCTCTGTCTGGCCTCCTCTCTCTCCTTCTTCTCCCTGACTTGTCGCCTCGCTCTCTCCTCCTCCACTTTCTTGCGGTTCTCTTCATCCGAGGCCTTGGCCATGTTCTCAAAACGGGCCCTTAATTTTCCTGCATCTGCACTCGCTGCGTAAAATACACAACAATGTTTCACCTCTGAAGCAGCTGTTCCAAAAGTGAGGGACGGGAACTCAAGTGCAGTTGTATGTGCAGCCCATGTGTCCTGCGGTAGCCACAAGGTGGCACTGAATTGTGGTTTATTACTAATAAATAACAGTTTGGAAACCACTGGTCTGAACTGAAGAGCATCAAAAAAATTATTCAAAATATTGTTGTTTTCAGATGAAAGACAAAAGCCAAATATAATAAATATAAAAGTATAAATAATAATAATAATAATAATAATAAATAATATCTGTTTTAATCTGTGACGATGAAGCCAAAGAAGTCTAAAAAAAATAGATGCATGAGCACAGAAACACAGATTTTAAAATTCACAAATGTATTTTAAGAATAAATACACAAAAACAGATTTCACTAATGCATTATTTCCACATGGGACCTGTCAGCAGCTAATCATACAACTGCATTCCTTACATACACTGTATTATATACTGTGAACATTTATGTTTTTTGAGACTGAGTGCCATAGGAAGTGGAAGTCTTAAAAATAAAAAGTGTGTTTTTCAGAGGAGAATGGAAGATCATTCTTACCAGCCTCAAATGGTTGAGTTTTCTCATAGGTCGAGCTTGCAGTGTGCATGTCTGAGAAACCAACTGCACTCTGGGAAAACATGTACTTTGTTAGAAAATAAAAAGTGAAATAAATAATAAAGATGTTTGTAAAAACAAAAATATTGATGAATAAGTAGTATTAAGTTTTTTAACCATTTTTAAGTTTCTGCCCTTGGTAACCATCAAGAGTGTAAACTTACATATGATCATTTAAAAACATAGATAAACTATATCCTTTACAACTTTAATAAAAAAAAAACCTTATATAATAAAAAAAGAATAAAACACAAACAGATGAAATACTCTAACACTCCTACAACACTGTGACTGTCACTCACCTTGTCCTGTCGATCGGCCTGGACTCCATACCGACCTCCAAACCCTGCTGAGTAATCTGAACAGAACCAAATGAACTCATTATTTATAAATTTAATTTATTAAAACACACCTTTATTCATTCACAATAAATATTTAATTATATTTTTCCATGTCATTTGGTGTAGACGTGGACACAGTGGTGGACTCACCTTTTTGTGACTGATGTTTCTCCGTCTCCCCCTTATAGTCATAACCCACCGCTGCCTTGTCGACTTTCTCCTTCTCCACACCAAACTTCCCTCCAAATCCTTTGGAATAATCTGCTCAGGTGAACAAAAATGAACCAAGAAGGAACCAGATGAGAGGAAGTTCCCGTGAACAGATGCTGACGCTGCGTCATCTCCTCCTCACCTCTCTGTGACTCGTGTTTCTCTGTTTCTCCTTTGTAGTCGAAGCCCAGGGCAGCTTTGTCCACCTTCTCTGTCTCCACGCCGTACTTCCCTCCAAATCCCTTGGAGTAGTCTGTCGGAAAAACAAGATACACATACGATAAAACACAACACACCACAAACACTAAATACTGTGTCCATATTTTAATGTGTCCAAGTCTGAACCCACCTCTCTGTGACTGATGCTTCTCCGTCTGGCCTTTATACTCGTACCCCAGAGCAGCCTTGTCCACTTTGTCCTTCTCTACCCCAAACTTTCCACCGAATCCCTTTGAGTAATCTGTGAACAAAAGAAGACACGCCAGGAAAACAGCTAATAAATGAAACAAAAAAAATAGTCAAATAGGACAAACAACTTTAGGACTTTCTCTACCTTTCTGAGACGCATGTTTCTCCACGTCTCCTTTGTATTCAAAGCTGAGAGCAGACTGTGGAGATAAAAGAGACGAACAATAGGACGAACACTATTTATTAAAGATTTGGTCTCATTTTCTAAAGTTTATACCAAAGCATCGCCAAAATTGAACTTTAAAAGGAGATTGTGATTAAAAACACCTTGTAGTTGTTTTTTTTATTATCACAAGAGCTCGGCTTCTGTTGTTTGTATTAATATTCGGGCTGTATACATTTGTTGCAGTTGTTGTCTCTTCTCTGTCTGTGTTTCTTTATTTTGTATCTGTTTATTCAATAGCTGAATAGGATGGAATGTGAGAATATAGGTTTGCTGTGTTATTTGGGTTCTATGCTTGTCAAAATCCAATAAAAAACATTCATGCAAAAATGTAATAAAACAGTATATTTATCTTAAAAGTTTGTCTTCTTGGCCAGTCTAAAGTCAGTTGAATAATTTGGGATCAATATTTTCCCCAAGAGTACACTGGCATGCAGCTATGGCCTAACTCAGATAGATAGAGATAGAGATAAAATGCTAGATAAAATATGTGTTTGGATTTGAAGATTTTCCAGTTAGCATTCACCTTGTCGCAGCGGTCTTTCTGGACGCCAAATTTCCCACCAAACCCCCGAGCAGCGTCCGTCTGAGACGAGTGCTGCTCCACCTTAGACACATAGTCGTGGCCCACAGCCCCCTTAGACACAGACAACACACCAGTCACAGACAGTAGTGAAGAAGTGAAGACAATAACAGACCATTTTGTCCAAACCTTGTCCATCCTGTCCTTCTCCACTCCAAACTTTCCTCCATATCCATAGGAAGCTTTGGGAACGTTCTCCTTCAGCTTCCCGTGCTCATGTTCCACAGCAACTTTGCTTCTAAGCTCGGTGACACTGAATGGACAGACAGGAAAAGTCAGAAAAGCTCAGAAGAACAGACACATCTGTGCTGGGATTTTAACTAAGAAACAACTGAAATTCTCATTGGTTGGACTGTCTTCAGCTCATTGCTTAATGATTGTCATTTGTATTTCAACTATTTTTTGCCAACTAGACAGTTGTCACATGAACATATCATCTCTGACCTCACAAAGTTTTATATTTATCATAGAAGCCTCGACTGTTCAGAGCAGTGGAGACTGTGGAAGAGAGGAGAAGAATAGAGTAAACTGGAAGGTTTACAGAAGAGTTGTGAGACCAGCCATGATGGATGGTTTAGAGACACTAGGAATAGGCAGAAGACAGGAGACAGAGCTGGAGGTGGAGGTGGAGGAGTTAAAGATACTGAGATTCTCTTTAGGAGAGACAAGGATGGACAGGATCAGGAATGAGGTGATTAGAGGGACAGTGGATACATTGGTAGATGAATGATCCCAGAGATGGGAGCTACAGTGAGGGAGGACATTGAGGTAGATGGAGTTAGAATAGAAGCTCAAGAGGACAGGGGGAGATGGAAAATGTTGACTTGCTGTGCAACTCCTGAAAAAGGAAAAGAAGATAATTGTAGTAGAAAACCTACTGTTGTATTTACATGGTATGCAGTACTTACTTTCTCCAGCAACATGTTGCTATTGGTACAAATGTACTGACCAACCAACATAATCATGTTATATAATGTCAATGTAAAAATCATTGTTAATTTTTCCTCCGTTAAGGCAGTGCCTAGGTTTCACAAAATGATGTGTGGCCTAAAAAGGGGTTTTGGGGAAAAACTGTTGTATGTTAAGTCACAATCACTAGATGGCAGCACAGCGGCATTTTAAAATCAATCTCATACTCATAAAGTTTGGGCAGATGTATAAATACAAATTCCCAGACCTGCATTGGTATCGGAATCAAAAATTACTATTGGACAATAACATTTATTGGCAAAAAGGTAATATTGAACGTAACCTAAGACAAAATACAGTAAAAAACAAAACAAATAGGTGTTTTTTTTATTTTTGTCCTTGTGATTTGTCTCATTAAATAGATCAAGTGATTTGACACCTTAAAACAATAACAAAATCAGTTGATATCAATGAAAGACTTCATGTCCTTCTGTTCTTCTGTACAGTATTTGATCAGGCTGTTTTTAGTCACCACCATAAACTACCCATATTAGGAGACACAGAGACTCTGACGGTCTCTGGTTCTGCTCTCACTTCCTCTTCCTGTTTCTACACAGCAGCTTCTTTGCTTTTTCTACCTCACTCAAACCCATGTTTTTTTTTAATAAACCATGAAACAACTCATCTCATCACCTGATGTGCTCTTTACGCCCTGAGCCCTCGATGGTCTTTGCTCCCCACCGCTGCTCCTGCTCTGAGACGTCATTCTAGAAACCAAGGCAAAAAAAAGAGTAGAAATTCTGTTTAATTATTTCCTATGGGTCCGTATTGGATAGACATCAGTGTGAAGAGGTGTGTGTGTGTGTGTACCTCAAAGTCAGGGTCTGTCTCCCAGTCGTCCCCCTCTGACGCCACCTTCATGTTCACATTGTGGCCCACCACGGACTTCCACATCTGACAGCAAACACAACAAAAGACTCAAGCTGTTTCTAAAAAATGAAGCAAGTAAACCATAAAAATATGAAAACCTTTACTGGGGGAAATATTGTCCCAAAAAATGTCAAATAGATAATTATCAAGGAAAGACAAAAAAGAAGACATAAATGTGCATTATAAGTATAAGCATAAAAATACATAAAAAATAATGTTATGGTATGGGTTAAAACATGCAAAGACTTCAGCAAAGCTACATTTTATCCACACTTCACGAGTTATACAGAATGAACCTAAACATTTATATAAAGAAAATATTTAGCATTAACGTCGCTAAAATATTAGACAGAAAAGCAAACTCCAGCTAAGAGTTAGCCTGAGGATATAGACTACGTCGGACCGTCAAGACCAATTCATTTCTTGGAATTTCTAAATCTTTGCCAAAGCTCCAAAAGGAAGTTATTTTAATCGTTAAGCTTCATTTCCTCATCAACAGAAAACCCTTGGTTGAAAAAAATAAAGTGCACAAAAATGCTACGTTAAAATAACCAAACTGAGTCGTTCTGTTGTGATGGAATACAATATTACATGTGTATATTTACATTTTTAATAAGAATCTACACTACTACTTCAATTATTCGTCTAATCTATCTAATACGGCCTCTATAACTGTTGCTCATCAATGTCATTAAGGTGACTTGACAACAATCGGCTGCAACAAACCAAGAGTTTAATCAGTGTTACCGTAAATAGTTTTTCACCCCTGCTACTTCCTGAATTGGGCTAAAATACAGATGTAGGGCAAACAGATGAAATCGTATGTCTTACATCAACCAAGGAAATAAAAAAAACAACTTTACCTTTGAGTCTTCGGGGCAGTGAATCCAGGTTTTTACTGATATTTATATAAGATATTTCTATGTACGCGTCACAGCGGGAGCCACTGTCTTCTGACACTTGGTGTCACTGGAAAAGAGTAAACGAGCATCCGGCATTAGAGCAATCCTGTTGTTCTACATTAAATACTCCAGAGGGCAGTGTTTCTGTTTTCACCAACTATAGACGTTGTCATACCGTACAGGTACACAGTCATCCAATCACATTCAATCATTACAGTTAACCACAAAGGCCTTTATGGGAAAAATCGTTGTATAATGATAAGAATTGATAATTTAACTTATTATCTATTGACGCATGAACATAAAATTGCAATATCTTCTTTTCCTTTCAGCTTGTCCCCTTTTCAGGGTTTGCCCAGAGAATCTCTGACTCCAACTACCTCCATGTCCTCCCTCACTGCATCCATCAGTCTCTAGGATCATTCTTCTACCAATGTATCCACTGTCCCTCCTCTGATCATGTCCAAATCATCTCAATCTGTCTTCTCTAGCTTTTTCTCCAAACCTCCCCGCCTGTGTTGTCCCTCTAATCACCTCATTCCTGATCCTGTCCATCCTTGTCTCTCCTAAAGAGAACCTCATCATCTTTAACTCTTCCACCTCCAGCTCTGTCTCCTGTCTTCTACCTATTCCTAGTGTCTCTAGTCCATCCATCATGGCTGGTCTCTGTAAACCTCTCCCTTCACCTTAGCTGAGTCTCTTCTATCACAGATCAATCCTGACTCTTTTCTCCAGTTGTTCCATCCTGACCCCACTCTATTCTTCTCCTCTCTTCCACAGTCTCCACTGCTCTGAACAGTTGTAAAAAAAAGGCCATTCACACTGTTTTAAACACAATCACTGATTTATACAAATAATTTTTTACAGGTTGTTTATTTTTCATTTGCTGAAGTAAAACAGTAAACCGAATCCAAAGTAAACAGAGCTCCCTCTGTGTGCGTTGTGCCAACACACAATGGAGAAATAATTGATGCTGAACAACCACCAGTCTGGGATCTAAACCACCCATATTTAAATTATCATAGTTATTTATCAAATTTGTATTATTTCTATACAGCCCTTTAAAACAGTTATGTACAGCAGAAAGAAGCCGATCACTGAGAAGTTGCTAAACCGACCAAGTTTGATATTGATACATTGGAACAGTTTTAACCATTGAATAAATAATGCTACATCATCTTCAGAAATAGGACTAATGGATGTGACATTAATGGAATGAGCCCACACTGTGGTTTAAAAATGACACGCTAAGGCAACATCACCTGTAGTCAGAACTACAGAGGACTGAATAAACAGTAAAACCCAAAACTGTGCAACAGGATTTGTCGAAAACAACGGACAAAAGCCCACATCCACCTCGTAGAGAGCGTACCGTACACCTGTTTACATGTGCAAAAACAGTAGAATGTTTAAAGAATAAGAAAGTTTTTAAAAAAGGAAAAAAAAACTCACAACAGGAATGTGTAAGAACAGAAATTGCACTGTGCTCAGGTAATTCTTTTCCAATGTTGTGCAAGAAGAGACAAAGACAAAGAGGCTAAAGGTAAACAGAAGGTCCTGAAACCTTGGCCATCAGGAGACAAAACAAATACATGTTCCCTTTGCTTTATCAAGTATAATCAAGTTACGAACACCAGTGAGTTGATAAACTTCTTCAATAAAATCACTGCTTTGTCTTTGAAAGAACTGGTCTAGTGCCACACAAAGGTCAAAGTTTGTACTGCAATTGTCTATGTTGTGGCTGAACAAACGTTACATATTTTTAAATATTCTTGTGCCAGAATCATTATGTAAATAATATTTAGTGTTGTACTGCAGTTCCTGTCACTTATAGCACATTACTGGCAAAAGCGTCTGTTTCTGAGTCCCTGAAGGAAACAGCTAAAATAGTTCATTAGTCATTTTACACAGTGCCTTATGATCATACAACACAAATTAGACGTTAACTGTTAATTAGTGCGATTCACAGGTGCCTGTGGGTGGATGATGTCAGGATTAAACAGAGCTTCACAACCATCTGCCTCTGTTTTCAGACACAGTGCTGAGCTAAATGAGTGCAGTCATCCTCACAGCTTTACAGACACACATTTGAACTGTCCAATAAGGTTACTCTTTGACATCAATGTATAAAAGATGAAAGAGCGCCATCTATTGAAACACTTTGACAAAGAAGCTATTGTTTTTTCAACTAAAAGCAGAAACAAGTCAAAAAATAATCCATTTCACTTCAAAAATCTGTCAGCCGTGAGTAACATCTGAAAAGTGCATTAAATCTTTGTGTCTGAGAATCTCTGTAAGACTGAGGATTAACTCGTGTTTTCATTGTGACATTGTAAGTATTTAGGGATTGTAGCGTTAACAAAATATTTACCTCCTCCTTTCTTCCCTGCAGGGGGAGCCAAATACGCATTTTATGCAATGGTCACAAATGCAAGAAACTTTCACATTCAGCCTAAATTCTTTTCTTTAAAGTCCTTTTTAGTACTGCATATTCATATTTTGACTTGTCTCCGAAAACCCAAAAGACTATAATTGCTAGTCATGAACCCAAAAAATGGCATCATGATTACAAAAAGAGAAGATGCAGACAAGTGGCAGCAATGCTGCATGTTAGAACTGGCCTCATTTTAAGGCAACCCTGTTACTGTATTGTGAAGATCATGGCAGAGCTATGGAATGTTTTGTCACATCCTGGTTGTTGTGCTGTGTGTTTTGATGTGTGTGTGTGAATACCCCTCAAACCAGTTCTTATAATAAATGTCAAACATTAAAAAAAGAGTCGTCGGCTTCAGTTAGGTCTGTGTTACACCTCCTTTCCCCCTCTCATCTGTCAGGCCAGTTCATAGAGCACTGGTTCAAAGGTATCCTCCCATGCACAGCAGCAGCAGGACGTGCACCGTCAGCAGGTAGAGGCTACACAGCAGAGGAGTGCGCTGACGAGAGCAGAAGGCCACTCGCAGCATGCGCTTCAAACCCGGGCCTCCTCTCCGGATCTGTCAGAGTGAGAATTATACATTAGAGGAAACAATGTAGTCATGGCACCTGTGCATTTCTGTGATGCAGAGGATGATCCAAACTATTAATACAGTTTTATTCATTTATCTGCTGATCTATCTCAGATTCTTACCTTAGTGACGGCCCCCTCTGGTGGCTCGATGAGAACGGAGGTCTCAGAGTGATCTCCATCTTGATCAGAATAGAGCTTGGTCGAGCTGCGACTGTTAACGTCGAAAATTAAAATACAAAAGTAAATGTTAAAATGTCTTAAAATATGCAACAGATCATGCACAGGATTATTGTGATACAAACTCTCCAGCTCGTCTCTGCTCATCTATTACATCTGTCAGTTCTACTACAATATACACCATATTTTCACGACTATAAGGCGCACATTTCGGCGGCGCGCCCTATAGTGCAGTGCTCCCTGTGTGTGTTGTTGTTGTAAAGTGGACATAGTAGAGAACACCATGAGAACGTTAAAGTGTGAAGTGTGGGCATTGTTTTGCTCCTGCTCTATTTTTAAATAGGCACACCTGTATACTTGTGTGAGTGTTGTTGGGCGTAGATTGTATATTAAACCTGTGACCTGTGCGCCTTCTGTGTGTGTTGAATTTAGTACTGGCAAAACTGAGACTGAGCCTTTGAGTACGGTGCGCCTTGTGGTCATGAAAATACGGTAATGTTATTATTGTACCGTTTCAGTTGTTCCTGCATGACCATGAGCTGCTCCTCTGCAGAAATCCTCTGCTGAATTTCATCATCCAGCCTGAAAGATAAAACCACAATAGACTTGTCTTAACATATGTTATATGTAAAATCTCCAACAGTGTGTTGGCTGGACGTAAGACTTACCTTCGCATTAACTCTTTGACTTCAGTGGCGTAGCTGTGACTGTCTACGGAGCTGCTCCTCTCCTGAGGAGCTCCAGGAGGACTGTCCACCTTCTCTGTGCCCTAGAAAACCAGAAGTCACTTCATGAGGAAGTCTGTTTGATTGCACATCTTCAGTGCCAAAAACAGTTTGACACTGAAGTTTTTCTTGTTTTTCTGGTGAAATCATTAGTTCCAAAGCCCTTGTAGACTTTTCTCTTTGCCTGTGAATTACAGAGCCTTTGTTTTTACCTGTCTCTGGTAATGTTCCTGCTGAAGTTTAGGCCTCTGACTGTGAGCCTCCTCCAACATTGCTGTGAGTTGTCTCAGCTGATGGTCTCTCTCTGAGAGTGTAACCAGTGTCTGCTGCTTCAGCTGCTCAGCTTGAGCCATCCAGTCCACACGCTCCAGCCTGAAAGAGTAGATTTGTAAGAAGGCTCTGCCCAGCCTGATGTCTGCAGCATGGCTGGAGTTCGACCTTTGTCTCACCTCAAAGTCTCCACCTCCTGCTTGCCCACTTCCACCATGTTCTCAAGCTGCGTTAGGACCCCCAGCATGTCTTCGTTTTTCTTCTTCTCCTCGAAGAGCTCCTGGCTGACTTTGATGAGCTCTCCTGCTCCTAATCGAGCCATCTCCACTTTCTGTTTCTGTACCTCAGATTCCTGGTTTTGAAGTTTCTCCAACTACAAGTACATATAACACATTATTGGAAAAAATATTGAAGTAAAATAAGAATGAAAATGAAATGTTTTGGCACAAACTCACTCACCAGCCTCTCCCTGTCATTCTGCAGCGCCTGCAGTGCGTTCTTCAGGCCCCACACTTCTCCTGTGGAACCTCCAGAGCCTCCATGTCCTGCGGCTCCACCTGCCTTGCTCATCTCCTTCAGCTTCTGGTTCAGTTCCTCCGCTCTGGTCTCTGCTTCGTCCCTGCTGTCCTGGAGTGAAGCCATGGCTTTGGCAAACGACTGGTTTTCCGCTCTCAGCTGTGTCGTCGCCTCCTTTTCTTCCAGCAGCTGTTGCTCCATCACCAGCAGGTCCCGGGCCAGCTCCGCCACCCTCTCTTGAGCGCTCTCAGACTCTGTCCTCATCACGCCTCCCTCCCATCGCAGCTCCGCCAGCTCTTTGTTTCTGCTGTCCTGGCCTTCCCGCTCCCTCGCCAGAGTCTCCTCCATTTCTTCCACCTGTGCTCTTGCTGCCTGCAGCTGCTCTCTCAGCTTCTCCACCTCTGCGCCGGGAGCATCGATTGTCTTGGAAGCTTCAGCTGCTTGACTCAGACTCTCCATTTCCACCTTCACTACTGCTTCTTCTTGTGTTTCTCTGGCTCTCCTGACCTCCTTCAACTCACTTTCTAATTCCTCACGTTCCCGTTCAAGAGTGTTGATCTGCTCCCTCTGAGCTGCAAGAAGCTGCTTGTGTTGGGAATCCTTCATGCTCAGGACTTGATTGAGTTCGTCGCGATAACCGTGCAGCTGAGCCGACAGCTTGGCTCTCTCAGCGTACAAATCGTCTCTCTGGACCAGCAGAGAGCGCAGTTCTTCCTTCAGGCTGTTGTTCTCAGTGGCAGCTTCTTGGATCAGATCATCCTTCTCCATCATGACCTGATGAACAAAATTGAAAAAGCTTTGAGCAAAATTGACTTTCAGTAAGTTTTTAGAAAAAAATGTTTGTTAACCCTTTTACCTGCAGGTGTTTCTCCTCCAGCTCTTTGTAGATGTTGAGGACTCGGTCTCTGTCACCCTGTAAAGAACCCATGGCCTTAGTGAACGAGTCCAGTTTGGCTTTGGCATTTTTGCAGTCTTCTTCTGCCTTCTTCAGCTTGTCCTCCAGACCTCGTACTTCTGCTCTTCTCTGCTCTAGCTCCTTCTCAGCTGACTGTGCACGAGCGTCGGCCTCTGTCCTGGCCTCTTCAGCCGCCTGGAAAAAAAAACCACAGATTTAAACCACATCAAATTAAGTTAGTTTTAGTACAAACACAACCTTCTGAATGTATATTTGAGTTCATAAAGATTGATGAATAAAAATGATCCACATTTTTCATTATAGCAAGAAAATATGGAGGACAGTCTCTGCCTTTTAGGCCTTGTAGCCTTTACACATGACTTAAATGTTGTTTATCTTAACTCTGCATCTGTCTGGTCCTAAATAAATAATAATATATATAGGTATATATATATATATATTCTTTATCTACCCATACAGTATATCACTGATGTAAAATGACATACCTGTGCTACAGCCTGCTCCCTCTCCACAAGCATTTCCACTTCCTTCGCCTCCTTTTCATGTAACTCGCTCTGGAGACTTTCAGTCAAGGACTTTGACGACCTCAGGTCCGTCTCCAGCTGCTCCACGTTCAGACACAACCTTCTCTCCTCCGACTCCCTCTCCTTCAGCTCCGTTCTGCCTTTTTGCACTTCGTCCTGCAGCTGACCCACGGCCTCCTCCAGAGCTTTCAGCCTATGACGTAGCCCCTCCAGTTCACTAGTCAGTGACTGGACTTCATTTTGTGCAGAGTGCAGGTCAGATGTGGTTTGTTCTAGTTTACTCTTTTCTTCCTGGAGGGACGTTTCCAGATCTGTCCTTTTCCTTTTCTCTTCTTCCATTCTCAGCTGCCAGTCTTTGTCTGCCGTTTCCAGTCTAAAAAAACAAATACAATTATTTTTTTCATAATCTTTCAAAAGGTTACATAATTTTGCAAAATGCAGTGTTTTCACCTGTTCACGGAGAGCTGCAGTTCGTCTTTCAGTGCAGTTTCTTTTTGCAGCTGTTCTGCCAGGTTGGTTGCTTTTATTTCAGCCTTTCTGGCTTCATCTTCCTTAACCTGCAGAGCAGCATTAAAGCGCGTCTCCCATTGTCGAGCCTCATCCAAAACTCTATCCCGATCGTCTTGCAGTGAACACATGGACTTTGAAAAAGCATACAAACGGGACAGAGACTCATCAAGACGGACCTGCAGCTCCTGGGCTCGTCTCTCAGCTGCGTCCGTCATTTCTCTGGCCTTCAGGGTCGCCTCCTCTTCTTTTTCACGATCTTTGTCGGACTCTTCTAGTCTCAGCTCCAGCTCCTTTAGTTCAGCCCCGAGTCTGAACCTCACAGAATCCAGAGTTTGCTCTGCCTCTTCTTTCATGGTAGCAATTCTTTTCTGATGGTTTTGCACCATGGCGGCATTCTCAGCCAAAGTGTCACTCAACTGTTTCTGCGCAGTATCCAGGTGAGATTTACACTTGGCCAGTTCTGCCTGAACCCTATTCAGATCGTCCTGGGATGTGGAGGCCTCTTGTTGATATCGTTTTAATCTTTTGCTGAGCTCATCATTGCTGTGCTGCCGTGTCTTGGTTTCCTTGCTCAGCTCACTGATCCTCTCCTGGTGGTGAATGCTCTCTTTTTGCAGCTGTCGCACCTCCGTCTGTTTCTCCTTCAGCAGCTCCTCCAGTTGCTGTGCTCTGCTCTGGCTTCCTTCTCTGACTCTTTCAGCTGATTTCAACTGCTGCTCCAGCTCCCTCTGTTTTCCACACTCGGCCTCAGCTTCAGCCCTCTCCCTCTGGGCCTGTCGTACGTCCTCCTCCAGCCTGGATGCCCGATCGCTCACACTCTGGGCCTCTGCTTCCAATTCAGCTCGTTCCCTCTCCAACTTCTCTACCTCTCGCTGCATATCAGCAAGTTGTTCACGGTTTTGTGTCACTTCCTGCTGGTAACCAGCGATGCTTCCATTAAGTTGTGCTAACTGGTTCATGAGACGTTCCTCCAGGTTATCCTTCTCAGTTTCAAGGATTTGGAGGAGTTCTTTGAACTGTGTTTCCCTCTTTGATGCCTCTTCCATCAGACTCTGTTCTCTGTCTTTGCTCTCCAGCATACATTTTTCTACAGAAGCCAATGAACTGATCTTCTCTTGACTTTCCTGAAGATCTTGCCTAAGCGAGACAAGCTGAGCTTCAAGTCCTGCCTCCTGCTGCTGCCACTGACCTTTCTCTTTGTTGTATGTCGCCTCCATCTCCCTGATTTTGTCTTCTAATAAAGTAAGAGAACTTTGCACCACTTCCTCTCCAGTTTTCTCTGAAGTATGTGATTGTGTTTCTGATGTGGTGACCACAGTTAAGTGATGATCAGAAGTGTCCTCTTGAATTGGTGGTTCTTCACACTGATCCTTATTTATTTCTGCTTTTGTGAGAAGAACTTCAGATTTAACTGTAAAAACCTCTTCAACATATTTAGAAGTCTCTTTAACTTCCTCTTTCATTTGCATCTGGTGTAGTTGCTCCTTCAGTTCTTCAACCAGCTTACCTAGAGAGACTTTTTCTGACATTGTGTCATTCAATTCACATTTTAAGGCCTGCAGCTCTTCTTCTAGTCCTCCAATCTCATCACTCCTTGGACTATCTTCTACTTTCATTCCTGACCTTTCTTGAATCTCTCTCAATCTTTCATTCTCCTCCTCCAGTTCTAGGATCTTCTGCTGTTTTGTTTTTGCAAATTTCCTCATTTTATCCTTCACTAAATCCACCTCCTTTCGCGCTTCCTCTGCCTGGAGCTCAGCTTCTTGCTTTGCGACCTCATGTGTCCTCACTTTGGACATCAGCTCCTGCCTTTCCTGCCTGGCAGCTTCCAGAACACGCCTCACTCGCTCCGCCTCGTCACTTACATTCTCATAAGATTTGAGCAGAGTTTCGTATTCTTCCTTCATACTTTGATTCTTTTCCTGCCATTCCTTGTTAATCCTGGTGACTTCCTGTTTAGCAAACTCTGCTTCTCTCTTACAAGCATCCTTCTCAGTGAGTAAACCGTCCATGGCCAGTTTGAAGCTCTCACAGGACGAACCAAGGCTTTGGTTTTCTAGTAAGGCTCGATCAACTTCTTCAATCAGCTTCAACCTTTCTGCACTGACTTTTTCTAGCTGACCTTCTGCTGATCCAAGTTTCTGTTTCAGCTCTTCAGTGAGCTGCTCCGCAGATGCTAGTTGCTCCTTCTGGAGTTTGTTTTCCTTCATGGTGTCTTTACGTGAGATGAGTGCAGCCTTGAGTTTCTGCTGGAGCTGCTTGATCTTGGCCTCGTCTCCTTCCTCCTGCTTCTGTGGAACCTCCACTTCTAACCTTTGGGATTTCTCCTGCTCAACCTTTAATTCTTCCTGCAAAGATGTGATCAGTTGATCCTTCTCAGAAACTGTTACCTGCATGGAGTGAATGAGAGAGTTCTGCTCACTCAGCTGTTGACTGAGACCCAATATCTCTTGGTTTTTACTGTCAAGGAACTGTTTAAAACCTTCCACTTCAGACTGCAGAGCAGCAATGGAAGAGGCAGATTCGGACGATGTAGCCTTGGTTGCAGCTTCCATCTCAGCTTTAATGGTTTCAGCATGAGTCTCGGATTGGAGATATTTTTCTCTGAGATCACTGACTTCCGCTGAGAGTGCTTCAATTTGATTCTCCTTCTCTCTCAGTGCTTCCAGCTCCTTGCTTAAATCCAGAACTTCAGTCTCCTTCCGTAGAAGACCGGCCTGAGTTTCCTGGAGCTGCATCTCCAACTCTGTGTTTACCATTTGGACAGCTTGGATCTCCTTTCTGAGAACTTCTAACGGTTCGTCTATTTGTACAGACTGGGAGTCAGCGGCCTCTTCAGACTGAGGTTGTTGGTGTGTTGGTGGCTGTGATGACTCACCATCAGCTGTGGCAAAGTCCACCCAGTCCTCCTGGACCCACTCACCAGCCGCATGTTTCTCCACACTTTTGGTCATCTTTTGTGAACTACTGAGAGTCAGATCTTCTTGTCGAGCGCTCACACTATCCTCTAATTCTCGCAGTTTGGTAAAAAGAGTGTCTCTCTCAGATACTTGCGCCTCAAAACGTTCCACTAGCTCATTGTACTCCTCTTTATGCTGCTTCATTTGTTCCCGGTGGTGTCTGTCCTTCTCTTTTGCTTTTCTGATAGTGTCTTTGCGAGACTCTTGTGCCTCCTGAACCTTCTTCTGAAGTGTCTCACAGTCTGCCTCCAGTGTGGCTACTCGTGTGTGTAAAACAGTTATTTCAGAAGTGTTGTCAAATGTCTGCTCTCTGTTTTCAGCTTCTTCACTCAGCTTTTTATTCAGAGCTAGCGTATCAGCAATGATTTGATCCTGCTCACTAATTTTCTGCTCAAGAGATGACAACATTTCCTCCTTAGATCCTAGAGCTTGTTCAAGTTCCAGAACTTTAGCCTCCATTACTTCACGATCAGGTCCTTTGGTTTCTTCTGCCTCTGCAGCACTTGCAGACATTTCCATCTTTACAGATTCATCTCTCTCTTTCTGCTGCTTAGCATCTGCCTCCAGGTCTGTAACCTTTTTCATGAGTTCTTTGCGTTGCACCAGTGAAGCCTGGAGCTTTTTCTTCATGTTTGTTAGTTGGGTCTCCAGCTCTTTCTTTTCCTTTTGCAAACCCAAGAGCTCATCCTCACCATGAGCACCAGAATCTTCTTTCGCTTCCCTTGTTTTCTCAAGTTCCACCATCTGTTCTCTTAGTTTATTGACTTCACAGTCTTTTTGGAACTTCTCTTCTTCTATCTGAAGAAGTTTGGCAGACATACTGTTATTAAACTCCATCATCTCTTGTTCTCTCTGACTGAGACGCAGCTGAAGATCGCTGATCTCTGAGTCCTTCTTTGACAAAGTCTCATTGTTCAGATCTGAAGTCTGGGAATATTCCATTAAACTGCCTTCAATATCCTGTAGTTTCCGTTCCAGCTCCGAGGTGAGGAGTTCTCTGTCCTCCAGCTGAGCACTCAGCATTCTGACCTGTCCATCCTGCTCAGACAAAGCTTGGTGAGTTGTTTCCAAGTCACTCTGTAGACTTTGGATCTTCTCCTCTTTGGCTTTTCTTTCACTGCACAAAATCTCTACCTGTTCTTCCAGAAGCTGTATTTCAGTCATCTGCTTCTCCTGCACTGATGTGCTTTGTTGGGAAACACTCTCCAACTGCACTTTGGTTGACTGAAGCTCATCTGCAAACTTATCAGCCTGAGACTCAGCTGCCTCCTTTGCAGCTGTCAGGAATCGTGTCTCCTCCTCCAGATTTCTGATTCTTTCCTGTGACTCTGCAGCTGTGTCTCTCAGATTCTGCATCTCAAGCAGGAGTTCACTATACTTCTTCTGAAGCTCCTCAGCCAAAGCTTCAGCAAACGCCTGGCCAGAAGAAACGTCAGCATCAGTGGAGGATGAGTTCTGTTGAGTTACATGAACCTGAACAGTCTCTCTGATGATGACAGAGGACGATTCAACCTGAACCATGGAAGTTTCCTGCTCCATGCTGGTGGTCTCCCATGACTGCAGCTGCAGATGGCCTAAGTCCTGCAGGGTGGAGGGCCATTCCTGGCCTCCGTCTTGATTCACAGCTTCTAAGAGGGTCCAGCTGCTGTGAGCCACCTCTGAATCTGTACTGGTGACCATCTCATCAGAGGAGGTCACTTTGGATTCTTCCGGCGACTGGTTTCCAATTAGTTCTGGAGGGCTTCCATTGTCTGCAGACACAGAAAGAACTGAGGTTTCCTCAGCCACTAGGGTGGTGTCTTCTTCTTGAGTTTCCTCCATGGCATCAGGAATCGCAGAAGAGCTATCATGGTGGTCTATACAGATTTTTTGATCCTGCTCATGGGTTTCCCCAGCTGTGGACTCGGTGTAGTCCTGGGGTTTAGTTGAGGTGAGAGACTCTCGTAAGGCTGCCAGTTCACTGTCTTTTTCTAATAGCTGCTGCTGTAGCTGCAGTATGTGTGCTGTGGAAATAATTACAGATTTTACTCAACATATAAATACAATCAAACAACCGCTTGTATTCTGCTAAAATGATATAAAGTCAACAAAAAAAAAAATGAAACAAAACTGTAAAAAATGCAAAAAAAAGACTTCAGGTTGGAATATTGTAGCATTCTGTTAATCATTTATATCAACTAATATTTACGTCCACAGTCCAATACAAGTATAAACTCACATGTCACGTGCAAGAAACAAATAAAATTTCTAAAGGAGTTATTGTTCGCACCTTTGTCAGTTTCAGATGAATTTTGTGTTGAAGATTCAGTCGCATCATTTTGCTGTGACAGCTGAAATAAAGGAATAGAAAATGCTTAGGGTGAATGAAGATTTTCTGAGAAAATATACATAATAAGGGAACAAACAGCTACTTAAATACTGACCGTCATTATCTGCTCCTCCAACTGCTGCATCCTGATCGCTGCTCCTTCATGTTCGGTGTTTTTCCTTTCAAGTTGCTCTAAAAGTGAACAGTAGTAAAAAAAAAAAAAAAAAGTCATTATGCAGAGACGTGATTTTTGAAGCACCCAATCCCACACAGAAAAACAACCAGATGGACGTTCTCACCATGCAGAGTTTCCATGGTGTGGGTGAGATCTGAGCAATGTTGTTCACTCTGGATTTCTTTCTCTTTCAGCATCTTCAGCTGGTTGTCAAGAGACTGCACAGTGTCCAGAAGCAAGGACGGGTCTTCAGGGACGAGGTTCTCCTCTTCTGCTGATTCCTCAGATCTTGTGAGAGACTGTAAATGTCTCCAAGCTCTAAAGAAAATTGCTTCCTTCTTCTGGGCATCTTCTTGTTTTTCTTTAAGTGACAGCAGCTCTGTTTCCAGTTGCTCAGTTTCAGATTTCTGCTTCTCCACAGTGTCCTGACTGCTTTGATGTTCTCTCAAAGATGCAAGTTCAATCTCTAATCGTAATTTTTCTGCTGCCTCTCTCTCTGTAGCATCGTGCCTCATTTGAATGGCTGTTTGCTCAGCCTCCTTGGACAAGGCCAGTTCACTCTGCAGTCTGGAAACTTCAATCCTCTCTTTCTCCAGAGCGTCCTGATGATCACGCTCTGCTTCTCTCAGGGAGATCAGCTCACTTGCTTGTCTCGAAATCTCTTCTCGTTCACTTTCCAATGCTTCCACGCTGGTTCGCAGAGCTGCAAGTTCTGCGTTGGCCAGGTCTGTCTGTTTGGACCACTGCTGCTTCTCCTCCTCCCTCAGCTTCATGGCCTCAGCCAGCTCTTGCTCCATCTGCCGGAACTGAGCAGTAAGTATCTGAGCAGAGAAAGTAAGAATTTGTTAAGTAGATAAAAAACAGATAAACAGCCATCTGAGGTGTGTCACTGCTGCTTTGAAAGAAGCAGATCACGGCAAACACATCTGCAGCAGAATGAGGAATGTTACTGATAAGGTATGTGGTCCGACAGGATCTGTACCTGTTTCTGTTGATCAGCGCTGCTCACTTCTTCCTGCAGCATCTCCACCACGTGAGCACGAGACTTTAAGGCCTCTTCCAGCTCTTCACACCGACGCTGAGCTGAGGTTAATGCCTGAAAACAGGTGACGACTTAAATCTTTTCAATTCTTTGAAACTTGTGAGGGATTTATATTTCAAACAGAGGTGAAAATGATTATAATGCCACTCTTTTATTGTTTCCTGACTACTTATTATTTTATCCTTCATGTTAATTCCTAATACACCTAAATATATAGATAAATATAAGAATTGACACATATTTGGATACTTATGCACACAAATATATGCATGTATATATCTATATATATAAATATATATAGATATTTATATATATACACATACATACACGTGTGTATACAAAGTGTTAATATATAAACACATGCATACATAAAAACATATACAAAGGTCTGCATGTATACAGAGTCATGTTTTCACCTCCATGAGTTCTCCATCATTTTGAGTCTGCGTTGTGACCTTCATCAGCTCTTCTTCATGTTTCTGTATCTGCTCCTGGAATCTCACGTCTTTCTCACACACCACTGCCTGCAGTTTCTGCAGCTGAAAACCAAAAACATGAAGTTGACAGGTGATTTGTCAGAACATTTTCAAGGTTAGTGTGTTGTCAATTGTTAGTTGTCAGTCTGTGTCACCTGTTCAGCGTGAGCAGATTCTTTCTCCTGAAGAATGTCTTTGGTGCTCTGGAGTAGTTGTTGAAGCTCCATGTTCTTGGTCTCCTCCTGGCTCAATTTGTTCTTCAGATCCTGAAGCTCCTCTTCCACTGCTGCTCCAACTGCTGTAAAAGAACTGTCTGGGCTCTGCTGCAGAAGATACAGATGCTGGAGTCAGATAAAAACTGAGAGAAACAGGATGATTTTCTTCCACTCCAAAAAATTAAATCTGAGTTTTTCTGCCTTTTACTCACCGTTACGGTTTCTCCCCCTGATCCTTTCAACTCAGCAATCTGTTTGTTGAGAGAAGCCATCCTAGCTTTTGCCTGCAGCTTAAGTTTGGTGAATCGAGCCTCAGCATCTTCTTTTTCATTCTGAAACAAACAAAATAAAACAGTATTACATCTTTGAAAGTAAATAAAATAAAAGCCTGAACCAAAAAGGAAACTGCTGAAACTGCCAGACGAGATGGAGCACCTTGAACTGAGCAACTTTGTTCTTCAGCTCTGTATCCTTCTGGCCCAACTGACTGTCTTTCTCTCGGATGAGTTCCTTCAGTTGGACCACCAGCTGCTCCAGGTGAGCCAGTCTCTCCATGGCCTCCTCCGGCGCCTCAGATTCCATTGCGACCTGGTCTTCACCTCCAGGGAGATGAGGCACTAACATGTCCTGGACAAGTAAAAGACGTTAGATATGATCCAGCTGTGGAAACAACACAAGATCGGTTGTTCTACTCAAGACGGCAAGAGTCTGAGAGAGTTCTTTTATTGTGGGACAGAATGCAGAGCAAGGCAAATCATGTAAAGTGATGATGATGATGATGATGATGATGATGGCTTCAGGGTAAATCCTTAATATTAACGTTTGGCAAACAGATTCACTTTTGTGTTTTGTGTATGGATTTTTTTGTGTATTTCTAGTGGTGATACACTACATATCATATACAGGTGTCGTGACAGTGAATTCCTTCTACAGATTATTCAGGTCTGGAGTCACTGGGAGTCATATTTCATTCATACATAAAAACAAATGGACAATAGGTCCATTTTACATAACAAGGTTGTTGACCTTTTTCCGAGTCACATTGCATTGACTTGAAGTTTAACGTATATTTAACTTGGATTAATGATTTCTCCACTCACCTGTGGCCCTCCATCCACCCCCTCCTCTCCAGACAGCTCCTGGAGGACGTTAGCCAGACGGCTCAACATGAAGACAGCCCTCTGTGGAGACAAAGATGTGTAAGGATCACATATATATATATATATATATATATATATATATATTACAGCCTTTATTATTTTCTTTGTACATGTTCTTTGTATATATATATATATATATATATATATATATATATATGTACAAAGAAAATAATAAAGGCTGTAATTCATCACTGAAATAACAATGAATCAGGGTCACAGTTTCTCCTTCATGCAAGAAGACGAGTCAACATGACATTTTTACCAGGACAGCACCTGTCACTAATGCTTAACGACACACCTTAAAGACGGTACCGACATTCACAGTTCAAGTCCTGTTGATTTAATTTCTGTTTGCAAGGCAGGAGTGACAGTTAAAGTTTGTTCTAAGATGCAGGACAGAAACCAGCAAAACAATTCTATTAAAGTGACAGACAGAGAGATAAAGTTCTCCTTAGATGTAAAAAAAATGATAATGTGAACTATAACAAGGTACATGTGTTAAGAATCCTATTTAAAATCTAAGTTTTTCAACAAAAATAGACAAAAGTTGTATCTACTGGTAATTATTTTATAAGGCAACATCAGCTTTACTTAAAGGGACATTAATGTCCAGTACAGAACTGCTGTCTGACTCCCAATTTAACTTGTTATACAGCTTTATATTTACCTAAATGTGTCAGTGAAGATTTGTTTTGCAAATTATGAAAAAAAAGTTAGCATCAGTGGATATCTGTGGTGAGTGTATCTTCTGGAAAAATAGCCGTATGTGTCAGGATGCCTGTGGTGTCAAATAAATACACCCTGTTTGGAAATCCAAACCCTCAAAAATGAATGTTACATTAGGAAAAGCATTCAGAATCAAAACTGTGCCAGAAAAGTGGATAACGGCAGCAGTCAATGACAAGAGTCAGAAATAGTAAAATAGTAGAATAGAAATAGAATAGAATAGAAATAGAAATAGTAAAATGCAAGTATGTGTTTTGAAAACAGAACACATACTTGCAGAGAAAAGCAGAGAAAAGCATTCAACATTAAACAACTTCCATAGTTGTTCCGCATCTTCCAGTTGGTTAAATAAATCTAGTGATTTTTTTTGCCTTGGGGAGTTCTTTACAACTTTACGCTGATTTATATGTCTAAAAACAATGTTTTACACACAGTAAACTGCAAAATGTTAAAAACAAATATATTATTGTATTGTCCTGTACATTCATCATCATAGACCCCTGGTATTTGTAACATGTATGTGAAAATACACCGTGCAAGAAACTAGATAAACTTGTTGCACAGAGTTTACAGGAATACAAATGCCAGAATTGGGAAAACAACACAAGACTCTATTTCGTATTTGTGCGTCGTGTAAAGCAACAAACTGTCAGATAACCCCTATCCCACTCTTATCCGAATGGAACCGAGAGTGGTCGAACTTTTCCGAACCGGCAGTATACAAGACAACTGCGGCTGCGTCACTCTTTCTTTCTGACCACAGCAAACATTAATCGAAGCGAAAACCAAAATGGACGGGTTACATTAGAAGCGGCTGAACGGCAGCTCTCTGTGGGCGAAATCGTGGGAGACGGAACGTTGACGAGAACTGGATACGAGAAGAAAAACATCATTTTTATACTCTGCGACTTCACTTTCCCACGGCTCAGTCCAGTTAGCTTAGCCGGCTAGAGCTAACAACTCCTAAACAAGAACCGTCTCCTTTAAAAGCTGCTCTCGTCGAAATTATCCAGCTGCTTTTTACGTGACAATACAACAATGCAGTTTTAACACGGTAGTAATTTTCTATACTATAAGACTCACCTGTTTTTGTGCACTCCAGGTGAAAGTATCTGGCTTTATATGTTAAAATTCCTCGGATGGATTTCACAGCATAGCCACATCACCAAACATTCCCGGAAGCGGATATTCCTCAGCGCTGATTGGACTCCCTGCATCTGCGCACGTAAGGGAGTGTCTGCAAGTTCCACAACACTTCCAGTTACAGGGTCATCTGTATAATTATGTTCAGTGAAAAGTTTGGTTCTAAAATTTTAAACAACTTTTGTGACATCGTCTTATCTTAACTAAGGACATGTTACCTGGGAATTCTTTCCATTGTGGAGACCATTTGTTTTAATGAAAAACAATGTTCAAGAGACAATTTGCACCAGATCTGCATCACTAACAACATAAATATTTGCTGCATAATTGTATGCATTGAAACCGGAACCTTGACTCATTTCAAATATCCATAAAAAAAAACTCCCTGGGCACCGACACTGATAGCTGAAGATGGCGGTTCACGACCAAAGAGTCAACCTGATCATCAACAACGGCAGGCAACTGGGGAGGAGTCTCCTGCTGCTGGCTCACCACATCACTGTGTTTGTGGCCTTCGTGGCACGTACGGTGCAGTGGACGGCAGGGGCAGCAAAGTGGACCAGCCTGTTTGCGCGCTACACTGTGTCAGTGTTTGACTCCATCTACAGACACCTGCAGTGGGGGAGAAGGAGGAGCGTTGCTGCCGGGGCCTGAGAGATAAGAAACCACTGAGACTTCTGATGTTTTCAAAGTCAAAGAGAACTTCCTGAGAAGGAAGGAAACATTTACTTCCCCAACACTCAGTCGCCTTTTTTAAAAAACAACATTTGCTTGCATGCTTTTCTTACGAACTATACCCTTCAATCAACTGGATTCTTCAACCACTTTAAGGATATGCAACCTGCTTCTCTGATGTTACTGTACTTTGTAGAACTTTGAGCATCCTTCAAAAGGAAGTCCTTTGGTGCAGTGTGATGATGTAACTTTTTTTGTAATCCAGCCGTTACGTCATTAGCCATTATTTGACTTTGAGAAGCAACTTTCCTGTGCTAACTGTAAAAAGTCTGGCAAGTTGACAACATTCACAGACTCAGGCTTCATTATGAGGTTGGGATTTGAACCCAGACTGGAAGAGGCTTGGCATAGAGGTTTTCTGAAGTTTAAGAAGAACGCTTAACGTACCAAGCAGAAGGAGCAGATGTTTTTCAATAGTAAGGCTGAATCACCATTCAGACAAATCTGAAAGTGAATGAAGCCTTTCACCTATAAAGGATGGGTCATTATGAAAGAAAAAAACGGTTGTTACAATGGTTAGTATTTCTATTTTTGGGATCATTTTACAAATGAGTGACGTCATTATGTTGGATAAAATCAACATCAAATGCATTTTATAAAAATGTTCAAACACCTACAGCCAGTTAAAAAGTTGATTTCAGATGATAAAATATAGCTACACTTGTTAAATTGTTTCCTGTGATTATGAACATGTATATTTGGACATTGTCTCTAAAAGGACTTGTGGTCCTGGTCTGAAGAAGTCTGATATGTTACGGAAAGAATGTAATGTGAATCTGGCGGAGAAGAAACAGGATGATTACAGTTTAAACTGTATCATTTTTACTCTATAACACTACCATTATCCCACCTTCCTGTTGAAGAAAATACTCTTATAAATACTGTAATTATACTGTATATGGTGCCATATTTACATTAAATGTACCACTACATTGAATGACTTATTGTAGCAAAAAAATTTATTTTTCTAAGTCTTTATTTTTCAGGTTTAACATGAAGATATTGCTTTTTTACATAAGTTAAAAATTGTAAACACAGCAGGTTTTCATTCTTAAGCTTTAATTTTCTGAGCATTTTTAGAGTTTGTAGCGTGTTTAGAATGTCGTTGAGCTCTAGTATGTATAGCAGCAGTATTATTTTATAGCTTTAACAGTAATAATTTAAATCATAACATTGCATAATTATTGTTTTTATGGGCATTTCAATATTCATGCTTACATGGTCTGTTGAACTACTGTGTTACTGAACAATGTCTCATGTAGTCTTGGATTTGTTCTCTAGTGTCCAAATAAAATATATATTTTTTATTTACAAAGGTCAATGTGCATGTTTTTTTCAACTGTTGAATGAAACCTTATGAAATGTATTCATCCATATGACTAGAACTCATATTCTACTGCACTGCACCGCACCGTACCTTCCAGCAGGTGGAGGGCCCACTGGGAGTCAACCAGTCTAACAAGGATTCGATCTTTCTGGGAGTTGAACCCTGGAGTTTCACACTAATGACATTAACTAAACAAAGGCCCATCTGATTTCATGAAGTCTGTTTATAATAGTTCATGTGTAGACCAGTGGAGATGAGGGGAAAAATGCTAGGTCACAACTCATAAACAAATGTGAGAGTTATTTGTAATTGAGAGGAAGTTGGCCTCAAAACATACCATAATGTGTCCCAAAGAGGGCCCGACCCACTATTTGAGAAAAATTGTTGTTACCGTAATGGCAACCATATGGATGAAGACATGAACCCCAATGAGTCCTTTGTCTGTTTTGTCCGTCTCTAATCACATTATCCGGGGCCATCATTTCAGGTACATGAAGGTTTGCAACACGTGAGGGATGAAATCCAGACTGACAGTCAGCACATATGACCTGAGTGGACGTCAGTTGACCACTCAACCTGCCCTATTAACAGCTCATTAATCTGATCACCTGCAGGTTTGACTGGATTACAGACAGCGATTAGATCAAAGTAGGACACGCGACGGCCTCCACCCCAAACATTGACACCTACATAAGGACCTTGGTACAGCTGCAGGCCGTACCTTCAGTCCAGTTGTTGTGTGACTGAGAAGTGGAGCGGACCTCTGCTTCGCAGTAGACCAATTTTGGACTGACGGGTCGATCTGCCGGCTGCATACATTTCCAGATTTTAAGAAAATGGGAAATACAACAGGAAGCACCATAGACGAGCTGCAGGCGGTGGAGATGCACCTGTGGTACAAGAAGTTCATGACCGAGTGTCCCTCAGGGCAGCTGACCCTGCATGAGTTCAAGCAGTTCTTCGGGCTGCAGGGTCTGGACCCAGAGGCCAACGCTTACATCGAGCAGATGTTCAGAACGTTTGATATGAACAAGGTGAGACTACCAACATTTAGAAGTGTTCACTGACTGTAGAATTACGCTGATTTAGCCTCATCTAGACTCTAGACGCTATGAGATGTTTAGGTTTTTGTCAAGTTATCTAGAGTTTTATTGATGTTGTGTTGAAATCAACATTGTTCCGTCTAAGAAAAAGTATCTCTGGCTTTAATGTGACTATGTAAAACTGAATCTGCATAAAAATCTTCGTAATGTCATCAAACCAGTTCTCTATCCCTGAACTAACTCACTATCTAACTGAACACAGTCAGACTGGCCAATTAGTAAGGACTTGATTGTAATTAATTTTTACTTTTCTGCTATGACCTTTCTTTTACTAAACATTGATATTTGTCCAGGGATATGTCTTAAAAATGTGATCTTCATATGCTAATTGTATTATTTTTAATTTAATGATTTTGAAATCATTAGATCATTTAATTTTGAAACAAATGTTTGAGGGCAAATCAGTCATTTAGAGTCTAAAACTATGACATGTAAAACTCTAACTGAAAGGATTTAATAAACTCAGGGATATTAACACTAGCATCACCTCTGATGGATGGATGGATGGATGGGCACAGGGTGGGCCAGAAAAACTTGTTATATCTCTGTCAAGGTGAATGTTTGTCGTACAACTGTCTACCAAGTCATGTAACGGCGCAATGAGACTGGCAAGACCACCAGGAATTCCTGGAAGAAAACTTTGAGTCTGCACAAAAAAAAGGGTTGTCGACGTGACATGACGAAAACAGTCCAAAGGGAGGTCTCAAAAGTATCTCACACCTTTGAAGAGAGCTCTGTATGAAGTCATTGTAAAAACTTGACGCAGGGACAGGGACAGGGACAGGGACAGGCTATGAATGTATCTTTGGTGATGAGAATAAAGTTTAGAAACTCTGTTCAATGTCATGTTGAACAGAGTTTAGCAGATTTGAACAGAACAGAGGAGCAGTTGGTGGCCTAATGGTTAAGGAAGCGGACTTGAGTTCGCAAGGCCCCCGGTTTGAATTCCCGTACCGCCAAGTTAGCGCTGACGTGCCCTGACTATGGTCCCCCTAAACTGCTTCCTGGGCACAGTTCCCCTGCTCACTACGGTGATGGGTTCAATGCAGAGGCATAATTTCCCAAAGAATACTCCCTAGGGATCAATATAGTTCTATATATTATTATTATTATTATTATTATTAGGTTTGCCAATAAGCATTTTTGAATAGTATAGAAAAGACAAGGAGTAAGTCTTTGCAGACAGACAGACAGACAGACAGGTCAAGGTCAGTTAGATACGGTTTCTCCACATGTGACCGAGCGATTGCATGGAAAGTATCAGAGAAAGATGCTGCTAATCTCTTTTCATTCCCCTCCTCTACTCACTGCGGCCTGAGCTAATCTTTGTGCATGATTTAAACTGTGAGATTATCCGGAAGACAAGACTTTGATGTCTAGACTGATGCCTATGTTCAGACACTGGAGATCCCTGGAAATAATCCCCAGTCCTGCCACGTTTTTTTTGCACACTAATCATCTGTAGCTGAGATAAGGAGAGTTTATTCTTCCTTGAAGTCTGAAACTTCAGATCAGGGCTCGATACATAACAAATGTGCAGCACTGTTGTGAATGTTTGGTGGTTTCCCCTGCAGGACGGTTACATCGACTTCATGGAGTACGTGGCCGCCCTGAGCCTGGTGATGCGAGGGAAGATGGAGCACAAGCTGCGTTGGTATTTCAAACTGTATGATGTGGATGGAAACGGCTGCATCGACAGACATGAGCTTCTCAACATCATAAAGGTGCCTTCTGACGTTCATTGCATCTAAGCTGTGTTTCCTCTGGGCTTTGACAGAACACAGTGATGCCATTTTGCGTCTTTCTTCCTGCAGGCCATTCGTGCCATCAATGGAGATAAAAGTCATGAAACGTCTGCAGAAGACTTCACCAATCGTGTGTTTGACAGGATTGACATAAATGGAGATGGTGAGTGGGCAGTGCCGCCACGTTTAATAATGCATTTTATTTTTCAAAGGATTATTTATCAAAGTTGTATTAAAGCTCTTAAAAATATAAAAAACTTTTAGGTTTTTTTTCACTACTGCGGGCTACACAAATTGACTTGATGGGCCAGAATGAGGCTGCAGGCCTCAAGTTTGACATGAACTGTGGCCTTTGCTTTAACCCAGTGTCAATGTCTCTGTCATGTGGGTTCACCACCTGCAAGAAGGTATGATGTGGTGTAATGTTATTTGGGTGGTAGATGTGGGGACTGCTGTCCCAGTGACCCAGTAACAGATAAGAGAGTGAAAATGGATGGATTAGCTGTTTGTAAAGAGGAGTTCTGTTAAAGGCCAGTGGCTCATCTGGAAATTCTACAGACTTTAAGCAACTTTAAGACATTCAGAAAGTCACATTTTTTACAGAGAAGTAATTGAAAGTCAGCAAGTTATCAGATTTCAGAAAAAAACAAGAAAATACAATATTAGTCAGTGACAACCAAGGGAACTAACCATAATATGTGCTGTGTCTGTATGCACAGCTATGCAAGGCAAAAGTGAACATAAATAAAAATTACATAATAAAGACAAACAGAAAAACCGAAGGAGTTGTGATCATTTAAGTCGTGAATAACTAATAAGAACATCCTCAAGACCTAAGCATGTCTACAATAAGGACAGTAGGTGGTGCTCAAGCTTTTATTGTGAAGGTTCTAAGTAATCCAGGTCATCCAGGTCTGTAGATCTGGAGAAGCCTCTTGGATGAGAGGTGAAAAGTCTTCAAGAAACCTACTATGTCCAGCTGCCTCCAAAGTGACTATTATTGAATCAGGCTTTTTTACCATATTGCCTTTTGGCAGATTAGGTCGTCCAGCTCCTAGTGTAAGTCCTGCTGTGTATGAATCCTTCATTGTCTCCTACCTTCAGGTGAGCTTTCTTTGGAGGAGTTTGTGGCCGGAGCTCGGGGGGACAACGATTTCATGGAGGTGATGGTAAAGAGCCTGGATCTGAGTCACATCATGGCCGTGATCCACAACAGGAGACGGAGTGTTTAGGTCCAACCATCCCTCATCTCTAGTTCCTGATCTGACACCAGGACCTCGGTGTGTATTGGCCCAGGACACCAAGGACATTTATAGGCAGAGATTTCTATTAAGATTGAGACACATGACCACAGTATTTTTCAAATACATATCTGAAGAAAAAAAAACCTGAAACTAAAAAACAAAACGACCGAAGTGAAACACATGCACTTTTAATCCATCTGGATGACTCAGTCCACTCTGCCTACCAGGCTTTGTCCTTGTCTGATGGTGTTGAGATTATCAAGGCCGCATCAGTGTAAGGGATGATCCCCTATGGCCACTCCGTCTCCCAGACACCTGCAAGGAAAAAAAGAGGGAGAGAGGAGTTATAACAAACAACAATCAATGACATCAACATTATATAGTATATAAAGTGTTTTTTTATTCTATATCTGGATCTTATTCACCCATTCTTACCTGCTTCGACCTGTAAAACACGAGGCAGCTGGAGTAGACATTGCAAAAGAGGCTGGAAATAAAAATAAACAATATTGAATCTATATTTTATTTTGTAAACTTTTTATAATAAAATAAAGTGCACCAAAAAGCCAACTGCTGACTTGTGGTTTTGTAAGACATAGTTAGTTAATGTGTGTGTGTGTGTGTGTGTGTGTGTGTGTCAGCTTCTACGGCTGTGATTTGTTTTTTATTTACCATAAATGAAAATGCAGACACAGATGATATTTGTGTTTTTGGGCCATGCAGGGCTGGAGCCATTTGTCAGACGTAATATTTCTCTCTTCCTTTTCCTATAATAAATAAAGAAAAAAAATTTTTAAAGAAAAAATTAAGTTTTTTTTTGCTGTAGCCATAAACTAACGAGATATAGCTTAATATTTAGTTTTTGACTGCCCTAAGGCCTAACGCTGCATAGATCTTACATGTTCTGTATAATATGCAGGAACATTTTTGTGCACCTTTTTTCCACCCCTGAAGATGGAGCTGCAAACACAGATCAAGATTGAATTGGCAATGAACTGAGCCTCGTACAGATGTTACCTACAAAACAAATCTATCAAAAATATTTGACTCGATAAAATAACTATGTTTTTACTACTAAAAAAATGAAAGTAATAATAGAAACCAAAAATAATACAACCTTACTAGGGCCTTACTAGAATTACAACACAACAGGAAATCTCCTGGAAATCAAGAATTGGTGCCACAGTGGTGCCAGACATAATGTAAAAACAAATTTGTCGCTAAAGGACATTGTTGCCATTAGACCAGCAGTCTCAAACTCAAATAAGTGGACGGCCACTACCCCCACTGTCATTTCGACCAAAAAAAATTGGTGAAAATTAAATAAAAATCAGTTTTCCGCTGTAATACAACATTTCAGTCGAGACTTGTAATACGCACTGAGTGCATCCAACAAAAACATTTTCTAGCTTTGACTTTAAGCAGTAGAATACGTCTATAAACCTTGTTGGCGACGTTAACATTCAACTTTCACATCAAGGTGGGGGCCACAAATGGCCCACAGGCTGCAGTTTTGCAACAAAGGGAAAAAAGCTATTGCTGATATTATTTCCCCAAAACAGCATAAATACACATTAGGTAAACAACATTGTCCCTGGGAACAAGGACAATGATTCACTTACCTGGTGATCACTTAGTGTCAGAGGAAAATAATACAAACTGGATACATTTAGCTTTTAGCACTGTGATAAATGAGGACCTGTGAAGGTTGTACACAATCATAATAGTACAGAGTAAAGCTCAGTTAGCTCCTGGGTTTTGTTCTTATTTATGAAGCTAAACTTTGCTGTTCTTCATTTATTGAGAATTAAGGACAACGAATAAATAGCAAGTAGTTCATTTACACTAATAGACAAAACACTGTTTATTTATAACAAAAAGCATATATTTAATGGAGTTTAAACAAACAAAAAACATTGTAACAGTCTGTGCGAGACATGTGAGTGCATTTATCTTCCAATTTCTTCCAATAAATCTCTCTTCCCTTCTACGTCTTCAAGTCTGTGTCACAGGAAGTCGTACAAATACTTGACAATTTCAAAGTTCACAGTCCTGCAGGGAGAAAAAGATCAAATCAAGGAGTAAAATCAGGAACGAAAGTCAGGAACGAAAATAAAAGCCTGTATTTCTGAATTAAAAACAGTTCTCTAGTTGCTAACACTCACTCTGAAGACAAAATATTTAGATCTATAGAAGTAGAAGACGTAGTCACACACCTGGAAATGGCAGAGATGAAGTCCAGAGAAACAGCACATTTGTACTTTGGGGAATCGAGCTGATCATCATGACCGACTTGAGTCAACAACTGTAAAGTCACTAAAGAGGAGATCTAAAAGTGGGACAGAGACGGAGAGGGAAACCAAAAAACTGTTGGTGAATCATCTTTTTTTTAAAGTCAGCTTTCTAACATGTGAATGCAGATTAGAAAAAAGTCCCCCCCAGTGCCGTGCTCTGACCCACATTTCTTAAAAACATTGTATGCCCAGGGTCATGGATGTACCCAACTGCTAATATCCATTTCAATGGATGAATTTCATTCAGTTTTCCTCCTTTTTCAGTTTGAGTTTAAAGGCTATTTTGGAAACTTTGCATTGGTTTTATATAATTTCAGAACCTTTATAAAAATATTTTCTTCACGTAAAATCTGGAATTCATGACCACTTGGTGAAAAAACATGGGTGTCAAGATTTGACAGGCCATAATGATGACAAAAAACAAGAAAAGATTTGAATGCACTAAATGGTAACAACTAAATTGTTCTTCGTCAGTGTGCACAGTAAATGTTGCGTACAACACAGTTAATGTCGCTTACAACACGAAATGATCTGAAACTCAATTTAATTACATTTTTAGAATAGGTAGCTGCTTCTTCCCTTACCCACCGTGCATTTCTCAAGCAGAAATTAGTGCAGAAATATAGAAATATTTGCCAAAAATCACATTATTTGAGACGATTTTTTCATGACAACATCCAGAAATGTAGCTCTTACCTGGGAGAAGATACTGGCAGTTGGTGCGACTCTACTGTCCACTACACTGTAGAAAATGGCCAACAGACGGTCCAGAGGAAAAGGTTTAGGCCCCAGTAGATGGTTACTGGTCTGAATAATAATGACATTTGTGTTATTTTTATATGCTGGCTGGAATTAAGGTGAGACTTTCCGTTCTTTCAAAATATTTACCTTTTCGTTTTTCTTTAAGAAGTTTGTTTTTTTAATCTTGCCGTGATGCTGTTGACAAAGACAAAAATACATAAATAACCGCAGCTTCACTGACATTCTGTGTTTAAACCGTGTGTAGACAGTGTTTTTCACTTGTCATCAGGTTTGAAAAATAGATGACAGATCAGTCGGACAGAGCCTTGACTGCATATCTTCCATCACTCTTGGTTATTTACATAAAAAAAGAATAAGTAAGAAGCGACCGACCGACCGACCGACCGACCGACCGGCTGGCCGACCGACCGGCCGACCGACTGACCTTGAGGAAGAAGCGTTTGTCTGTGCGGGCTGGGTTGTAGGAGGCCAAGTAGGCAGCAATCAGCAGGAACTTGGAGTAATAAGGAAGTTCAACGTGGGTGTGAGCAGACAAACCTGAAGGGCAGACAGAATGAATAACATTGATTTCTTAATCAATGTTATTGTGTTTGAAAAATTATAGTATTACTTTACAAAGTATAGTGTATACAACTGTTTATAGTTTTATAAGCAACAACAAAAACAATACAATTAATGTCTTTAGTGCTCCATCTGCAGGACAGGGGGAGAAAGTTTGTTAATATAAAGTCCCTGCCCTGACAACAGCTACAGGTTTCCAGGCCCTTGTAGCTACCATCATTGGGCTTTCAACACATTGGAGGAAAAAAAAGGCAAAAGAAAGAAACCAATCCAAAACACATTACAAAGGATGACAACGAAAGGAGACACATGGTGGTGCCTCAGGTATCTGGGGTATCTGAGAAACTACATAGGATTTTCAGCAAACACAACATTCCACTATACCTCAAACTGGTCAACACACTAACATGACCTGGATACATGAGAATGTTCACAGACATATTTAAATGAAGCCATTTACAAATACTGTTGCGTTTCTTTTACCATATATTCTAAAGATATTTAGCTGCGGACTAAATACTGAGCAGGTGCCACAGAAATGATGAGTTTGATATTAGACTAGAGTTTTAACTGGCATCACGAAGGTGGAGGAGTTTAGATACTGAAGTTCAGAGCAGTGGAGACTGTGGAGGAGAGGAGAACAATAGAGAACAGTCAGGATGGAACAACTGGAGAAAAGAGTCAGGAGTGATCTGTGATAGAAGCTAAGGTGAAGGGAAAAGGTTTACAGGACAGTTGAGAGACCAGCCATGATGGATGGATTAGAGACACTAGGAATAGGTAGAAGACAGGAGACAGAGCTGGAGGTGGAAGAGTTAAAGATGCTGAGATTCTCTTTAGGAGAGACAAGGTAGACAGGATCAGAAATGAGGTGATTAGAGGGACAACACAGACAGGAAGGTTTGGAGAATAAGCTAGAGAAGACAGATTGAGATGGTTTGGACATGTTCAGAGGAGGGACAGTGGATATATTGGTAGGAGAATGATCCTAGAGATGGAGCTACCAGGTAGGAGACAAAGAGAGATTGATGGATGCAGTGATGGAGGACATGGAGGTAGTTGGAGTCAGAGTTGAAGATACAGAGGACACAGGGAGATGGAAAATGTTGACTGGCATCCCCTGAGAAAAGGGACAAGAAATTCAAACATGCATCACAAACCAGTGACTAAACTTTGCTTTTTAAATGCTAAAAGGAATCTTTTTCTGTAAATGGACCCAGTAATTAGCAGCCTCACGTCAGCGCATCACAACTTAGCATCTGCTTCTCAGTCACATGACGTCAGTGATGAATGTGATAATCATGCGTTGGGTGAGTTGTTACCTCTCAGAGCTCCAGCTTCCTTCTCTTCCATTTGCTGCATCTGCTCCCACTGAACACTGGGGAGAAAACAGAGGGACCGTCAACAATGATGACGAAAAGGACGACAAATGCATCACAAATAAGACAGAAAAAGATCAGTCATCAGATCAATGTTGATGGTGTCGGACAAACCTGGAGACTTCTCTGAGATAAACCGTCTGCATGGCTTTTTTCAAATGAGGCTCTATGTTTCTCCACAGCTTGTGTGTGTCGGTCTCTTTCACTTAAAACAAAGAACAACAAAAAAAATTACAATCAGAACAGCAGTGCTACAGGAATTGGCAGTGACTCATCAGACCAACAGTGCAAAATTTGCTCAGAGTGAAATAACTATTTTTTTTCTTCTTCTTCTTCTTTCAGCTTGTACCTTTTTTAGGTGTTGCCACAGCCAGTCAATATTTTCCATCTCCCCCTGTTCTCTGTATCTTCTACTCTAACTCCAACTACCTCCATGTCCTCCCTCACTGCATCCATCAATCTCCTCTTTGTCTCCTACCTGGTAGCTATAAGAGACAGCCTCTGAACATGTCCAAACCATCTCAATCTGTCTTCTCCAGCCTTTTCTCCAAACCTTCTTGTCTGTGTTGTCCCTCTAATCACCTCATTCCTGATCCTGTCCATCCTTGTCTCTCCTAAAGAGAATCTCAGCATCTTTAACTCCTTCACCTCCAGCTCTGCCTCCTGTCTTCTGTCTATTTCTAGTGTCTCTAATCCATCCATTAAAGTAGATTACGTCATTCAACCTGAGACTTTTTTGATTTTTAAGTAATAATTAACTAATCCTCTGCTTACTTATTTTTGAGAAAACTTTATTTTATTTTTAGGTCAATGTGGATTTATGTCAACAAGTGATCTTTTTAAAAGACAAAAACAGAGGACAGACATTGATCATATGTCAGAGAAATATATAAAAACCTCCACCTTTTCCCTCGTCCACAGGCTGACAGAACTTTGAAAAGTTGAGGGCAGCCTGCATGAGAAGAGAGTAATAAATGATGCAAGAGTGGAAAAAAAATTAAAATCAAAGAAGCGTAAAATCTTCACTATCTTGACAATGTGTGTGTCTCTGTCTGACCAGATGGCGAAGCTCTCTGAGGTCCCGACACACTGTGTAGAAGACTCCCAGCAGTATGTTAATGTAGGAGGAGTAGAATTCATCTGAATATTTGGGATGAGTGTCCTGCGACAAGATCTGATGCAAATCACCTGACACACAGACACAGACAGGTACATGAGTGAGAGCACACACACGCGCGCACACACAGACACACACAGAATGCAGATATATTTAGCAGATGTGTTTTCACAAAGCAGTTTGTTTTCAACTTGCTGTGAGATTCGCACATTCACATTCAGGGCGTCACTCTCTCTCTCAGTGTTCAAACTTATACAGTGGTGATTTATGCTGCTCAACACTCACAGTGTGAGAACAAAGTCACAGGTAGAGTGTCACATCACACTCTCAGGCTCTAGTGCCTCAACTCTGCATGATAGCGTGTGTGTGTGTGTCAGAGAGAAGGTGATGTCACCTTTACTGTAGTCTGGGAAATGGAGCAGCAGTGGCTCGAAACAGCCTGCGTTTGGTCTGAACTTGTCCCAGGGGATTTCACTGAGCAGGATGACGCTGACGTTGTCCTCCACCTGAGGGACAAACGGACAGAGAAGTTCGACGAGTTCGAGACAAAGGCGATAAACCACAGCAGGGCGACAGAACTTCGTCTTGGCTCTGAACGCTGTTGACTGAGTGGTGGTCCCACTCGGACAGATGGTCGTCCTGTGTGGAGGTTGTCCATCCTCACAGTGTGACTGGGAAACTGAGCTTCTACCGTTTTCATCCCACAGAAAAGAGTGTGTAGACTGTTACAGTTTAAATTGAAAGGGTTTTAAAAGAGAGTTTGTCATTAAATGCTGAGCAACTGTAGGGTTGATGACAGTGTGGAGCAGGTTCATAACAAGTATTGGTAGATTTCAGTGGTTTTTCACTTCATGGGTTTCATACCCACAAAGTTGAGAAACCACTCCTCCTGGACAGGTATAAAATTGTAAGTCAGGGGTCTCAAACTTGCAGCCATTTGTGGCCCCCACCTTGATGTGAGAGTTAAATTTATAATAATATTTTATAGATTTGTTCTCCACATTTTATGGTAATTCCAATAGTTCTCAAAACCTGGTCTCCTTCTGGTTCAGTGTTACATTACACAGAATCTATGGGAAACTCATTTTTATAAAATCTTTTCTTTTGTGTTGAACACTGAAAGGTGACGCAGTCCTTCAGTGAAATGATAGTGTGGGTGGAGACCCTCAACCTATTTGAGTTTAAATAGATAGAACTTTATGAGGACTTTGTTAAAGACCTCTGTAATGAGTTGTAATACTGAATTTAGAAGAATTGTCTGGGAGAAGAATAAAACTAGCCTTGAATTTGCATGTAAAATGTCAACTTTGTATGAGATCTTCTTGGAAACATGTTGTTTTCATCTACTCTACCCTTTGGACCATCTTTGGTTTTGGTGCTTTGTTATTAAACAAATGGACCATCCAACGACTGTGATCACTTTCTTTCCTCGAATTTCCTTCATCCCAATCTTTGATGGTGTGAGCTGGTTTCTCCAACTGGTGCCGTGACCTGTACAGTATGTCCCATCATCAGAGGGATGATCAAACAAATCTTTCAGTATATATATATATTCATAAATATTATAATAACTACCTGGTCAGATACTGTATTCATTCTAAATATGTATTTTTTTTTAGCATTAGATGATTAAATTTGAAGTATGAAATAAAAAAAAAATTAGCCTTATTACACAACAAGTACAGGAAAATGTGAGTTGCAATTATCACCTCCATCCTGTGTGTACTCAGACTTAGCTGCAAAGACATTATAAAGGATGAATCCACTTAACACCCAAAATGCACCAGGGAGCAGTCAGATTTTTCAGGGACAAATTACTCAAAGACAGTAGAGGACGGATATTGGACTTGAAGAGGGCTTGTTTTTTTTTGTATTACTAAAATACCTCACTAAATCACTGAAGACAAAACCAACAACACTTTCTCACCAGCTCTTGAAGCCGCAGCAGAGCAGGAAGGAGATTGGCCTCAGCATCTCTCAGAACCTCAGCTTTTTCCAGGACCTAAGACACAAATGCAAGAAAAAAACGTTTACAACAGACTTTAACGAGAAAGTATCTGGCATTTATCAGTTTTATCATTTAAATATTATGATTTTTTTTTTTACAATGTATCTGGTCTGAGTGGCAGGAGACTGAAGGCACTGCTGTCTGTAGATGCGGACGAAGTCAGACAGCGATGGAGAGCGAGGAAGAAGCGATGAAGCTTCCCCACCAAAGAAGGAGTGAAGCACAAGTTCGAAGAGCAACGCACTGGAAACACATTCCACACAGCTGATGATGGCATGAGGCAGCTGCAAAGAAGAGGAAGAGGATGGTTACAGCTGTGGAGTTGATCAAAACAAAGCACCAGCTTTTCACCTGTTTCCCTGACCATTTTATTAGTTTAAAATGGCTCATTTTAAAGTAATCCTTAACTATCTACTGTCAGACATTTCAGTTATTTATAGCTTTTTTACTTATTTATCAAACTGTATCTATGGGATGTCAAACCATTCTCCAGTTGTCCTTTTTAACATATTTGATACCATGCTCTCTGTGCCTTCAGCTGTAACTTGGCTGTAGAGGGACTTGGAAGTAAGGAAGGGAGGGAGGGAGGGAAGGAGGGAGGGATGGAGAGAGAGAGAGAGAGAGAGGGAGGAAGGGAGGAAGGAAGGAAAGAAATATATACAGTATATGGCCTCTGCATTTAACCCATCATCAAAGTGAGCAGTGGGCAGCTTTTGAGCGCCTGGGGAGGAATGCATGGGGACGATACCATGCTCTGTGCGCCTTCAGCTGTAACTTAGCTGTAGGGGGACATGGAAGGAAGAAAGGTTGGAAGGAAGGAAGGGTGGAAGGAAGGTTGGAAGGAAGGAAGAAAGGAAGGTTGGAAGGAAGGAAGAAAGGAAGGTTGGAAGGAAGGAGGAAAGAAAGGAAGGAAAGAAGCTTGGAAGGAAGCTTGGAAGGAAGGAAGGAAGGAAGGAAGCTTGGAAGGAAGCTTGGAAGGAAGGAAGGAAGCTTGGAAGGAAGGAAGGAAGGAGGGAAGAAAGGAAGCTTGGAAGAAAGGAAGGAAGGAAGCTTGGAAGGAAGAAAGGAGGAAGGAAGCTTCTTGGAAGGAAGGAAGAGCAAGGAAGAAAAGAAGAATAGAAGGGAGGAAAGAAGGAAGGAAGCTTGGAAGGAAGGAAGGAAGCAAGCTTGGAAGGAAGGAAGGAAGCTTGGAAGAAAGCAAGGAAGGAAGGAAGCTTGGAAGGAAAAAGGAAGCTTGGAAGGAAGGAAGGAAGGAAGGGAGAAAGGAAGCTTGGAAGGAAGGAAGGAAGCTTGGAAGGAAGCAAGGAAGCTTGGAAGGAAGCAAGGAAGCTTGGAAGGAAGGAAGTAGGAAGGAAGCTTGGAAGGAAGGAATGAGGGAAGCTTGGAAGAAAGGAAGGAAGAAAGCTTCTTGGAAGGAAGGAAGGAAGGAAGCTTCTTGGAAGGAAGGAAGCTAGGAAGGAAGGAAGCTTGAAAGGAAGGAAGCTAGGAAGGAAGGAAGCTTGAAAGGAAGGAAGCTTGGAAGGAAGGAAGGAAGCTTGGTGGAAGGAAAGAAGGAAGGTAGATAGGAAGAGAGGCGTGTAGGGAAGGAGGGTAGATCGCGGGGGTGAAGCTTGGAAGCAAGGAGGGAAGGAAAGAAGGAAGCTTGGAAGGAAGGAAGGAAGGAAGCTTGGAAGGAAGGAAGGAAGCTTCTTGGAAGGAAACAAGGAAGCTTCTTGGAAGGAAGCAAGGAAGCTTCTTGGAAGGAAGGAAGGAAGGAAGCTTCTTGGAAGGAAGGAAGGAAGGAAGGAAGCTTAGAAGGAAGGAAGGAAGGAATGAAGGAAGCTTGGAAGGAAGGAAGGAAGCTTCTTGGAAGGAAGCTTGGAAGGAAGCTTCTTGGAAGGAAGCTTGGAAGGAAGCTTCTTGGAAGGAAGCTTCTTGGAAGGAAGGAAGGAAGCTTAGAAGGAAGGAAAGAAGGAAGGAAGCTTGGAAGGAAGGAAAGAAGGAAGCTTGGAAGGAAGGAAGGAAGCTTCTTCCTTCCTTCCTTCCTTCCTTCCTTCCTTCCTTCCAAGTCCCCCTACAGCCAAGTTACAGCTGAAGGCCCCAGGCACTCAATAGCTGCCCACTGCTCACTTTGATGATGGGTTAAATGCAGAGGCCATATATATATATTTCATCCATTCCTTCCTTCCTTCCTTCCTTCCTTTCATCCATTCCTTCCTTCCTTCCTTCCTTCCTCCCTTGCTTCCTCCCTTGCTTCCTTGAAAAATCTAATGTCCATCTCCGTCTACACTTTTTCAATATTAATAGTTTGAGTCATTATTCATTCATCTTCATCCCTTATCTGTTACTGAGTCATGGGGGCAGCGGTCTCCATGACTGCCACCCAAATCACACATATTGTGAGCCCTCCTTCAGTTGTTGTGAGCCCACTGTGTAATTACATATATAGTATATTTGAGTGTGTAGTGTGTAACATATATAGAACATGTATAGTATATTTTTACTACAATTTGGGAAAACTTATGATTTTGATTTGCAAATATAACTTATAGTCAACATTGCTTAATATTTGTTATCTTTGCAGCAACGTAGAGGGTTTTTTTTGGCGGCAGTGGTGGCCTAGTGGTTAAGGAAATGGACTTGGGTCCGCAAGGTCCCCGGCCGAAGGCGCTGCTGAACCAGAGCCTTCCAAGCTTCCTTCCTTCCAAGCTTCCTTTCTCCCTTCCTTCCTTCCTTCCAAGCTTCCTTCCTTCCTTCCTTCCTTCCTTCCTTGCTTTCTTCCAAGCTTCCTTCCTTCCTTCCAAGCTAGCTTGCTTCCTTCCTTCCTTCCAAGCTTCCTTCCTTCCTTTCTTCCAAGCTTCCTTTCTTCCCTCCTTCCAAGCTTCCTTCCTTCCTTCCAAGCTTCCTTCCTTCCTTCCTTCCTTCCAAGCTTCCTTCCTTCCTTCCTTCCAGGCTTCCTTCCTTCCTTCCTTCCTTCCTACCTTCCTTCCTTCCTTCCTCCTTTCCTTCCTTCCTTACAAAATCTTATGTATAAATTGTCAGGGAATGAACGGGGCCCTGGGATTATGGCCCTCATCGACACAGAATGAAAACATTTGTTTTTCCCAGAGAGAGAGAGAAACCCGTAAGATATGAAACCTTCCAGATGTGTATAAGAGACAGTCCAAGCTTCCTTCCAAGCTTCCTTCCTTCCTTCCTTCCTTCCAAGCTTCCTTCCAAGCTTCTTTCCTTCCTTTCTTTCCTCCTTCCTTCCAACCTTCCTTTCTTCCTTCCTTCCAACCTTCCTTTCTTCCTTCCTTCCAACCTTCCTTCCACCCTTCCTTCCTTCCAACCTTCCTTCCTTCCTTTCTTCCTTCCATGTCCCCCTACAGCCAAGTTACAGCTGAAGGCGCACAGAGCATGGTATCGTCCCCACGCATTGATCCCCAGGCGCTCAAAAGCTGCCCACTGCTCACTTTGATGATGGGTTAAATACAGAGGCCATATTTCATTGTGCGCTGACAATGACAAAAAAAAGCAATTAAGTCTTTAACAGTTTATAATCAAATTAGTTTGTACTTACGTTAAGTTTATACAGGGACTTTTTTCTTACTGACTTGGCTTTGATGGACAAATACATTTTCTTTTTACAAAGCTGAACAAACATTTTTTTTCCAAGGACAAAGAAACACTTATCAATCCTTGTATCCTACTCACGCAGGCAAATGACAGATGCAGAAGTCAGTGATGTGTTTACAGATACTGGTGATTGAACACTTCTATTAGATGTTTTTACATTTAAAGTCTTACATCCTAAACAGACTCATATGATTCATTGTCCCTGAATGCACCTCCCTGTTATCTGCCTGCGCTGCAGAAAAAAAAGATAACTGTACTGTGAAATTCTGTTCATTTCTCATTTTGAAAGCACTATTGCAACCTTGCAGGTGGTGCAGACAGCGCAACATGTAAATAAACAAATCAAAATGTGCTGGACGTAACCGAGTCTGACTGCACACATTTGTCTCTCACCTCCAACTCTTTTAGCATAACATTCATCACATGACTTTTCCCTGAGGCTTGATGGCCATAGATGAAGATGGAAGGATAACTGTGATGCTGCGGCTGAAAGAAGAGGGAGACGTCGCATTAATCATAGACCTTAGTAACCAGGTTGTTATTTACTGTAGCTGTATTATCTGCATTTCCATGAATAAATAATAAAAAAGCTGATAATTAATTAAATCATAAATATAGTAAAATTTAAATCCACCTCATGTCTTACAGGTAAACAATAATCCACTTTATGTGACAAATGAAAATAATGCTCAGCATTGGTTCTCAAACTGTGGTACCAGTCAAGGAATACATAACATATTATTCTGTGCTAAGCTAAAGTCGGCGAAGAAATGCTGCTATATTTAAATATGTGAAATGTCTGTAGCAAGACACGATTGGTGGACGTTTTGAATGTAATAATTGATTTTAGACATTTTGCTTTAATAAGACGAAACGCAAATATTAAAAACGATAGTGCAGAAGAGCAGAGTGGACTTTAGAGGACGTCACAGGACACTGTGACAGTTGGTGAGACCATGAATAGGAAACGGAAAAGAAAGACTAAACACCGATAGGAAGACCAGGACCGAGGTAATTACCTGTCCCATCAAAGACAACAGAAGTTCAGCCTGGTCCTCTCTGCAGAGTAGCTGCTCCGCCATCTTCTCCAGCTTATTTTTGTCATATCCTGGTTGCTCCAGCAGCGTCGTCATTCCACTATTCCTTCACAATCTAACATAAAACACAGTCGGCGTCGCAAGCAGTGCGTCCAGTGTTAAACCAGATGTAGCTTCCACCACAACACGCAGCGAACAGTTTCAAAACAATACCAAAAAAGGACGAAATAGTGTCGTAAACTATCAATTGTCCACAGTCAAACGAGATATGACAAAAAAAACGCGCTTTCAAAACAAATTGGAGTTAAATACCAACTCAAACTTAGAGAGACACTACCGTAGAAGACAGTATGACAGTTTCGCGCCATGGAAATACGTCAAATGACGCACCATCCATTCTACCCAATCACGAGTAGCTAGAGGTTTCTGGGAATTGTAGTATTTTATGTTTTTTTAAAACAACGAAGGGAAAAAATAAGTAAAAAGCCTTTAAAGAGTCTTTGGATGTTGCAATTTTAACGTTGCGTTACGTTCTACGATATGGTGAAGACAAATTATATACATAGACATGTCGAATACGTGTACATTCACTTTAATTACGTTTATTTTTTAAAACTCTGACACCAACAGTACACCAGGTTGAATATGGTTCATTAAATTGTCGACGTTTACTTGAATACGATACTAGAATAAATGAGACATTAATATGAGTACATTTTATTAGTCAGTGTTAACGTGTGTAACATTGATCTTAATGTTGGACTACGCCCCCACCCCGTATTTTTAACCCTTTCTTTTGATTGATTCTTTATATACAATTGTAAAAGAATGTGCAGTCACTGTCATAGAAAAGATCGTTATTTCCTATTGTTAATCGTACTCTTGGCTGCGGGACTGCTGTGTTGGCAAAGACATGGGGTTGATTTACTACATTTTACAACCCGCCTGCTTTGGTTGTGGCCGGGTTAATGATGACCACGTCAGGCCGGGATTAAGGGATGTGGGCTGGACTTGTAATATCCACCACGGATCTCCTCCAGTTCTAACTCAATAGGAGCTCAGCTGCTGAGGCTGCCGCTGCTGTCGAGCTCAGACGGACCATTCAAGCACTTCACACGCACTGATTCACACAGGGCGAGCGGCTCCGTCCGGATAATAACCACAGTAAACACAACTACTCCGTAGCTCTGGTATGATTATAGAGGACATAGACAATCTGAGCGAATAATCACGGGAACAAATGCGGGATAAACGCGCCGGCTTCCGCTGGATGGACGGACCGATGGTGGCTGAAGCTCCGGGAGCGCGTCTATCCGTCTCTGCAGAGTGATGAGTGAAACGACCGAAGAATGGTGACCGGAGCTTTCCCGTCCAGGATGTGGACAGCAGTCAAGGGGTTTTAGAGCAGAAACAAATCAAGGATAAGTTGTTGTGGCTGTGCGGGGTTGGAACAGGAGCGCCTCCTTCGTTCTCCGATCAGATGCGGCTGATGTTTCCTGCCTGAGGAGAAGTGATCCAGTGGTGCACCGCCAACACTCCTGCATTCATTCACCAACACAACCAGGTACATGATGGTCCCCGGGGCTCCCGCGGCCACCACGGCCGCCGCCACCACCATGCTGCCCGCGTCCGAGGCTGCGAAGATCTACCAGACCAACTACGTGCGCAACTCCCGCGCCATCGGGGTCCTATGGGCCATCTTCACCATCCTCTTCGCCATCGTCAACGTGGTGTGCTTCATCCAGCCCTACTGGATCGGTGACGGCATGAACACCCCGCAGGCGGGCTACTTCGGCCTCTTCCACTACTGCATCGGGAACGGGCTGTCGGGAGACCTGACCTGCCGGGGAAGCTTCACGGAGTTCAGCAGCATCCCCTCTGGTGCGTTCAAGGCCGCCTCCTTCTTCATCGGCATGTCCATGGTGCTGGTTCTCACCTGCATCGCCTGCTTCGCGCTCTTCTTCTTCTGCAGCACCGGCACCGTCTACAAGATCTGCGGCTGGATGCAGCTGGCTGCAGGTAGGAGAACATGTTGAGTTCTAACTTCAGCGAACAGAAGTTCTAGACAAATGTACATACGTGTATTTCTGAGGGGTAAACAATGTCGAGAATGACAAGAAGTGGTAAAATGCAACAAGCTGCTCCATCTGCTGATGCTTTCTACAGCTGCAGTTAAACTACTGAACAAAGTTTTATGAACTTCTAAGAACAGGAGCTGAACGACATCACTTTAGTGTTGACCGTTAACTGTTACTGCTTTACCTGTTAAGCTGTAAAAGGATAATTATGTTCAGTTAAAGAAGTATGTGGAGTAAAATGACAGTAGGAGACACTCGGTGTCTGCAGGAAGTACAGGAAGTGCTGCTGTCCCTCATCTGGTCCTGGCAGAGAGCAGTTTGCAGAGCAGGGACATCTGTCGGAACTCAGGGTGGGTGCGAGGGTTTCTTTTGGCTCCATTTTTTTTATTTTTAGCAAACTCCTTGTCATTGTGACATAGTGATCCAAACCACTGCACACAATACAATGTCACCTCTGCATTTAACCCATCACCAAAGTGAACAGTGGGCAGATTTGAGTGTCTGGGGAGCAGTGAGTGGGGACAGTGCCTTGCTCAGTGGTAACTTGGCAGTGAGTGGATTTGAACCTGGATCCTACGGACACCACTGCGGTTCCTTAACCACTAGATTGAAAACGTAACTGTGGCCTCCACCCTACCAATGTATGCAGTAAAAAAGTTTTTTTTTTTCGTGTCAAGTGCGCCCCCTCTGGCTGAACTAGTATTACTGTTTTGGTACTAATCACTGGACTTTTGGGTAAAGAATAATTGAATATTTTGGAAACTCTCAGGATATTAATAAAGTTATGTCCTATTTTATCTAATTGCCTTGTACACACAGTGGCAATGCTGTGACAATACCATCTGACAGAACCAGCAGAGAATCTGCAGGTTTATTTCAGACAGAAAACATATACAGTATTTAGAAGGTTCTGCTCCACAGCATCTACTGATGTTTTAATGTAGTTATCACTTAAAAACACTGTTGAATTTAGCATTTTAGGGATTTGCAGTGTGGTGTCTTTCATGAGTACAGTAGCACAGATGAACAAGGAAAACTCTATTAGATGTAATAGATCCACATCTATTTGTTTCACATCTTTCCCCTCCTTCAGCTGAATCAGTAACACATAACCCACTTGGGTTGCACCTGTGTACCCACATAAAGAAAACTGAAAAACATAGGTTATTATTCCATTGTATTTTTTTATCATTGTTGTGATTTTTGTGTCCTCAAATGTACCCCATACCTTCTGGTACCCCATACCAGATGTCCGCTCCACGGCAAATTTAATCTGACTGAGCTTCACAAACAAAAATAAATTTAGACTGAATTTATTACTGTACACCTTCTCTACAGGCATCTCAACTCTCTCACTCGTGTTAATGTAACACATGGCGCTTATTTTCAGTTCGAAGAAAACAACAGATCAGCAGCAGTGAAAGTAACAGGTTCAAATAGGTTTTATTTTGCAGAAATGTGTCTTTGTCCATGTCTTTTGATTTTCTGGTGTACGAGACAAAAGGCCAAGACATTAATTTCACATTAAGCATTATTCTATGTTCTATAACTTAACACGTTAAACAGGGCAGTAACAAACTTATTGAATTGCTCATAATCCTCATGAATTTTAATTAAAGGCATAGTTTATACAATACGTACATAGTTATAGGTAATATTGTATAATTATATACACATACTGTATATTCATATACATCACCCACTGTAGGGCAAAATGACTTAATCTTAGTACAAATGTGCGTTTGTATACAGTGGACCCTGGTCTAGCCCAGCGTTGCGTTCCAATATTGCTTGCAAAAAAACATTAAAAAGCAGAGACACAATATATAATATACAATTTACATGAATATTAACCCTATAGGAGGCACAAATCACAAATTATTGGGCACAAAATAACAAAATTATTACACTTTCACAGATCCTATTGACCACTACAAACAGGTTTTTTTTTGCAATATCCTCAATGTATGTGTTAAGTTTTTTGGTCATTTATTTAAAAAAAAAAATCACATTTCCTTGTTCTTAGGCTGAGATATGCTTATTTTATCATGAAAATATGAAAAAAATTGTATATACTGCTTAAAACTGCAATAAAACAAAAAATCTGCGACACATGAAGACATATTGTTTATGTCACACATTGAAGCAATTTCCTCGGTGTAGGACAAATAAAGGTTTTCCTAATTTTGTGGGCTGAATGAGATAAAGTTTTTTTTCCCCTTTAGTTGGGGTTTTATCCTTTATGTTCTCCCGTACAATCATTTATTGGTCGTAGTGAATTGACATCATTCTCAACCTAAACCTGAAGTATCCTGATGTTGTTTTTTCCACTTTTTATTTCTAGTGATCATACAACCTCATAAGTCATTCTCTGTATCTCCCATGCCACTTGGGACTTTTATACCATTGTGTAACTGACGTCAGTGACGCTGGAATGGCAACAACATTGAAGAGAGATAGTATAACGTGAAAAAACAGATTTTAACATTTCAGATGTTGATAGTTGACATTTTACAAATCTATTCTTGGCAAGTTGAGACACATAATTTATTAAAAAAAAGACTACAGTTCAATAAAATTAAAGAAAATTATTAATATTCTGCAGAAAAAATCTAATTATGCATGACTCCCCTCCCTGTGTTTAATGAGAAAGCACTAATGCAATTTTAATGCACGTTTTATTTTAATTTTCCATGACAGTGGAGAGTGGATTTGTCTGAGGAGTGTGCATGTTTGATATTGTACTGTTAAGACAAAAAAGAAAAAAATATGAATAGTTCCTTTTTTGTCTTCCAACTAAAACATAAAAAGGTTTTCTCCTACATATTTAAAGTGTCCTCAGCGTGCTACGAGAATATAAGTGGGGGATCTGAATTCAAAGCTCTGATGCTCTTTAATTCTATTAGCTAAACTCCCATGATTATTGGAGGGACGTAGGGCGTTTTGCATAAATGTGCACTGATCATGGTCTTTCTGTGACAGATACTAGATTCATATAGTGGGACTCTGCAGCAATGACAGGCCAACAGAGGAAACCGCACATCCTGTTCAATCAATTAGGTGTAAATGTAAGCCATCGCAGTGTTTCTGTGGGGAAATTAGACGCATCAGTTTGATGAGAGACTCATTTATGGAATAATGAGAGATGAGTGAAAAAAAAAATGGCTGACAAATGGAATTTAACAACAGATTCTTTACATAAATCTAATTTGCATGCAGCCGTCAGCATCACACTGTGCATCTCTGTGACTCCTCCTGCAGAACTGTGCTTGTCGTCAAACTGGGAATTAAATGCCATAAGCAATAAAAGTCACAATGTGACTGGAGCGGAGCAGCTGCCTTTACAAACTAAAAGGAAAATAAAAATAGAAGAAAAAAAACGCATCACAACACATTAGAGATCAGCTCAGCAGGATTCACCACGACTGCTTATTACATTACTATTACTTACAGTTTACTTAATACTGTGTACAGCTGTGTTTCCAAAAGACTGGGTCGCAACCCTCAAGTAGGTCAATGTTCATGGTCATTTTTGCTGTTTCAGTTACTGTATTTTATAGTATTTGATTCATACTAATTGCTCAGATATCAGCCTGGCGGTTTGGGAGCTGGATTTGGGTCAGCAGGGTTTCAGGTTCGAATCCCCCAGCTGCCAGGTTGCCACTGAGGTTCTCTGAGCATAGCATTATCCCGGCCCACAAAGCTTGCTGTGGGCTCACCACTCGCAGAAAGGCTCACTGTATGTGTATGTGTGTGTGATTTGGGTGGCAGTGGTGGAGACTGCTGCCCCTCAGACCTACTGTAGCTACTGATATGAAGATGAATCAATGAATGATTTATGAATAATGTCTATTGATTTTGACTGGGACAAAGACAACGTTTTTGATACACTGGTTCACTGAATTTAATGTCTGAGCCTTAAATTGCACTAAAGTACTTGGACTATTAGTCAATGTTAGTCTATTGACCAGAGTTGTCATAATCTGCTATAATGGCTGACTTTCACCAACATAATATTTTAAATAAGTGTAATGAAACAAAGGCTTCAAGACAAAATACTTTGATATAGAAAAGGAAATTGACATCAAAAGTTCTTGTCATAACAGCTTCAGCAAGAAAGCAAATGTTTGATAGTTCTTGTAGCCAGCCTTACTGCTGTAGTGCACACAACATCTGTGGATATCAGTCATATTGAGCACATTATCTCAGAATGTATTAACATGTTTTATCACAGTACTTAAAACTTTTAATTTACGTATTTATGAAAATGTAAGGCCCTTTAGTTTAAAGTTAAAGTGAGTAAATAATTCAAACTGCACTACAGGAAAAAAAAAATTGCCAGTACTGAAAATGTACAGAAGCTTTAATATATACCAAAATATAAACAAACAAAGACAACGAAGATTTAGATTAACTGCTCAGGATAAACAAACAAATAATCAAACGACATCTAATTAAAACTGCCATAATTGTTGTTAAAAAATGGCCCAAAATTTCTGTTAAAAACATTTCCACCTGGGAGACGACGGGTTGTAGAATATTTTAGCTTGACCTAAATTCTGCTGACAAAGTTCCTGTAAACATATAGAGTCGATTCATACTGTAAATAACTCACCCGGGGGAGGTGCTGGTGCAGTAGTAAGACTGCAGCCAGTAATGCAGCAGCTCTTTAGTTCAGTTGGATTCCATTACTGTGCAAACCTTAAGGTGTAGTTGTTAAAACAATGCTAAAACTAGCAGTACAGTACATATCTGAGTCAGATTTGGAAATAAAAAAACTAAAGTATTATATTTTCACGACCATAAGGTATAACGCACCGTACTAAAAAAACACAGTCTCAGTTTTGTGTGCTATTAATATATTTAACACACACATAAGTCGCACCTGATTATAGGACAGTGCTTCCCAATTATTTTCTGTTACGCCCCCTAGCAAAAAGAAAACAATTCGCACCCTCCACCCCACCACCCACTCTCCGCCGCAACTATAAATAACAGCCTTTGTCTATAAAATAGTTCTAGCTACACCTCTGCATAACATCGTATCCTTGTTAACATAAAGAAACAAAAAAGAGATATAGTTCAACTTACAAGGATGTGCAATTACACTTTATTGTAGTACGGCGGAAAAAAAGCATGTTCCCCACACGCACCCCCCACAGTATCGCACCGCCACCCCCCGAGGGGGGCCCGCCCCACACTTTGGAAACCCCTGTTATAGGGCATTATAGGGTTTTATATACGATTCACGCCCATACTTCCCCCTTTAACGTTCTCATGGTGTCCTCTACTATGTCCGGCTACAACAACAACACAAAGAGGTCACACTGCACTAAAGGGCGTGTTGCACATTTTGAAGAAAATGAAAGACTTTTATGTGCGCCTTATTGTCATGAAAATACGGTACAATGTCTGCAGTGTATATTGTACTTTCCTCTCTAATATGTATAAATCCTGACCAATCAGTATTATACTCTCTCTAATACTGTTTATTCTCAAGTGCCTTGAGTTTCCCCTAACCACCACAGCAGCCGTGATCAGGATTGTATAATAAAAAAAACCCAACTAGTTCCATCATTAAACCGCTGCTAATGAGCAGCTGCAGCTTTGCATGTTCGCTGCTTTCTTTCTCTCACAGATCAAAGTGTTCTTCTTAGTCCTCAGACTTCCAGCTTGTTTTTCCACAGTTTTCCCACCATATTGAGAAATATTGCGGCATCGCAGTGGGAATTATATGAAACAAAAGCAAGGTTAAAAGACTGCCACGTAAATCACTGGTGGGTTTATATCAACCAGATTAAAGGCCAGATAAGGACGTCTATGCAAAGAGACGGTACACAAGGACACACTTGAGAGACGTCAGCCCCTTATCGCGAGGATACATGGCAGCTTTACCCTCTGTTTTCCTAACATGTCCTAAAATACCTTTAGGAATTAAGATGAGTCATATAAGACTATAAAGCTTTCAGAAAAACTGCAAAAAATAGAAACCAGTTACTTAGGGATTGCGACCAGATACAGTGTGTGTCTATGAAGTGGTATTCTGTACACGTTAATTCATCCACTTTGTTTCTAAAAGACAAACCATGACAAAGACGGGACTTTTAAAAAAAAATATTTGTTACAGCTACAGTAATTGTTAAAATCGTCAGTTTACAGGACAGTTGTGAGACCAGACATGATGGATGCATTAGAGACATTAGAAGGAGACAGAAGACAGGAGGCAGAGCTGGAGGTGGAGGAGTTAAAGATGCTGAGATTCTCTTTAGGAGAGACAAGGATGGACAGGACCAGGAATGAGGTGATTAGAGGGACGCTAGAGAAGACAGATTGAGATGGTTTGGACATGTTCAGAGGAAGGACAGTGGATATATTGGTAGAAGAATGATCCTAGAGATGGAGCTACCAGGTAGGAGACAAAGAGGAGATTGATGGATGCAGTTGGAGTTAAGGTTGAGGAGACAGAGGACAGGGGGCGATGGAAATTGTTGACTTGCTGTGGCAACCCCTGAAAAAGGACAACCCAAAAGAAAAAGAAAAAAAGATTTAACGTGATTGTCTGTACCAGGAGCGTTGTCTACAAATAGTCAAACCAGGACACATTTTTCCTTCTTAGGGCAGTTATTGTATTAAATGGTTTGTGTCAAGTCCAAGATGAATCTCATTTAAAGTCTCACCAACAAATCCCAAATACTGTTACAGGCGTGTTCTTTTATACACTCACATCATCATGGTTTCATCATTTCCCGATAACATTTCCCATTGCTTGGAAATCCAGAACTATAACGCCAAACCAACTCCAAAACAAAAGGATGTCTGTTCAGAGCTCATGGTGAAAACGTCACTTTGTTGAAGTTCTAATGAAGCAGAGCCGAGCCAGTTGTCTTATCTCCTCCACCATATCCTGTCAACATTTAATTATTTATTCTATTTTTATTCTCCACCACACTAACATTAGCTCTGGTGTCTCTACCAGGTCTATTCCAACTAAAGTGATTTCTGGTGATTGTACCAGGACTATTCCACCAACGTTAACCATAATCAACAACCACAGTTTTTCCATGATTCCCCCTCTCTGTGTCCAAACCATCTTCACCTCCACGACTCGTTCCTCGTCAAATAAATACAAGTTTTCAAACCAAACGAGATACTTCCCAGATTTTCAGTAGTTATTTTGAATTTGTATCCATTATTTTTTTCACACATCAGGTCTTTCTTTAGAAAAGCTGTCTCCTCTATCTGCTCCTTTTCCCGGTCTCTCTTTCTCTCTCACTATTGATTTTTCTTTGAAAATCGACCAATAAAAGGTTTTCCAGGCAATCTAAGAGCCAATATCAAGAGACTTTCTCAGGGGTCTCTATCTTAAGCCTTTGAAATCCCACTGTGATTGATAAAAAAGGCCTCCTTACCCTCAGATGTGATTCCATTGATGCCAACTGTGCTGTGTGAGGCGTCACGTCTGCTCACAGGCTCTGAAGGACAACAGATGAGAGCAATGAAGACGGGCGTAATAGTGGAGCTTCGTTCTGGCCTCTCTGGTAAAGATGGGCTTTGATGGTCTATTTTTTTTTTTTTTAGTCTGGGTGAATCCATTAAAGCTGACTCTCGTAGGCCGCCAGGAGAGGCAACTTTCTGAAATCAGTTTCATCACCTCAGTCTTCACGCCTGAACACTGGTCTTAACAAGTCTTTGATGTGTCTCCACCTGCAGGTGCAGATACGAATTAAAACACGTTTTCCTTTTGAGGTTAGATGTAAGACATTTGTAGATATTAGGAATATTGTTGAGATAATTATTAAACACACTGAAGATGTGAACTAGTTTGTGTCATTAGATTAACATTAATACAGACAGACAGATAGATTTTTCTGAAGTATACTTTGGGAAGTTAAGCCTTCAACATGTTTGTGGATATGGTGGTTTTGTTGCAGATAAGTTTGTTCCAGAAAACCTATCCATGGTTACTACTGCCATATGCTTCAAGTCTGCACAAAATTAAGCAGTAGGGACATAGTTCCACAGACAATTGGTTGAAAAGAGATTAAACCCATAATGTGCTAGAATCCCCACTGGATTCCACGACCTTGACATGCAACTTCTGACTTTTAAAAATCTTCCGGTTAATCCTTAAATCCTGTCAAATGTTCTTCAGAGTTTCAGATGAATTCCCTTATGGTGTTTTGGAGGTACTCATTTTCCAAACATGGACGAGATGAGCAGTCAAAAATGTGGCCTGAAGCTTTGACTTCCATGTATGGATTAGAGCAAGTGTGGGGCGGGCCCCCCTGGGGGGGCGCAGTGCGATGCTGAAGGGGGCGCGTGTGATCCTTGTAAGTTGAACTATATCTCTTTTTTTGTTTCTTTATGTTAACAAGGATAAGATGTTATGCAGAGGTGTAGCTAGAACTATTTTATAGACAAATGCTGTTATTTATAGTGGTGGGGCGGGGGGCGCGAATTGTTCTTCTTGCTAGGGGGGCCGTAACAGAAAAAGATTTGGAAGCACTGGATTAGAGCATCCATGAAAGAACATTTCAGGTCGGAAAATAATGCCATCAACCAATTGGTTTTGTCTGTAGAGGAACAGACATTGGACTCTTACAACACTAACAACACTGGGCAACTAACAAGACCCACAATTTTCCTTTTTTACTGAAAATAAATTGTAAATAAATCAAGAGTTTGAGTTACAGTATGTTCTGTGCGAGATGGCTGCACCCAGTTACGCACTGTATGAGGTAAAGTAAAGACTAATATTAGTTTTATCTCCATCTGTTCCAAAAGATCTTGTCCATTCTTTATGGTGTGGCATTTTATCTAGAACTAACTTCTTCGGAGCGTGATAAGATTTTGGGTTACGTGTAGTGGCATGGTTCGACAGGTGGCCGTGAAAGACCAATGGAGTAGCAGATTGAAGACACATACTTGAATGAAAAAATTATGACAATTTATGAAATTTGGGATAAAAACTTCTCAGTCTGCCGTTTGTAGGCAGAAATGCTGTTTGGTGATGGGAAATGAACTATGTTTATACCTGACTGCCTCTGGTGATGTTGTATAATGTTCAAAGCCAAAACAACCCAACACCCAGAGGGAGACTAGTGATAATCTAGTGTTAAATTCAGTTTTGATTCGCCACCAACAAACAATGTTGCTGAAAGGACCCGGAAAAAGCCCCAGCAACCAACAAACAGTTCAATGTTCTTTAACTGACACCCATCATGTTTTCTGTATGTCCTTGCACTAAGAATTCATCATCTCATTCTGTGTTTTTTTTTAGTCAGAGCCATGCTGTTTCTCAGCACGTTTTACTTTTAATGGTAACTGTCAATATTTTAAGCTATAAACAAACAATAGATAGACCTAAAGGAACAAAACACTTAAACCGATCTTGCTATTCCAGGATGTTTTTAAGTATAATCTAATTTAAGTATATCCTGAGTGTTTTGACTTCTACTGTCCCAATGGGTCTTCATGGAAATGTTGGCTGGAGGACAGCAGGGATTTTTTTCCAGTTGATCCTTACAAATCCACAGAATAAGGAGTGGGGTGACTGGAAGAGCTGTTGATGCTGTTCCAAGAAGCACTTGCTCCATTTCCTGGTTGTCTGACCAGCAGCTCCCTAAGAAATAAGTGGCTTCCTCTCGTGGCACTTTCTGCCCACTAAGAGCCCCTGAGCTGGCACTCAAGGCCTGCGATAAAAGGTCCATTTCGTAACTGGAGGCTTATTGATCCAAATGTTTCTTTTCCAGAATAACAAAGACGTGGCGATCACAAAAGGGCGACAGCTGCTGTTTTTATGGGGCCTTTTAACTGGCATTTTTTTGTAATGCAGCTGTTGTATTGTTGGCTCTGACAACGACAGGGAGAGAGGACACAAAAGACGCTGCTTGACTTGTGCTTGATGAAAGATTACATTTTGATAAAGTGCCGCACGGAGTGACTGACTGACGTGGATTTTATTGTGTTTGTGGTTCAGTGTTTACCTCTTCAGAGAGATGTTGAGTTGAAGCGATGCACCACGTTTATCTAACGTATATATGTTGAGACTTGAAGCTTGTGACACTGCAGAGAGATGTGATCAAAGATATAAATCTGTGAAAGACAGAGAACGAGAGGTGATGACAAGTGATTTTTGACAGCTCTACATTGTTACTTTTTGTAAACTGTGGAAAGATGTTTTTTAATAATGATAAAAATGGCTGTAAATACAACAGTCCTTGATGTTTCACTGGCGTCACGTTAGATAAAATATCACTAAAACCAAGGACAGGTTAAATGAATAAAATACACTACATGGTTAACACCGAATGAACAGAAAGTGAGCAGAGCTTTTACACCAGTTGCACATTTAGGACCTAATTTTAATTCATTTAAAATATACATTTTTATATACATTTATTCACTGTGCAGAACTAAGCAGAGACACCTCCTCGTCCAGGTGTTTATTGACCTGTGGAACACAATCCCAAAGTTTTACAGACGGCCAAATCAGCAGTACTGGTGTGAACTAAGAAACATTGCATGTAAAATCATGCAATAAATGCTGAAAAGGCAAAAAGGTTTTAGGCTATCTTTTGGGGAAATGCATGCCTGAAGAGGAAAGGCAGAATTATAATAATAATAATACAAATTTTGAGTTTGGTTGGATTAAAATGCCAAGTGTGCCACATACAGCCCTGGGGCAGTAGTTTGTCCCGGTTTACACTACAGTAAAGTTTTCCTTGCACAGGCACATCTTCATTTGTTTTTTACAATTCTTGTATTACAACAGAACAAACCTCACTGTTGACTCTAAAATAATAAAAAAAAACACTGTTCTCCAGTAACCTTTCACTGAGTAATAGATTACTGGATCTAATCTTGTTTTCAAGTATTAAAAACAGAGTAATTGTCCCAGGACGTATTTTTCCAGACAATAAGTAGGGGTGTCTTTACAGCAAAAAGACTAAAAAGGAGGGAAAGAAACAAGCCTAAAGTGCCGTCTAGTGGTTGTTATTGTGACAATAACAACCACCTAAACCTTTATATGTTAATATATAAGTCTTAACCAAGTCTCAATCACGGTCAAAGTCCTGAAAGTACAGCACTAATGCAGATCTGCAACATTGTCCAACACACTACATTAAGATTGTGTTTAATTTTGAGATTTTTTGGACGACACAGATGAACATCTTTGAAAGTGTGGCTCACAAGGTGAGTGTCTGTGATATTGGTTCTATGACAACAACACCACGTCAAATCTCATACCAGATGAGGTCCATCTGAGGTTGAGTACCGATTCACTTCGACTAACACTGAGGAAGCTAAGGGACACTTAGCTATTGTCTTCATTTGCACAGCAAAAGCCCAAAACAGCACACACAAACACAGACTCGTGGCATAGGCAGCAGTAGATGCTGATCTATATCAGTCAGATGCGAAATGTTCTTGTCACCGCAGGTAAACAGACCAAACACCAGGTCTGGATGGTAAAGCCGATAACTAATGACATCAGCTCTGTCATCCTCATCCTCTCACACGTATCATGAAGAACAGGAAGAGTCTGAGAGGCTTTACTGTGATGTAACAGCATCACAAACACACACACACACACATACACACATAAGTGAAGAAGCCAGCAGAAGAAGTAACTAAGGACTGTACTTGGTGTCCAGCTTCTCTGAATGATCCTGGTCCAACACCCTTTGAAGAAGACGTTCTTTTTTAATAGTGTTAGAGACGTCACTTATCACATTTAGTTAAAAACAACAACATCATACATTAAAAAACACAGTAAGAAATTGATGAGAAAGGAAACATCTATGATTGTTAAACCACAGACAAAGTCTGTGACTCAATCTGAGTCCAAGGATTAAGAACAAGATCTTTTTCTCTGGCTGTTGAGGATTTTAAAGTGAAAGTAACAGATTTTTTAACTTTGTTGATTTAGACGAACAGGCAAAACATACACAGTTTTCTTAAAATGACTAAAATATTGGCACTGTAGTAAAACTTTGCCACCAGGGGGCCACATCTGCAGTGCTTGAAGTTTCAGTAGTAACTGTAAGACTTTATGAATGTTACTACTTATGTATGAAGACATGTTTCATTTTCATTTCATTATATTGGAGTTGCACATTAATTTTTTGCTTGATTTTCATCCTCTTATCCATTACCAGGTTGCAGGGTCAGCCCAGTGGAAGTTATGTGGGTCGGGTTGGTGCTGTGCTCAGAGCACCTTAGTGGCAACCTGGCAGCCTTATGCACCCAAGTCTGCTTCTGTACGGCCACCACTGTGTAGTGGTGGTTTAGCAGTCAAGGAAGTGGACTTGAGTCCTTAAGATTTCAGATTATAATCCAGCAGTTGCCACGTTTTTCCTGAGGTGCTCTCATCATATCACCGTCCCTCCCCATGTTACTTCAACTGGACTCACCACCCGTAGGAAAGCTTGCAGAATTGTGCAGTGTGATTTGGGAGGCAGTCATGGAGAAGACTGATGATAAATGAATGATTTTATCAGGTAAACAATTTCAGCAGTACTTCAGGCAAACATTTTCTAAGCATCACAAAATGACCTGTCGGGCCATGTGAAGGGTTTTTTTGGGTGGGAAACAGTAATATAATCATCCAACCAGCGGACAATGAATGTGTGTTTGGGAGCAAAACAATAAAAAAACAGCAGTGTGTGAAGGTCAAATCCTAATGTTGATGTATTTGCTTACTTATAGTCTGGGGTTGATATCTAATGGACAGAGAGGCTGCTGCTGTAGAAGCTGCAAAATGAGGCAAAGCGACCACGGTTGTAATGATTGGGAGGCGCTCAGGTGTTTAGGTGCTTAAGTGTGACTGACAGTTATGATTGTGGAGTCGTTAGTAGGAGCGGGGCTCCGACAGTCAGATTATGTGAGGCGACTGACAAGAAAACCAAGCTCTTGGGCTGTTCTTCCCCTGAGATTGTAATTACACCTCTGCTTAGATTCACACTGTGGCAGGCAGTGTTGGGACTAATGCGTTACTTGTAACGCCGTTACATAACGAAACTACTTTTCTCTCGCTTAACTAATAACGTAAAACGTCACTTTTCCGCGTTACTGTGGTGTAAAGGGGCTCGTTACTCATTACTATCTGTGGTCCAAATGACAGCCTGTCTGCTGCCTGTCAGTGTGTGTGTGTGTGTGTGTGTGTGTGGTAACTCTCACAGTCATGAGTGAAAGATGGCCATGCACACTAACAAAACCCATGTGTTGAAAAGGAGTGATGATTGGTTGACATAGGTTAACATTTCGGTCTAAGCCAATCAGAAAGAGACCTGGGCGGGTCTTCTTGCCTTATAGGGAAATACAATAACCAGTCTCACACATGGCACAGTACAACAGCACACACCCACAAGCGAGACAACGCCAAGTGGCAAGTTGAGGTTACAAAAAGATTCCTGTCAAAACATCTATTTTGTTTCTATTGTACTGTAATGCCCCAGTGACAGACCAGTAGGGCGCGTCCGACCAAACTTAACTTTTTTCAATATTACAACAAACATATAACTTGTTTCCAGACTCTAATTGCAGCCCTGCTCTCTGCAGCTTCACTCTCTCACGCTCTCACATCCACACAGCTCTAACCACGCCTCCCCACATTTGGAAATATTAACCCTATAACTGCTGTATAAAACCTTATAACCATTACAGTCCCACTACATTTCATTATGATAGTTGCTACAGAACACAAAACGTCTTTAATGTGTTTTTAAAGTAACGTAACTAATAACCAGTTATTAGTTACTTTTATAATTTAGTAACTAGTAATGTAACTGGTTACTTTTTCAGAGCAGTAACTGGTAAAGTAATAACATACTTTTTTAAAGTAACTTGCCCAATACAGGTGACAAGAATAGTTGAACACTACAGCAGACTAGGACAAACGCCACAAAATCACTCTGCTGACATTTGCATTTATGCACAAGTTTTCTGTATTACAACTCTGGACAAAATCAGATTTGTATCGCATTTTTGTATAATTGTTTATTTATGCAACTATGTAAGATTTATATCAATATATACAAATTTGATGTAAAGGTGAAGTTACATTTCATTCCTCTCTGTTTTCACATTTCAATCACTAAAGTACTGTATATATTTGGAAAAGTCTAGAAAACATAAATTCAGCTTCGATGTGATGCTCTGCCAAAAATGCGTTGATATACTGTTTGTCCTGATGTTGAAACAACTTGATAATTATAGAGGACCATAAATCAGTAAAGAGTTCTATTTCAAGCTTTTAGCGCTTTGGAAGAATCGTGTTAGCTCATGAGCATCAGTGTATGAGTACATGGTCTGCTCCTGTTTTCGAAATCTGTGATTTGTTGATGTGTTAAGCAATTTTTATGATTATAAGCATTGAGTTTATTAACTTGCTACACAGTCAGCTGTTTGTGCCCATTACCCATAACCTGTTTCTTTCTTATTGGACCTTAGGATACTCCAGTAATACATGTCTGTAGGTTTGGAGTAATGGAGGTAGATGTAGTGAAGGTTTAAGTTTAGGGCTGTATTTCTGTAAGAAGAAGAGATAGATACAAGTATGGTGTTTAATGTTTAAAAACAAAGTTGTCTGATTGGATTCTATAGTCATATTCACCCACAGACTGGTACTGGTCCCCGGCCCAGTGGTTGGGAACCACTGCTTTAAGAGATGGTTTTTCAGCAATGTAATTCCAGTTACCACCCTCAGCTTTTGCTTTTTTTCTGAAGTATCAGCACTACTGCCCCCTGCAGTTTACATTTACATTGGTAAATATTTATTCCAGAAGATTTTCTTATCAACAGTTATAAGATATGTGAAAGTATTTCTCTCTAAAGCACACAGGAGTGTTTTGTGGGCCCTTGATATTGACTGAAGAGATTATTTTTAAATTTATTACCACCACTGCTCAGGGGCAAAGACGTGTGTTGTAGGTAATGTAGTTCTGTAGGTTGTTACAATTAATTGGTTTGATGAAGATTCTGGAAAAACATGCGTCAATGTACTCACTTGTCTTTAAACAGGTCTTCAACCGTTTTGAGCATCAGGAACCATAAATCTACTTCCACCAATATTAAACATGTGAGTGAACGGTTTGTCCATGTTGTAATGGAAGAGCTACAGGCCATCCGTCAGCATTGCACTTTCAACAACTGTCAAACCTCAGCACTCTTGCTCCCCCTGCAGCTCTAATTTCTTGGAGCTGTTCATCTTGGCCGGAGGCTTCATTCATGTTTCCGGATCCGTGCATGGTTGAAGCCAGAGCAGAGGGGGAAAAAGTGTAGGTTTGGAAAATCCACTGTTTTTTCGTAAGCAGTTTTGGCCTTTAAATTGGTCGGAATCATGACCATAATGATGGCGCAGGGTCCAGTTGTCAGACGGACGGAGCTGACGGCTAGATAACGAGGTTTTTTCCTCCAGGTTCTGTCTCCAGGATGTGGATGTGCTGAGGTAATGTGACTTAATAACACTCCTAATCAGATGCCGCTTATGTAGCAGCATCGCTGCGACCAGCGGGGAATTAAAGGAGGAAATGGGAGCTGAGTGAGAGGAGGTGGACTAATTGGAGGCTCTGAGTTTGACACCTGTGGTGTAATATTGGACAGTGTGGAGCAACAGTGTCTGAGTGAAGGAAAAGTGTGTGAGGAGATGGACTGGTGATCAATGATGCAACCTCAGGAGGAATGTTGTGTGTTTTTCTTTCTTTACCTTGAAGTAGGTGATCCACCTTCTGTTGCTGTATTCAGAGACCATGGTTTATCCAAAAGGGAGCGTGGATAAGAAGCTCACCCGCTCGCGACAGCAAATAAGGATCAATGACAAATCCTGCAGCAGAGGGAAGAGATTATCTCAACAAGCCTTAGCTCAGCATTGAGAGGAAAATTAAAAACAGGTTTTACTCCCATCCTTTTGTTCAATGACATTGTTAATAAAGACAAGACTGTTTCCAGTCACGTCAGGTATGGAGGCTTTTGGGCCATGAGACAAATGTCCATAATAAATAATTATAAAGTATTTAAATAATCAAACAAATCTTTTTTTCTTTGGCTTGTCCCTTTTTTAGGGGTTGCCACAGCAGGTCAACATTTTCCATCTCCCGCTGTCTTCTGTATCTTCTACTCAGACTGCAACTACCTCCATGTCCTCCTTCACTGCATCCATCAATCTCCTCTTCGTCTCCTACCTGGTAGCTCCATCTCTAGGATCATTCCTCTACCAATGTATCCACTGTCCCCACTCTGAACATGTCCAAACCATCTCAATCTGTCTTCTCTAGCTTTTTCCCAAAACCTCCCTGTATGTGTTGTCCCTCTAATGACCTCATTCCTGGTCCTGTCCATCCTTGTCTCTCCTGAAGAGAATCTCAGCATCTTTACCTCCTCCACCCCCAGCTCTGCCTCCTGTCTTCTGTCTACTTTTAATCCATCCATCATGGCTGGTCTCACAACTGTCCTGTAAACCTTTCTCTTCACCTTAGTTGACTCTCTTCTATCACATAAATAATCAGTAATCAAAAAAAGAATCAAACAAATAATTGAACATCTTTTCTAGAGGATATATTCATCAGATTAGGATGAAAACATTTATTTTTGTCACATAGGACGGATGTTGAGTTGATAGTTTCAGATATTTCAAACATCTTACCCCGGATCTAATGTTGTTGAAAATGTATATGGTTCGTGGATACGACAGTATCTACAAGAAAAAAACACATGCAGCCCAAACACAGCAGGATTCTGGATCAGGAGGGAATCCATTAACCACAGAGCCAGCTTAGATCTGTGGTAAAGCACTGTGTGGTAATTAAACCCTGAGAGAGAGTGATGTGTTTTCACATTTCTGTTCCTAAGAATTATTTGAAATTCACATAAAAATAAAAATAATGTTAGTTTTCTAGAAAATAGGAATCCAACCCTCAATAGTCTTCAGGAATTTCTTTGATAGAGACCTAAGTGTCAACTTCAGCAGTAACATCTTGCAAGTCTTGTTAAGATTTGATTATCCGTCTCCCTGACACTAATGTAATTAGTGTAACCAGGACGATGGAGGAGGAGCAGAGTAACAAGGCCGACCTCGGTCTCCGTGCTGCTCATCCCTCTGTACAAAGACCTACTCTGACTGACGTAATCCTCAATTTAGCAGCTTCTCGCCCTCAGGTTGACAGCGACTCCCCGTGACCTTCACAGGACTGGAAACTTTTGCATTAGTGGCTGAAAACACCACCAAGCGTTGAGGAGCGCGTGGCGGTGATCAGAAGTGACAGGCTGAAGAACGGGGAAAAAAGGAGCCTGAAATAACAAGAGGCTGAAATGACTCCGATGACTTTGTTAGCTCTTTGTCTGGGCAGAGAATGGACCTTCAGAAAGTCGATACCCAAACATCACCAACACTCATGGAATAAATGTTGCTACGTCTGCTTCTTGTTTCTAAGTGTCTGAGTTATTGTCTTAAAAATGTTTATTTTAAATCATGAATTTTTAACAGCCGTTGAACACGTCAACGTGTTCTTAATGAGTACTTGTCGGCCGGATGCTAATGTAAACTTAAGAGTTTGTTTTTTTACATGCAGACAGTGTGCGCATTTTTTTCTGCAATCCGTTTCTTGCAGTTTTTGTATATATACATATTTGCATACTGTATATGCACAAATCTGAAAAATGATTTACAGTTTAAAAAACAAATTTTCCACATTTTAACTGGTCAAAAAAAACTAAATGTTTATGGCGTCGGAAAAGTCAGAAATTGTAATGCCACACGTTATATTCCTCTACCGTCAGATTATGAATACATTTTTTTGTTGTTTTTACTATTAATTAATTTTAAATCTGAAATATTGCTTACATCCATATTTGAAAGTAAATTGATATTTGCACACCTCTTATATATATGTATATATAAAATATAAGAATAAAATTATTTTTAATAGTCCCAAATAAAGAAAGGATAAAAGAGAAGCTAAAGTTGCATGGAAGTTCTTCTGAGAAATTAAGTACTTATAACTAGTGTTAAGAGAGTAACTAATTGTTGTTATTCTTTTTCTCCTTTTGGCTTGTCCCTTTTTCAGGGGTTGCCACAGCGAGTCAACATTTTTCTAAATAATAGTAAATAATTACTTAAACGATAACTAATTACTGTCCAGTAATGGGCAAACAGTATTGACCAAATGTCACATGTGCTCCAAACTGTGTTTGTTCATATTGGGCTGGAATTTGGGATTTTTTGTTAGAAAGACAGAAAGAAAGAAATTACTTTTTTTATCAGTGTGACGTTGTAATTCACACCGCAGCGCACAACAAAATTTGGCCACTGCATTTAACCCATCATCAAAGTGAGCAGTGGGCAGCTAATGAGCGCCCGGGGAGCAGTGTGTAGGGACGATACCATGCTCAGGGCATCTCAGCAGTAACTTGGCGGTAGGGGGCCTTGCGGACCCAAGTCCGCTTCCTTAACCACTAGGCCTGATGCCCAACACACCAACAACACCAAGCTAGAAATTGAACCCAACATGAGAACTGTTAAGTCAGCTGGTGTTGAGGCAGCATTGAGCAATTGCTCTTTGACAACAAGTAAAAATCTGAACAAAAAACAAGCCACAACAACATCTCCAGGTCCTGCCTCAACTTCCCAGTTCTCCCTCCTTCATGACTTTGTGTTAACGCTTGGTTCAGAACAGGCTCCTCTCCCTGTGTTGTACCCTAACCTCATCAACACACAATGATGAAAACAGATTCTCCTAATGAGGACCTGGGGGTGATAAAAAAAAAGTGCGCAAAAAAGTAACTTCAGCCAATTAAACTGGTCCCTGAGGAAGATGAGGGTTTACCAACGAAGTCTTTAACCAGGACACTGTGTTTATTCAGAGGGAGGAAGAGGACACACACACACGCACGCACACACAGCTCTGCACAATATCGCGTTAGTTCTACCAAAGCTCTAATGCACTAATTAGCTTGAAGCGTGGGAAGACGGTGTAGGAGAAACAACTTCCTGTCCTCAAATTTGTTGCAGGATGTTGTTACCGGTGGAGAAACATCTGGTTGCTGCTTGAACGCATTTCAGAGTTGAGATTGTAGACCACTTGTGTAGAAATTTGTATTCAAGGAGCTGCAAGGTTACAGCAGGATCTGAGGCGATGAACATTAACATAACAGGTTCAACTCAGTTAAGTTTCTCATGAGATTCGACATGTATTTGATTCACGGTCCACATTAGCCTAAAGATCTGGTTGTCGAGTGTATCACCAATGTACACCAGTGCTATATTTATATAGACCAAAGGGTGCTCTGTTACTAAACAGTCAACATTGTCAGATGTGACTGAGAACTAAAAGAAGTGGCTTAAAAGGAAACAAAGGTGGTTCCCCAAGTGTGGAAGTTGGAAGGTAGATTTTTTAAAAAGCTGATAATTTCTTATGCTTTTATATAAAATATAATTGATCAATCATTGCTTAGATGCTCTTCAATCAACTGCAATGAATGACTGTCTACAACTCTCTGATTCATTAGCTCTAGCTCTGTGTCTTTCTCTACCCAAGGCGTATCTCATATCTCTGCTGCCGCTGATGTTAACGTACCTGTGAGCCTGTAGACAGAGTCAACTTTATGGGTTTCCCACGAGAGGTTTATCTTCATGATCACTGGGTTGGGATGTTGGAGGCAGCGGCCAGATGATTTATCCTCCACCTCCTGAGTAGAATGAAGAAGAAACAAGAGCTCATTGACCCATTTTGTTTCTCCCTTCCAAGCATTTTTTTTACTGATGTTCACTGCAGTTAGATGTTTGCTGTAGATGGTTCCACAACGTTCTTTTTAATCTGCAGGACGTAGCCTCTTAACAGCTTCTGGAGTCCATCAAACATTCTCTCCATCCAGTTCTGGCCAAGAGCTAAAAACAGAACTCAGATCAATCCCTGTTTTTTACTTCCACGTTGAACCGTCTCAGTGTTTCTGCACCCTGGTCCCATCCATCAATACTCTCATCTCAGATGAAGGAGATGTTTGATGACTGCAGCTTCTTAGCAATCATGGAGACCTGACATCCAGAGTATATCACTCTGTGCTGCTGTCTCTCTGTGGAAGATTTAACTGCAGCTTTGAGCTCAAAGAATGGAGGCAGATCAGTAGACCTGGCTCAAAGGCGTTCACCTGATGTTTTCCGGCTAAAATTGACAAGAAAAATAAACAGAGTTAACAATGTGGAAAGATTTAAAAACTGCTTGTTTAATATTGCATAAAAACTCCATTAAGACTCCAGTTTGGACATTTCATGATGACAATATCTCAATAAATGTCTCCTAAAATCCTGTCTGAAGTCCTACTATGTGGGATTAGGACAATAATTCATCTGCTCTAAACCAGATCAGACATTTTTGGTCTCAGAAGAACTAGCACAACTATGTCATCAATTCATTGACCACAGAAAGCCCAATTCATCGCCATCTAATTGCCACCTGCCCCCTTAAGCTTGTTATTTATACTGAAGTGTTGTTTTTACGTTGCCTGTTAGCAAGTAAGCTATTGACGAACAACACAGTTTACACTTCACTTTTATTTTTGATCTGTTCTAGTTGATATAGTTCTACATGTGGACAGTGTTCAATGTGAGGCAGCTTCAGTTATCTTTGTTTTGTTATTACGTCTAAAGCATAGGGGGCATTGTCACACCCACAAAAAATAGTTTTTTTACATTGTAATTTTTTTTACACATGTGTTTGGAGAATAAAAATTATTTGTGATATTTCAAAGGTCACATTACAAAAGATGTATTCTTTTATTTTTGGGGTAGGATTAGATATATAGATATATAGAAACAGAATATACTCCTCACAACTCATCAAAACTAGACCGCAAGTGTCGTCTCTGAAGAGAGTTTGTTTACAGACACATTTTTTTACAGATCAGTGCCCCCAGTCTGAGCATGTGTGTGTGTAAGTGTGTATGTAGAACCAGAAACTACAAAGACGTGTGTTTGTTCGCTGATGTTTACGGTCACCTCAGTCACACATTTATGTCCTTTCTTCTTCCTCGCTTGCTGGTTGCCATGGAAACCCCTCTCTGTGCTAGTCTTCCTCCTCCTGCTGGAGGCACTCCAAACCATCACTTCCCCATGTCTGCGAAATGCCAAGGCGGGACGATGTGCTCAGCTAAGGGTCAGGGAGATCCTTTGGGAGCAGCCTTTGTGGGAAACACATTTGGGAATTGAAACAGCCTGTTGGCAGTTCAAGTTGTTTCCATGGCAACGTGGGGCAGCACGATCACTATTGATATGAATCCTCATCATCCTCAGGTCAGAGAGGCGGTCCTAGAGCTCTGTAGGAACACAGATTCGTGATAAGTGAGAATTATCAAAGATCGCCCATATCGACCTAATGTTCTATCTCTTTAAGTACATTTAATACTAAGGATGATGGACATTGACAATTTGCAGATATGTCTATATTTAACACTTAACACTTAACCATATCCATATCAAGCAATGATATTGATATAAGCAATACTGATAGGGCTTCATAATATTTTTCATATATCTGTGCAAAACAATGTATGATTTTTGTCTTGCCATTACTCACATATTAACCACATCTACAGACAGAATTTTAGTTGCCTTGCTGGACTAAATACTTCAAATATATAATTTTGCTTTACCAAAACAATGCAAAGATTTGACAAAATAACAGTTTACTACAAAAGTTTACTACAACTGTTCCTAAAATCCTTATTCTAAAGTTCACATCACTCTTCAGTCCAGTTTGAAACATCAATTCTGACTGAAATGCCCTTAAAATAATGAGTAAAACTAACAAATCCAGTTCCCCAGAGTCTGTAAGATGGCCTCTGCATTCGACATATCTTTATTTTCCTGTTCACACCTGAGTCCCAGTGATTTTTTTTTATAACCCTCTCTTCTCACATCATTTTTCCTGCGCGTCTCTGATGTAGCAGGGGAGAAATAAAATAGAGACAGCATGAAAGAAAGAAAAAAGGAGAAGTGGAAGAGAAGAGCGTGTATTTTTTGCTATCACCACAGATCTGAGACGCATTACAAGTTACACAGACGAAGTGGAGCAAACCCCTCAGCTCCACTTCAAAGTAAAGGCAGTTTTTGGGAGAGAAAATAAGGACAAGCATTAAAGATTTAGGAGTACTGCCAGAGTTGTCAAGAATGATGTCACCACATCTGAGGCGATGCTGCGAATAGGAGAGAGAAGTTTGATGAAGTGACAAGTGATCGTACGTTACGTGTGCCGCAGCATATAAAGATAAAGAACTCAGCTGGAGGAAGGTTAAAAAAAGAGTGAACGACTGAACAAATGTTTTAAAATTTTAATTTGACTGTTTTTTATCTCAGCAGTGTTTTCACTGATGAGAGTAAATAAACAAGACTTAAAGATGATGTGCGTGGCCCTTTTTTAGCCTTCCATGCTGGGTTTAATTTAATAGAACAGAAATCAAAAGTTTGCTATTATTGCCAAACAGTTCAAGCACTTTATTATGCTTTGTTATGGCATTTAGAGTGGCCTAATATATTATATTTAGAAGAGTGTAATGAAGAGTGTAATAAATCAAATGTGACATATATTAAAAATATATAATTTCACCTATTTCTGATTTTCACACAGCCACTTGAGGGCTTGTGTACCAGGATCACTGAAAAATATTCCTATACTGACAACCACAAGAGGGCACAAGGGGGACTTTTGGGGATTTTTTTTTCTTTGTCATGTATTTCATGCGACTTATAGTCCAGAAAATTAAGTACATGTATTTTTTTCATTGAATAGAAACACTGTGCTACTGTAAACATTAGAGTCTGTTGCAAAAAGGCAAAAACAAACACATACTGACTGAGACATTGGTGTTGGTGTGTTTTTCTGTCCTCACATGAGCTGCAGCAGTGACAGCAGGAAGCCTGTTTCCATGTGGATGCAGCGTCTCCTTCATCCTGGCGTCGTGTGGATCTGGCGCACAGGGAACAACCTCTCAATCCTCAGAGTTTCCTCTGTTTCCGAAATATAAAAATCATAGGTTGCTGTGATTAGAGCTTCAGTGAAAACTCAGAGAAAGGATGGTTCAAAGTAAAACTTGACTTCAAACATGATGTAGAACAAAAACCGAGGAAGCCTCAGTGTTCTTCATGCATCTTCTGAAATCATCTCTAGTGTGTTGAACGCAGCGGTTGGTTTTTGTGCCTGATGGTTCCTTCCCCACTGAGTATTATTAAAAATAGCATCACATGCAGATTAGCAGGAAAGATCTTTTCCTGCTGCTCTGATGTGTTTTCTTTTCTTTGAACACAAATAATCCTCATGTCTTCATCCACTTGGGCATCATGTTTGTTTGGGTTTCATTAACTTATAAACCTCGAGAGGTGCTGCCATTGAAAGCCTGATATTATGCACATATTCTTTTGAGGCAACATAAATATAAAACTAAGAATGTTTAAACCACTGTCTAGGAATCTCTGTTTTTCCAACACAAAGGGATCTCAGATAAGAGCAAAGGCAATCAAATAAGGTTTCAACTCCTTCCAAGAAAATAGAAATGTACCATATAACTTAAAGTGGACTCACCAGCCACAAGAAGGATCACAGTAGGTGCAGTGTGCTATGGGTGGGAGTGATGGAGACTGCCCAGTGACCCAGCAACAGATAAGAAGATGAAGGTTGATAAATGAGTGAAATAACTTAAGAAAAGGAGCAATAATGTGATCGAAAATTCACTTTCTCTCTTTGGTTTGTTTTTGGAAACTTTTGCCTGGTGGTCTGGAATGAAATCAAACTGCTGACTGTGTATTTTTACATCTCAGGACTATCCCAAGGGAGTGCAATCTAACAAACTTTACTGAGTGGCAGTTCTTTGGCGTAAACCTACAGATCAGTTTGTGCCAAAACAACAAACTGAACCTACACCGTAATAAAAGCTCAGTCTGCAGAAGAACATTTGTGATTTTTACCTTCAGTTTTATTTGTTTGATTTAGTCTGACACCTGGAACTAATCAGAACTTAGACCACAGCAGTAACCCAGTCATTTCACCTCTGCTGAGTCTCCACTTTACACCGACTGTGTGTGTGTGTGTGTGTGCGTGTGTGTGTGTCTAACCTTGACTCAAAGTCAGCTGCTTTTCTTGTGATAAACGACAAAGCACTAATAATATAATAACTCTTGGTTCAGAATTTGGACTGATCCCAGGACGGCTCTGAGTTCCCGCCGCTGCTACTGCTCAGGAGTGATTAGATTGTAAATCTGATTCTCAATCAGTTTTATTGGTCTGTCTTATCCACAGTCTTTTCCTTAAAACTCTGTGTTTGACTGAGAGGTTTTTTTTTTTAAAAACTCTTGATAAATGAAATGAGGACAGAGTGAGGACTGCACTGACTCACTAGAATGAGTCTAGTTTTATCCTTTTTTACTATATATTGTGAAGTGAAGACTGCGTGCCATTCACTGATGATAATGATGAGGAGGAGGAGCTGGAGGAGCTCGGTGACTCTGGTGTTGCATTTTAAAGCAGCCACTTTCATTCCCTCCATGTCTCAAATCTTTGAGATTCTTATCATGTAAAAATGGGCTACGCCTCATTTATACAATTGTCTGCGGCCTCCCTGCTCTGCTGTTGTCACATATCTGAAAACATACACACACACAGACAGTATATTATAATTTCCTCTTCTCTGACTGTCTCCTATCAGTGATAATCTCTGCGATTCATATGTTGAACTGTCATGTTTCACATTAGCTCTCAACAAACACAAATACCCGACGCAATAATTTTTACATAATGGTTCAGGTTTCTACGTCGCACTAAACTCGGTCCTTGGTGTAACACAGTTCAACAGCTCTATGGTCAGTACATTGTGGGTTTTTAATATTTTTAGTTTATTCTTGAATTGCAGATTTTTTGCACTCTCAGGGTTTGCCTTAAATGAAAAAAATCTCATTTATGATTTAAATACCTATTGCAGGATTCACCAACCTTTTTGTAACTAAGAGCTATTTCAGGGGAACTCAATAATACAGACATACAGAACATTCATTCATTCATCTTCATTTATTATTGCCGGGCCACCACCCAAATCACATTGCATGATGCTATGATCAACTGCTATGTTGGTGCTAAGCTCAAAGCAACCTGGACGCCGGTGTATTTGAACCTGAAGCCTTGTGGACCCAAGTTCACTTCCTTATCCACTAGGCCACCATTGCCAACTATATATTATACAATGTAATAATTTGAAGGTCCTGGAACATTCAGACACTCTTACTACTGTGGGTTTCCACCCATTAGAATATAATTTTTAGCGCAACTGAATCAATAGGAACAATCACAGTACAATTTTTAATGTTTTTTTTTTCTCTATTTTTTTACAGTGCACCCTGGAGGTGTCAACGAGGGCTATTGCAACTCTGCTTCTTGCTTTATTTTGTCTTGAAACTAAATCACTTCTTCACTTCTTTCCTTCTGCTTATTAGTTACTGTTTATTTTAATAACTGTTTTTCACTCAACATTCACCAAGTCTCATAGAAAGTTCTTGATGTTTCTTTGTCACCCACCTGTTGAAGCTCAAAAGCTGCATCTCAGTATATTTAACAACTCAGTTATTTAACACATTTAACAAAAAAATATGTGGTCCTTGTTGATTTGCCTGAAGTTGTTTTTTCTTCTATTTTTACTTTATTACTTTTTAATCAGTTCCACTCAGTGTTCTGATTCTGGTTTTAGCTTCAGGGAAAATAATCCCGAAAATGTAAAACAAACAAGAGGGGAGTCAGGTTTGAATGTATTGTTTTTGAAAGGAACACTTTGAGTGGAGTCACTGGGTTGCAGTGATGAAGAGGTGTTAATGAGGAGTGTATGACATCAGATCACACACACACACACACACACACACACACACACACGTACAGGGTCCTTAGAGAGCTGCGTGCCTTCATACCTCATCTCCTCTTTCTGCCCCAATTAACTCTCAGTAATTAATTTGTCATGTTCCACCTTGATGCTACTGCAGAGATGCATGCATCATGAGCATGCGTCTCTGCTGCAACTGAGTGTCAGCATTCGAAACAGAATCATCAGCATCCATGACCTTTAAAGGCAGGTGAATGACAGCTGCAGCAGAGCCCAGGGAGCCCACTGTAACAACCCGCCACTGATGTGTGTCAGCAGGTGTGTGTTCACTTGCGTGTGTCGTGTCATGCAGGGGCCGGGGCACAGGAATCCAGATAAAGAGGGTCCAGGGTCTCTGCAGCAGCTGTCAGCTGAGAAGGCTTCAAGGAGAGACACAGAGAAATCAAGGACTTTCCAAAATCAGCTTGGAGATACTAGAAAACCTTTTAATGGCAAACTTACTCTGGGAGGGACCTTTTCATTCCCACATGATGAAGTAGCTTCCCGATTGAGTATCAATAAATAATCAGACCAGGGCGGGCCCAGAATGGAGCTTGTATTAGAGCAGCTTGTCTCCTTAATCAGGTCTGTCTGTGAACCAACCTCTGCATGTGTTAAGGAAACAGGATCGTGATGGGAAAGCAAACAGACGGAGCAAATTTAAAATCCCTGCAGAGATACTGTAGGGCAGTGCAGCTCATCTTCAACCCAGGGTTGATTTAGGAAAGTCTCATGCATTTCCATCTTTTCATTAAAAGACAATTCTACAGAGGAGGAACAGTGGAAACAGGACCAGTGATGTGAAATATACTGGTAATTAATTTAATTATTTTAACCTATCCAAATTAAAAAACAAACAAACAAATATTATACAAATATTATATTGACAAACAAATCTTATATTGATAATATAACAATAAAATGGAAGATATTTTATATTATTGTTATAAAAATCGGAAAATAACCAAGCAAGGGATAGTAAGAAATACAGTGGAAAGATTACTACATTTTAGGGGAGAGATAGCTTTATATATATATATATATATATATATATATATATATGTATATATGTGTATATATATATATATATATGTATATATAGACAGTATACAGTATATATAGAGAACAGGCAGGATGGAACAACTGGAGAAAAGGTGGACTGATTTGTAGAAGTGTGTCAGCTAAGGTGAAGGGAAAGGTTTACAGGACAGTTGTGAGACCAGCCATGATGGATGGATTAGAGACACTAGGAATAGGTAGAAGACAGGAGACAGAGCTGGAGGTGGAGGAGTTAAAGATGCTGAGGTACTATTTAAGGGTGAAAAGGATGGACAGGATCAAAAATGAGAAAAAGCTAAAGAACCAAGATTGAGATGGTTTGGAGGACACAGAGGAGGGACGGTGGTTTTATTGGTAGAAGAATGATCCTAGAGATGGAGCTACCAGGTAGGAAATCAAGAGGAAGGCCAAAGAGGATAAGGGGGTAGTTGGAGTTAGAATTGAGGATACAGAGGACAGCAGCAGAATTACATTTAAAAGTGTGTGACTCAGTTGTAACCAGTTGACAGAAGCCTCCAATAAATCTGAGTATCCGAATCTACTAAATATATATATATACAAAGTTTGTACTTAAAACTTTATGACAGTATAGTCTAACTGCTGCCTTTCCATTCTGATGGAAACAATGTAGAGATACTGCAATAACAGCAACACGTCTCTGCAGAAAATAAAAAAAAAGAACAACAACCGCGGCCTACTTCAGAGGACTTTAACAGAATGAAAACAATTTTATTTTTGAGCCTCTTCAGCTTTGGAGATAACAGGAAAAAAAACATTGCCTGCTGAAGCGTCAGGATTAGATGGTGTGCATTATTGAAATTAGGAACAGGGGTTTAACGAAAGATAACAGCTTTAGGGGTGATAATGAGATCAGTCAGGAGAAAAGAGAGAGGGATTTGTTTTTTGTGAAGCGAAAACACTGAAATTCGGATTCAGTTGCACTGAGGCATGAAACTACACTAACTGGGGGCTGTGGGCTCTCAGAGACAACTCCAGGGGTTTCTCAATGAGTCTTAGGAAAACAAATGGGAGTCTTATTGATCTTTGGTGAACTCACAGAAGTCTTCCTCAGCAGGTATGTTGAGAAAAACCACATGAGGAGCAGCTGTTTGCAAGGGAGACACACTGCAGGGAAAAAAACAATCCTCAAAGAGATACAATATAAAAGTACACTAAAATACCAAAGAAGTTTGAGTTTGAAATCTGCCAGTGATGCCTCAAATGTCTCAGGATAAAATTGAAATGTGTTGATTTAAATGAGCTTAAATCAGCATCGTGAAGAAATGTGTTGTACAGTTGAGTAGGCTAGAGCTGGAAAGTGCATCACAAATCTCCAATGAACGAGTGTGTAGATGTTTAAAACTTGTCACCACGATCTTCTTTCTATGTGCTTTGCTGTCAGAAAAAAAATCATTGCTGAGACTCAGAAAAGACAAGTGAGAAAGTCAATAGCCCCGCAGCCTCCTGGGAAATGTAGGCGCTGGATATGGATTAAAAACACTGTGACATCAATAATTGGTGTTATTACAGGAGCCTGTTGCGGCTGTTATTGAGGCAATTTGTGGGACAGACCTAAGTCATGACTCAGACATTAATGGAGACGGGTGTGGGGCGAGGGCACAGCTGGGAGCTGTGACTCAGCCTGACCTCGGCTCCACGACCCTCTGACTCATTCATTATGGCAGTAGCTGCAGGGAGAAAAGGTGAGATGACAAACTGAGAGGAGTAAGTGTCTGGCATTTGCTTTTTGTTAAGTCACCGAGAGTTCACTCGAGGTTTTAACCTTATCGCACAAACACACAAATGTGTGTGGATCGCAAATATGCTGCTGTATTGTAATGCAAAATGTGATAAACAGACCTTGAGACAACTTTTCATATACTGCTGACATTCCTAGTCTTTTTATTGTAACCAGGTTTTTGGTTAATGCACAATAAATAACTAGGTACCAGTTACATGCTGCCTCAGTAGGTTGTTCAGATGATCTCCTTGTGACGTAGACCAGTGTTCCCAAAAACTTTTTTGCGCAACAGACCGGTTAAATGTCTCGCACTATTTCCATGGACCAGTCGTTAAGGTTGTGGCAGATAAATACTGCCACAATGGCGTTCTGAAATATATAATAATAATAATAATATATATGGGTGTGGATCATGTGTAAGTAATAGCCAGATGGAGCCAAAAGGAAACATTATTTCTCTTCGGCACGGCACCAATTCACCCACCAACCGTGACCAGGTCCAATGGTTGTGGTTAACTGACATAGACTACCTTTTAGCAAAAATAAAAACTAATTTGCATTAACATTTTTTTTTACGTATGTAGTGAGATTCAATGAGCACCAGCATAGCTCTGTTCCCACCCACATAATTCCCAGTGTGCTCACCACCCACAGGAGGGTGTGGTGTGATTTGTGTGGCAATTGTGGAGACCGCTGCCTTTGCAACACAGCAACAGCTAAGAGGATGAAGATGAATGAATTAATGCATTTTACCACAGAGAGGGGTGATTTTGTTGCTGCTAGCTCCTTACAGTAATACCTGCACAAGTCAGGGTTTGGATTCATTTTCAATCAATAATCTCATCTCTTCTCTCTCTCACCTGCTGCTCCAGGTACCTGTTTGATCCTTGGCTGCATGATCTACCCAGACGGCTGGGACAGTGATGAGGTGAAGCGAATGTGCGGCGAGCAGACAGACAAGTACACACTGGGGGCCTGCTCAGTGCGCTGGGCCTACATCCTGGCCATCATGGGCATCATGGACGCCCTTATCCTTGCCTTCCTGGCCTTCGTCCTGGGAAACCGTCAGGACAGCCTGATGTCTGAGGAGCTGCTGGGAGAAAGTGAATTCACACTCATATTTTTTTGTATTTGTTTGATGCATAAAATTTTACCTATGGTTTACAAGATTGCTTAGTCCATCCTTAGAAATTTCCTGTGGTAATGGATTTGAAATTCTCTCCTTTTGGGAGTAGAACTTCACACCTTCTCACCTGTCTTCTTCTCCATTCTTTCTTCAACCACATTTGGTGGAGAAGACGATGGCTCCTCACAGCCAACCAGCAGGAGTTAGCTGGAGGCGTAGAGAGAAGGAGGAGAGAATACAGATGAAGGGGGTAGCAGATAAAAGCAGCCGCTGACAGACGGGAAGAATGAACCAATAGCGGGAGGTTAATTGAGGCCTGGGTTTTTGCTGCAAAGGGTCGGGAATTACTAATGGCTGTTTACACATGATTCTGTCAGCGTGTCTTTATAAATCAGAGCCACGTTATCAGCCAGGACGGTGTTGGCTGTTCACTGGGATAACACTGGGGTGGAGGAGGCGTTTGTCATCAGAGATAGGGGTCGGGGGAAAGAAAGAGAGATTAAGAAAGAATAGAAAAAAAGGAGAGAAAATACTTGTAATTTTTTGTTTTTACATTTACTTCTAGCCACTAGGGAGCACAAGCCAGTGTTTTTTATTGCCGGTCCCAAGCCCAGGTAAATGGTGAGGGTTACGTCAGAAAGGGCATCCGGCGTAAAAACATTTTGCCAAATCTAAGATGCGAGACAACAAAAAGATTTCCATACCGGATCAGTCGGGAAGATGAAAATTGTTGACTCGCTGTGGCAACCCCTGAAAAACGGGATAAGCCAAAAGGAGAAGAAGACATTTACTTCCATTATGAGGAAACAGTGTATTTCTACATGAAGTGGTTACCATTCTCAGTACAGAGAAAATGACATACAGAATGTAATCCCTGGTGTTATTATATTGTATATAATTAATTAATATAATTATATATATAAGTATATAAGATATACAGATATACTAGATATATAGATATACTAGATATATTATATATATAGATATGTAGATATATGGTTGGTTGGATGGCTGGATAGATGAAAACAAGTCATAGAAAATATTAAACGATCAATCCAGTTAGATCCGATTCGGTTCAGTTCGATTCAATAAAACTAGCAACTCCGCTTTCAACTACACTATACAGTTGCCAGTCTTTTTTAGTTTTAGTTCAGTTTATTTAAAAAGGGAAAATGCAATTTCATAAACACATGATTACACATGGTTAAATAAGAAAGAATTAGCCAAAGGCTAGTTTTCATCTGTAGTCACCTGGCCATGATGTAAAAAGGCAAGAAGCACACAACACATATACAATACAAAATACATATCGAGCTGTGAATCTAATATTAACTCAATATATTTATCCTGATTGACAATTTGTAATTTATCTCCATTAACAAGTATATCAGGATCAGGTGACTCTCTACTTATTTAAGTGAAATACATGCCTACAGTTGTCTGCCATGTTGCTCAGACCAGAGTAATACCCACTACCCGAACTCCAATGAAATCAGCCCATGTTACAGTTCACACACCCAAGGAGACACAACCTGCATAGACATGTGTGAATAGTAGTATATGTCACCAGTAGAGTTCCCCGCTCTACTGGGAGGAAGTGGCCAATGTCACGGCTATGTCTAAACGTCTGGAGCAGGAAACTGATCCGCGGACAAAAATCTGAACCATTGGATCGTTTTACTGCATTTTGACAGATCAGGACTTTTTGGACTGGTGCACTCGGATCGTGTTGGTCACAGAACAATAACTGGTGGAAAAGGTTAATCTTCACACTCCTAATACATATGCATGTACATACATATACATAAATGTACGCAGATAAACAGTCTACTTCTTCTCCCTTCGGCTTGTCCCCTTTTCAGGAGTTGCCACAGCAGGTCAACATTTTCCATCTCACCCTGTCCTCTGTTTTTTTTCTCCATGTTCTCCTTCACTGCATCCATCAGTCTCATCTTTGTCTCCTACCTGGTAGCTCCATCTCTAGGATTATCCCTATACCAATGTCTTTCCTCTGAACATGTCCAAACCATCTCAATCTGGCTTCTCTAGCTTTTTCTCCAAACCTTCCTGTCTGTGTTGTCCTTCTAATGACCTCATTCCTGATCCTGTCCATCCTTGTCTCTCCTAAGGAGAATCTCACCATCTTTAACTCCTCCACCTCCAGTTCTGTCTCCTGTCTTCTGCCTATTCCTAGTGTCTCTAATCCATCCATCATGGCTGGTCTCACCACTGTCCTGTAAACCTTTCCCTTCACCTTAGCTGACTCTCTTCTATCACAGATCACTCCTGACTCTTTTCTCCAGTTGTTCCATCCTGACTGTTCTCTATTCCTCTCCTCTCTTCATATATATATATATATATATATATATATATATATATGAGTAATGTGATTGTACAGTATATTAGTAGTGGATATATATATGCATACATACTTACATATTCTCTGCCACTGTCACCAGCGAGTCCAGGTTGGTGTCCACCACGGAGCTGTCAAGCACAACACAGACTGGGGATAACACATTACAGGAGCTTTAGCGTGACCTTAGTCTCCACAGGCAGGAGAGTGTACTCTGTATCATTCTACCGTCAATGAGAATATATAGTTAGTATGTGTTTGTATTACTTTATCCAGGCCGGTTCGTTATCTGTCCAGACCTGAGGTGTAAAGTAATGATGTTCCTCGCTGTGTTTGAATTTTGCCTACGAAAAAAAGACTCCAACAGTCCAAACAATTCCAAGCTGATTCCACGCTGCTGTTAAAACGCTGTTATCTTTATGCAACACTGCCCTCTCCTGGTCTCAGTTATTAAAAAAGCACACCATGCTGACCTGTTCTTTTTCCATCCTCCACAGAGAGCAGCAACAACGCCATATAAACTCGAGTTCCCGAGAACAAATATCAGATAACAGGTAAGAATGTTATTGAAGAGAGTACGGATAAAATAAATAATATAAATAAGAGATCAAGATCCAACTGGTCTTAGTATCCTTATCACAGGAAACCACAGAGTAACGCAGTGTCTGATGAGATAATGATGTTTAAGTGCAGTTTAAATTTTTTACTTTATTTTAACACAAAAGTTAATGAGAGCCAAACGCATTTTGACAGTCAAAATCAAGTGTCCTTTTAAGTGATAGTCCTTTAAAAATAGTACTTGTCAATCTGTAATTTGTAACAGTGTTAATTCTAAGCATTAACATTTTGACTTTTTGTGCTGGTGATGATGATACACACAAACATATTTCCTTGTCACCTCTAGGTTTTTCTGTGGACTTGGTGTGAAGATACTTTGCCAGCCAGCTTTCCTCTTCGGGTCCCACATGTGGAAAGGACACAGGGCTAATGTGTGAGCAAGTCATCTAAAAACAATTCAAGGACAGACGTGGAGGGCAAAAAGTCCCACTACATTGAAGAGATGGACAGGATGATGTTTTTGATCCTGGAAACGACTTTTCTGAAACAACAACAAAAAAGAATACTCCAAGTTTTTGCAGTTGGAAGAGAAATGTAAATAAAGTAACAAAAGTTTTTCATTTGTTGGTTTATAACAGCATTTATCAACAAGATGTGTTTAAACCTTGTCCCCAATGAGTGTTATTCTGTTTGGAATGAAGGAGGAAAACTCATGTGGAACTTAGGTTCCATGAACACACCAGTGACAACTTTTCATAACGATGATAACAGAAATAAAACATTCCTGTCAAACACATGAACTGAACAGACTGAAGGAAACACTGATCGACCTTCTCATTCTTTGTCAAACTTCTGTGAAGAAGATCAACTCATTTGACGTTTTAGTTTTCTGTGCAGCTCGGAACTGAATGAATTCCTCAACTTTAAAAGGTTTTTTTCCCCCAACAATTTTTTAATCTATGTGATAACCCCCATGAGTAAATATGATGTTTTGCTGGTGAAAGTTTGCATATAAAGAGATATAAAAGAAGATAAAACTGTGGAAAAGAAGTATATAAAAGGCTAGAATCAGTGTATAGTTACAGTATATGATGACTTTGTCCTTGTGCTTTGTCTTGACCCTAAATCAAATCCTTCATCAGTGTGTGCCATAGTGTACCTTGTCATTTGAAAAAGGAAATGAGAGAAGCTGACCAGATGTGACCGTGCTGACAAAGTACTCTTTGATTGTTGTATTTTCTGTTCATTAAAAAAATGAGAGAAAACGAACACCTCTTTTGTGTACAAGTGGTTCAGAATACATGACAGTCAGGTTTAAGAAAAAAAAACCCAACTTTTTATATATATATATTCACTTTAGTTAGTGACAGAGAAAATAATGCCTTCTCTAACAAGTGGTAAGCCTTGTTGACTTACAAAAAAAAAAGAATACCACTTTGGAAGCAAAAATGTCTATTATTTTCAATAGCTAATTACGCTAAATACGTTATCCAAAAAGGGTTTAGTTGTCAGCAACTGGACATCTTCTTGGAGTTGAAAGACGCTTCATTCCTCAACTAAGGAACTTCATCCGTTTCTGGTGGATGTAAGAAGGAACTCTTGTAGTTATACTCTTCTAGACCGTATGGAAGAGTGTGTGTATATCGTATCTAGGAGTAGATCTACTACAGTAGAGTTCCTTCTTACATCAACCACAAACTGGGTCCTTGGTTGATGAATGAAACGTTTTGGATCTCATGACTTGGATAAAAAGAGAATATTCACATATATATGTTATTGTCCTTGTTGCTAGCCTCGCTAAAAAAATTAATCTCCCCGTCGGGGAATTGAACCCCGGTCTCCCGCGTGACAGGCGGGGATACTCACCACTATACTAACGAGGAACTGAAGTAAACCTCGGAGTATGACACAATAGTTGGAACACACACGGCATTTGAGCTACATTAACGGTTTGACAGACAGCGAGAGAAACATGCTAACAATTCCAGTGGCAAAGTTTGATACTTCAGTCACTCACCACTCTCCGAAGGCGTTCGTAAACGTTGAAGACGTTGATAACATTTTAAATCCTATACAAACCAGACCACATTGATATGATAATATAACGTCAGTGACTCTCTCTATGTACATGCTTTACTTAGCCATATCCACCTTCTACCTCGTACTGGTGGACAAGGTAAATAGAGAAAATATTTGCAAACATGCGTTGCTTATACAGCATACAAACAAATATATACATTATACCTTTATATCTATATATATATGTACATATATAGTTTTAAAAAGGTAGAAATACTTAAACTTACGTGCTTTCTGGTGGGTGATCGCTGTGCGTGGTTGCTCGGTAATTTTCGTTTATATTCGGTAACCTCCGACCCACGGATTCGGCCACTACGCTTACACACAAACTGTAGCTATATTTTGTAAATGTAACCCGTGAAACCGATTTATTTCCAACACTGGGGCCACTTCCTGACCGAAATAAACAAGACTTAAAAAGTATTAGTAATTTCAAGTTTGTCGGTAAAAATATATAAATATATATGTATAATATAGTCTTCTGCTTTCGGCTTGTCCCTTTTGCAGGGGTTGGCACAGAGTAGTCGACATTTAATATGAAAAAATATACAGTATCACTATGTATGATTAAATTCTCTTTTTTAACCATTTGCTCACAGCTGGACCTTAAGGGCTAATGAAAAACTATTTTGCATTGTTATTTAATGTGCAAAAACAGTCGAGGAATTGTAACTAGTAACTAGCACTTGTTACCAAATCTGATCTTTAGTCACCTTTGACACATCCTGCTCTTCTCTCCTGATGGAAGAAAACTGTCAGAGAAGTGGAAGGTGTGAGACAATGCCAAATGTATACCAACGACACACTGCAACAAGTGGTATAAAACTGTCATTACAGTGATTTATTATAATGAACCATGAAAATAGCCAACCAGTGCAGTGTCTGTGAGTCTCTCCCCTCCACACAAACATACACTCACACAAAAATAATAAAAAAGACAAAGTCAAAGAGTCTCCAGAGAGACAAAGAGAGAGACAGATAGGGAGAGACAGAGAGAGGAAAAATTAATACAAATAAAACAATGCTACAGTCACAGAAACATTCAGCTTTGCCAAGAAGAGCCATTTTTATATTTACACTGATGATTCGAAATGGGATGGGAGCAAATTGTACAAGCATAGAAAAGAAGGAAAAGAAAAACAAAGGAAATATTTACAAACTGTTCCTGGTGAAAGCTGGAGTAACCACCTATACAATTAATTACACTTTCTACAAGTAACCATTGATATTCAAAAATAAACCGCGACCTTCCTACCTGCGCGCCACACCACTCTGCCTACATCAGGAGACTGAACACTCAACACCCATTCACACACCTTCATCCTCTGAGCAGTCACACACACACGCACACACACGCACAGGATCTGGAGTGCAGTCGTCCATGTTGGTAAGCAGGACTCCCAGAAACTGGTCTTTGCTTCATCTTCAGCGGTGAACAGATATTTGTTGTGAGACAGAGGAATAAAAAAAATAATTGTGTTTTCTTTTTTTCTCTATACAAAAAGCTTCTCTTTTGCTATAATAAGCCACTAGAATAAAACAAAGTAATGATGTCAGAGAGGCTGTAAGAGAGTGACAAAGACGAGACAGAGAAAAGAGTGAAGAAGAAAGACAACAAGAAGGAATAACTGACAGGAGGAGAAGGGAGGCGGTGGTACAGGCTGGAATGTCAGTTGATAAGAAAGTGCAGGACCTTACAACAGGAGTCCAAACGGGACACAGGACAGTTTTCCTCTGGTTAACAGGAAAGGTATATAAAAAAACTAAATGCGGCCAAAAGGTGGAGGGGCTGTGAGCACCATGGGGAGAGGAGCTGTTGTCGTCCATCTTCAGGTGTTTTTAACAGTTTCTCTCGAGGATCAATGTCACTTTTGTTTTTTTTTTCCTTATAATTTTTTGTCCTTGTTTTTCTAAAAAGTACCCTTTTATCCCACCATCAGCTGTTTTTCCACTGGCCATGTGTTCATATACATAGAAAATTTATCTACAGCTTATGGTACATACCCCTCTCAGGCTGAGTTCTCAAGGGCTGCTGGGGTGGGGGGTGGGGCCACCGCAGGTGGAGGGAACTAGTTCAATGCCACCCTGTGCTCAGGTAGCCCGGGCTGTGGAAAGGGGTCGAGGACGTGGGAGCTCCACGAGTCCCAGAAGGCATCGGGGATGCGGCAGCCTGGCCTTGTTGAGTCTGTTGCGGAGGAGGGGGAGGAGGTGGGGGCAGTCCAGTCTGCTGGAGGGGTGGAGGAGGGTAGGTAGGCTGGGGCAACGAGGGGTTGGAGGCAGCACCGGGATGCATTAACGTCGGTTGGAAACCCCCCAAGTTCTGAAAGTGGTGGGGCTGCAGCGGTGTGTTAGTGGAAGGAACCGGTGGAGGGGGAGGAGGCGGGGGTGGGGTGAGGGACAGCATTCCGCTTCCTCCCGGAGGCTGTTGCTGTGTCTGCTGGGAGACCTGGCCCTGTGGGGGAGGAGGTGGTGGTGGCGCACTGGTCATCAGGAGCTGATGCTGCTGGATGGACGTTGGCTGCAGGTTGACATGCAGCAGGGCCGTGCTAGACATTGGATGAGGAGGCGGGGGAGGTGGAGGCGGTGGAGCAGCTGAGCTCTGATAGTGCACGCTGTGGGGAAGAGTCTGCATCATGGGCTGAGACCCTGGTGGGTAAGGAGGGGTGACAGAATTTTTGAACCCAGGGAACGGTCCAGCAGCCGTGGAGCTCTGGTTGGGGTAATACGCTGTGGAGACCGTCGGCGCAGGTGGGGGTGGTGGAGCACCCTGTGAATTATAGGTGGGAAAAGCAGCTGGACCAATCTGAGGCTGAGCCTGAGGTTGGTTCTGAGGCTGCGCTGGGAACAGCGTCCTCTGACTGCGGAACGGAGAGCCCTGGGGCTGAGGCTTGGGAGAATGGATGATAGAAGGAGCAGGGTAGTGTACAGGGGAGGAAGGCAGTGGGGTCTGATGAAGCTTGGTGGGAGTTAGAGGGGTGGGCTTGGGTCCCAAAGGCTTGCTCGAGGGCGGTCCAGTGGGATTTGTCCCTCTGGATTGAGATTCAGAGTCCTCCTCCTTTAGAGACCGACTGGGCGTTGGGTTGGAAGGACCAGGAGAACAGGGCTGAGGAGAGAACATCCAGATAAAGTGAGAACCAGCCTTGATGAATGTGTTTTCTAACACATGACATCTTTTTGAAACAAAATTATTAAGGAAAAAAATATTTTCCTTTTCTTTAACCTAACATTTTGAAAATGAAACTAAACAAATGACTTACTGTGTGCGTTGGCGTCCTCTGTGGACTTGGTGAAGGACAGTCCCTCAGTGCAGCTGTATCACTGCCCTCAGCCTCGCCATCTGGAGGAACAGCAGAGAACAACAGTAAGAATGATGGACGTGAAAAACTTTCCACGATGAAGAGAGTGACCCTTCTTTAACTGACCTGTATCTTTATCTTTACTGAGCAGCAGAGCTCTGTGGTAGCTGCGTTCTCGAGCCTGTTCCACAGAAGTGGATGACGTCCTGCAATAAAAAAAAAACAAACAAAAAAACACATTTGTAAGGACAACATAATAAAATGTGTTTTTTTTCCTTTAAGTTTCTTCTAGGTGAAAACCCACCACTGTCCTTCTCCTCCTTCCCTCTCTCCTTTCTCTGCTGCTCCTTCAACCTCTTCAGTTGTTAATGTCTCCTTCGCTGTAGTGACCAGGGTGTTGTTGCAAACCACTGTGGGAGCAGGAGGTGGGGGAGGCTCAACAGTGTTCTCCAAAGCACCAGGAAACGCCTCCACAGTCAGAAGCGGCACGGTGGAGATGGGAGAGCTGCATTCTGTTTTTGAGCCACTACGGCGAGCTTCTCGCTGTCTTTTTCTGTACTCCAGCAGAGAAACCTGCAAAGAAAAAGAAACTAATTTCAGACAAAAAAAAAATCCTGATATCAAACCAGTAGAGGGCACCATATACATGTGAACAATCACTGAAACAAAGGGGCGTGTATTCTATCTGGGTAAAACCGAGAGAGAGAGAGAGAGAGAAAAGCAGTCTAACAGAGAAGTAAACGATCTTTGATGGTTATCAGAATTATAGGAAAATATGTTTTATGTGTATTGAGAGGATTTACATACAGTTTACCCGAGGAAATAGGATCAAAAGTTGTGACTTAAATGTTTTCAGTTTTCAGTTACATTTGTGACCCTGGTGTATTGTAGTGCGACTTAGAGGAACATTTAGTTAGTTTGAATTACATATGAAGGGCTGGGATTATTTAATTATTCAAGTGGTCAAGTGACCACAAAAGAAATTGGTGAAGTTTGGCAGCCGATTAAGTTTTTGCTGGATGATTTGTTTTCTTTTTGCTAACATCTCTCATCTCTCTGCAGCATTACACCAAGGTAATGATAATGTTGACTAAAGCAATTCAGATCAGTGTGTAGTTCAGTGTTATGTACTCCACAGTGATATAGTGCACAACACACATTTCTAGCAAAAATGAAACTGAATTAGAAACCAATGCAGAAGAGAAATCCAAAGTCACTGAAACTGTAACTAACTCTTGAAATGGCTCCCTAAATTGTTAAAGAATTTGCAACCCTATATGTTTTAGATGCATTGTATATTATACTAAACAAAGTCAAAGTTTTTAGTATTAAAAATGGATGTACCAAAGTTTATATGGTACATGCAGCTAAAACAGGGTTGGATTGTTTTGTTTTTTTTTAAACATACCTTTTTCTTTTGTGGAGGATTCTGTGCTGATCCTCCCAATTCACTGGTTCCATCTCCATTTAGTGAGCGGGAAAATCCCAGGGAGCCTCCCTCCTCAGAGCAGGGATAGAAGAGCTGTCCCTGTCCTTCACTGAAAGGAGTTTGAGGTCCAACCAATGGTCCTGTCCCTGCTGTGGGCACTGCTGCAGTCCCAGCTGCAGCCTCGGGCCGGAAAGGAGCTGCCAGAGGCTCCAGGGTGTGCGAGGGGGTGAGGTCCCTTAAGTTTGAGTTGACTGGGGAGAAGTTCAGTCCGGCTGTTCCAGTCGGGCCTCGTTCTGGACTTTTAATCCAGCCAGGGAAAGAGGGGGCACAAGTCTCCAAGGACGAGGATGCCTCGCCGTTGCCCTCAATACCTGTACAATCTATCCTGTCTTCTGCAAAGTCCACAAGATCTGTTGCTGGGGCCTGAGGGCTACTTGGAACAGACATCCTGGCTTCTGCCTGGGCCACTTCCGAGCTGCTCGCTCTCACGCAAGGAGAGGAGACTAACGAAGGTGGATGATCAGCCTTGGGAACAACAGAAGAAAACATATTCATGTTGTTTCATAAACAAACAGTAATTTGTGTAGATAATCATAAACTAATGCTAATGAACAGTCACCTCTTGTACGCTGGGTTTCTGGGTGACCTCTGGTGAGTTTTCTACCGAAGATTCACTCTGTAAAAGTCAGCAGACTTTGAGTGCATCAGTTCATTACACAAGCAGTAAGAAAATCAAAACCACAGACTTACCTCTAGGGGAGCACTAAGTGTCGGCGTTGGGGCACTGGGCATAGGCTCTGTATTGAGCTCTTCAGTCCGAGGGCGTGGTGGTGTAGTCAGTAAGACAGGTGTTATGGGAGTCTCTGATTGGTCTATCCTGGTGGGTGTGGCACATGGTGAGCCGTAAGGCGTGGAGCTCTCGGACATACAGGCATCTAATGGACTCAACCGCCTTTTCTTCAGAGGGGTGGGCAACTCTGGGGGGGCAAAAAAGCAACAAAGAACTGTTTTACATCTTTGGCGGGGGTTAGAACATGCTGCGGAGAGAATCAATAACTAGATTCAATATTATTTCAGGTTCATCAAGAAAGTTTCAAAAACTGTTGCTTTTATGAGAACCTGAGAGTCTTACCTGGTAGCAGACAGGTGCCATTATATGGTAGCGGACTGTCAGAGTCTCCATTGATGGCGGGACTAAGCGGACCTTCACTGGGCATACAAAAACTAGGTCGCCTGGCAGGACTAGTGGAGCCCTCCTCTTCTAGAGCCTGCTTCAACCACCGCTGCAGGACAGAGGAAAAGATAAATGAACATTTTGACAGAACATTGGGCATGAAGTCTGTTATTATATTAGTGGAAACAATTTGTGATGTACAGTTAACTTGGAAATAACTTGTTACTTCTCATTTAATTCTAGGGGACTTTATGAAGTGGGACATTTCTAAAGTAGCAGTTGTACCTTTTTGCAGGAGCCTGTTGTTGGCAGCGTCTCTGGCATTTCCCTGGATCTCCGTCTCCCTGTGGGAACTCCCGGAGTGGTGGGGCTGCGGTTAGCAAGAAATGGGGACGAGAAGCGAACGTAGTGTTTGGGTGTACTGTACACCTGTGGTGAGCAGGTCATGCCTGGAAGAGCATTGAGCTGTGTAGCCAACACTTCAGGGTCACTGCTTATTCTCAGGGGTCTCTCTGGGACTGGTTCAGGAGTTCGCACAGCACCACGGTCCTGCTGCTTCTCTCCCACCCATTCGCTGACAAAGTGCTGTGAAACAAAGACCAGGCCTTAAGTCATCATGCAGTATAAATTATTTCTATCAACGAAGTGAAACGAACGTAGGAAAGCACCTTTTTTGTTTTGAAGCTCTTGCTTCCGGTGCGGTTTCTGTCAGGTGCTGGTGAACTGCTGTGGGGTGGACTGGTGTCTGGTGCTTGGGCAGCGACAGCTTCGGGCTCTGGTGCAGTGGGCGTTTCTCCCTCAGGTGGATCGTTGGTCAGGGGCTCAACTGATTCCACCGGAGAACCTGGAGCCAGGTCAGAGCAGGTGCTGATGGTGCGAGCTCGTCGACGCTGTTGGCCAATGTGCGTACGGTTCCGTGAGAAACTCTTCCTGTTTCTGGGTCCTTTGACCTTTGCAGGTTTTAATCCTGGCTCCTCCTTGATCTCCAGAAGTGGCTGCAAAAAACAGGTCAATGTCACTACATGCCCCTTATGTTCACAGGTCTTTTGGCATTCAAAACCTACAACAGAGTCATTGTGTCGTCTCCTGGCTTTTACCTGGGTGACAGTTGGGGAATCTGCCGTCTCAGGAGTAGCTGGAGGCTCTTCTTTGATGTCACTTCGACCTCCAACCTCTGACTTGACATTGCCGATTCTCTCCAAAGCTTGTTCTCGTCGTTTTTCTCTCTTCTCCATGCGAGCAAAAGCTTGAAGGATGGCTTCCATCTTTCTCTCTTCTCTTGTCTACAAATGTAAAAGTGGAGGGGGTGGACATGGCAGGGAGCAAGAGAATGAGTCCATGGTTCCATAATTTTAATCATGGGTTGACAAGAGGTGGAAGATTGTGTTGCAGAGAAATAGCCTTTCCAGAGCAGAGTAGCAGTGAGGAAAACACCTGTGATCTTTGCAAAGTAAAATGAATAAAACTAAAAGTCAACTGGCCAAATGATATAATGGTGCATCATAAGTAACAGAAGCAACGAGAAATGTGTGCTTCCTGTTTGTTCCTGAAAAAATGATTGGCAGAGATCTTAAGCTTTGGTCCAACTTCATAGATTGCCCCTCACAGTCTTTTTCTCCTGCTGACTTTTCAAAAGCTTTAAACTGCAGATTTGACCATATGCATACTGATAACACTGCACGTCTGGAATCAAGCACACAACTCCCTGGATGTGAAACAACAGCATTACCTGCAGTCTAATTTTAAGTCAGAACATGAGGCCTGGGCTTTGGGACATTGAATAATCTCCTTCTGGATATAATGTCACATTCTTCAAACAACAGAGCAATGCTGGATGAAAAAAAAACATTACACATGTGTATGTGTATACATATATATATATATATATATATGTATATATATATATATATATAAAAATGTAAAACAAGGTTATTTCATTTAGCCATTTTTTAATTACTATGTTATTATGTTATTATGTTATTATTCCTTCCATAATTTAAATTTTAAAAATATCCAACATTTTTAAAGCTTATAAAGTGCTTCAAAATCTCTAAATAAACAAAAAAAAAAAATCAGTTTCTGGAACTCAACAAATCCCGTTCCCTTGTCAGACCAACTCAATATATTTAATACAATTTAAAGTTACACCTGCCTACGGCACTGGTGTATGGATGGTAATAAAAAATCTTCAGCTTCAACTTAATTTATGCCCTAGGGAAATATGTCATCCTACAACTGACAAATGTTCAATCAGATAAGCAACAGACTAATGCATGCTCTGCATGTAAAAAATATTTATCTCCGTACAAACTGATGTCATCTCCCCGACACCTCACAACATGTAATAACAATATCCTTCAACATTTCCCGTAGCTGTTAAAACTAATGTAAAAACGCACGTATCTCAGCATAGGAGTCAGAACTCTCCAGGGCAGCATCCAATATAAAAATAGACTTGCGGATCTCCCCAAAGTCAATACAGCCCTGGCAACAAGGGTCTAACCTCTGCAGTCCTCCTCCACTCAACTGTGCATCCTTAACTGGCCATTAGCAGAGATGTTTGATGGCCAATGATGAGTCAGCACTTCACACTGGGGTTTCAGCCCATGAAATGGAACGGACTGTAGGGTCATTTTTGTGTGTGTTTTTGTGTGTCAGTATAGTGCAGTGCTCTGTTGGCTTTCTTACACCATTTACCAGTTACTCTAGATTCAATCTTAGACTTGTTTTCTTTTACTGTACTTCAAAAAGTTCTGGTCCTAAAAACATAAATATCAATTCCATGAAATTTACACTGGACAGTGGTATTTTTTTGTTAACCAGTGTGTGGCACCAAGAGACCAAATTTTTTTTTTTTTCGGAATGGCACAAAATATGAGTAATAAATGATGCACAAGCACAAAGCCTTAGTTCTGGGGAAGGAAAAGCAAACTTGAAGAGGAGAAAAAAAAAAGAATAGGACAAATGGCACCAGTGGCAAAGACAATGACAGGAGTGCAAGCGGGAGAAGAGGATAGATGTGAAAAAAGAGGTAACAAAGCAGCTGCTCCTATTTAAGCTACAGCTCCTAAAGCAGACGAGATGTTGAGCTCACACTGTCAGCAACGGGGGAAATTTTGACTTTTGCCGTTTCCTGCTTAGAAGCTGCATGGCAAAACAAAAGCTTAGCCCCTAGCTTGGCAAACTTACCATCTTCCTCCTCCTGTCTGCAATCTGCTCCTCTGACTCCATCTCTACTTCATTGCTAACGGATGTTTTGTCTTCTAGATCCTCATATAACTCAGGATCCTGTAAGAGGAGGGAAGAGTGGGGTACGGTGCTTATCATTCAGTCTGACTACAGACTATAGGGGTAACAGGTAAGAGTGGATGTGAAGGTAAGTCAGTGAAAGAGGGGAGCAACCTGAAAAAAGTTCTAATGAGAGGTGGACCACCTCTTCAGTGGTCTTCCCTAGTAGTAAACACCACAAAACTGCTTCCTTGGACAACAAGACCGTCTTTCTGACTGAAACATTCTTTTCTCTTCTTTTTGCTCACAGGTTTAAGACGACAAAACAGAAGAAATAGGATTTCACCAATATAGCATCTCTGCTCAGTCTGCTCTCACCTGTCCATACATTATTGTAAATTACTTAAACAAATCTATTTCATTACTACGACAGAATTAATTTACTCCTTTAAAGAAACAATTTGGAGGGATGATAGGAGAAGAAGGGAACTCAAGAGGACATACAGTTACAAAGTGGCAAAAATGGAAAACACATGCACTGACCATTTCACATAAGAAAAACCAAAAAAAAAAACATGCAGTGACCATATCAGTTTATATACTCTACCAAGAAAGAAGTCATTTTCCTTTGTTACGGGCAGCCCAAAAACGTTTGACCAAAGTGCTTGGATCATTAAGGAGCAAAAAGCAACAGAACCTACCTGGTTATTGGAGATGGAGAGCCGAAGCGGAGAAAGCTTTCTCTGTTTTCCATCACCAATGCTCTTGCTCTTCCCCTCGCCTTCCAAAGCCAGGTTCTGGTTCTGGCCCTCGTCGCGAGTTGCATCCTTCTCCTTGCGGCTGGCCCGCCGCCTGTTTACAATGACGAGGTTCTCCGTGGGCTCCTGGTTGTGCTTAAGAACTGGGCATTCCTGGTTCCCCTTTAGACAGGCACAGTCCACCTTGTATTTGCTACAGAAAGAGAAAAAAAAAAAACCACAGAAGGAGGTTAAAGAATTCCTCCTGCTAATAATAGTCAGTATACCACAGGTTTTGACCATGGAAACTCACCAGCTGCCATAGTCGAAATCAAATCCAATGGTGATTTCTGTGCCCTTGGTGATCGGCCGCAACGAGTAGATATACAAATGCAGCATGCCATCTTCAATAACGTGTCGAACCTGAATGGTTCAAGTGAGGGGACATTTTAGAAAAATGTCAAAGACGGAAGGGGAATCAAATTTCAAACTGGCTAATTATTCCACGAGTCATCTGACCTCAGAGTTGGGTGTACAGGAGCGACGGATGAAACGGGCTTCATTGCCAAAGCTCCGTGCGTCCACACACATCTCCACTCCATCAAATTTGGAATAAAATAACACAAAAGGGTATGGCCTAAAAACAAAACAACTTTGGTTAAAAACGTAAAGGTTAATTTATGTGAACCGCACAAACAGTATTGCAAACCTATTTTTTAATTGACAGAACACGGATGCACAGAGAAATTATTTTGCTGACCTCTTGAAGAAATACCCGTTGGCCTCAAACTGCTGACGGAGCATAAATTTCCCCTTGTACTCAATGATGAGGGAGTCTGGAGCCAAGTCTCTCACTGCCTTGAGGATCTTCTTGTTTTTCTGAATATGACTCTAAAAGTGAGCAGAGAGACACGTGTACAAACTCAATAGTCACACTCTGCCCTTAAATGACTGTATGGACTGACAGAAACATTTGATAACCACAAATATCAAACTTTACCTCCACAGGTGGTTTGAAGGAGGCCAGGTGTGTGTTGTACGCAAGGCTTTTTCCATCCCCTTGTTCTTTAACACGCAAGAGAACCTGAACGTCTTCACTGTACTGATTGCTACTGGCCTCCTCATAGCGCTCCATCCACGTCTTCATTTTGTTCTCCCACATTGACGGGGGCTCTGCTGGCTCCTGCTCTGGAGCTGCACCCTACAAAAACACAGTAAAGACGTAAAATACTTTTTTTCTGTTTTCCCCGATTTTTCAGACCGTGCTTTTCTGTCTTGGATTATTTACCTTTACCCTGGAGGACTTTCTCGAACCCTCCCGGAAAGCCTGAAGCATGAGGTACAGTATTCAGAATAAGTTGCCATTGAGTCAATGCCACACCTTTAAGCTGAAACAAGCTTTAACTAGTTGATGTAAACACACTGACCTTCTTCGCTCTTGCCGATGACGCTGGAGGCTCCTTGTCTCCGCTCTTTTTACGCTTTTTATCAGCCTGTTTATTGCCGAGGCGCCCTGTCGTCAGGGTGATGGTAGTGGGTGTGTGCTGAAAAGTGGAGTAAAGTTCTAGCGGCACCTCATCACCACTCTCTGTAGCACTGGTATCTCCATCTATAAATAAAAACAAAACACAATTGTCATAAAGGAGGAATCATATACCATTAAGTTGAAAAGCAATAAATAATTAAATCTGCCAATTAATAAAAAAGGGGATAAATTTCCCAAAAATACACATTACAGAGATGATTGAACAGTTGTCCAGTAGGTGTCAGTGTGGCTCACATTTATGCTGTACAAAACATATATAAACCTGCCAGAGACATGCTTTACTCTGTCACAGCCCACTATCAACACTGTTCAACACACTGTTAACAAACTGGACATTTGCTGCAGCAAGACAACAAAAAAAACAAAGTATGTAATCTCTTATAGCAGGGACAGAAACCACAATAGAGATAATTTGTCAGTATAATGTCTAATGTATTTCTTTATGTAATCTGTGACTCTGTATAGGGTAAATTTCTCACAAAACAATAAAAAGAATCTGTATGCAGCCACCACCTCAATATATTCTTACCAGACAAGCATTCACGTTTCCTGGTCTGCAGTAGGATAGCCCTCTCCCTGTCCAAATGTCGGGGCTGACAGCGCTCACACAGGTAGGTCTCCGGAATGTTCTGCCTGTCAATGCCCATGCAGTCTATATGCTGCCAGGCACTGAGGGTGAGAATGAAATATTAAAAAAAAAAATCATCCATCTTCCAATAATGATGCTTTAATTTGTACGTCAAGAGGAAGAGAAGAGTCATAGGAGGAACAAAGCTGTGACTCATGCACCAATTAAAATCTTACCAAGGCCCAGGTAAACAGAGAACACTTTTTGTGTTGGACGTTTTTTAACATCTGGGTTTGTACCTGCACTTGTCGCAGCAGATCATGTAGCCATCATCGTGCGTGAAGCCACAGATACAGCGGGTGATGTCAGCACCGTAACTGCTATCCTCTGAGGTACTGAGTGTGGTGCCCCGAGATGCTTCGTCCTGCCCACCTGGAACAAACAGCCCTCCCTCTCCTTGCCTGATCAGCATTGAGGGAGGAGGGGAGGCCGGTGGTGTGGGTGGGGGCCGTGCCCCATAGTTATGGTCCTAATTGGAGAAAAGGGTATGCTATTAAAGTTTTGAAACGTCTTTTTTATAGCTATTCCATAACAGGGAAGTGTTTCGATGTAGAAAATAATGCAGCATCTTTCACTATTCAACACCCAGGGAGAGCCACTCAGAATGGACCTGCAGATCGTTTGAGAGCATGTTTATATCATTTGTTTTAGGACTTGACATGGACGATGGAAAAAAAAAGAAGTTGAGGCCTGAAATGGTAAGATCAGTGTTCCCCAATCTTTTTTTGCTCCACAGACTGGTTAAATGTCTTGTACTATTTTCACAGACCAGTGCACACAGCCTATAACTTTCTGCTACCAGACCGGTATAAAAAGTTAGGAAAGGAAAGCAAACTCCTTGTCATTGTGACATTGTGATTCACACCACTGCACACAATGAAATGTGACCTCTGTATTTAACCCATCACCAAAGTGAACAGTGGGCAGCTTTGAGAGCTGTGAGTGGGGACGGTGCCATGCTCAGTGGACCTCAGTGGTAACTTGGCGGTAGGGGGATTCGAACCAGGGCCTTGCGGACCCAGGTCTGCTTCCTTAACCATTAGGCCACCAACTGCCCCATGAATCTTGTATCAATGACTCTGCATTATTTTGAGTTTATTGTTGTCTTCACTGAGAAAATATTTCCTAATCAAATATAGTTGCATTATTGATGATGGAATTCTTGCCATTCTATTGTTAAGTGCTTTTGTTGATATGGGTATGGATCAAGGGATCAAGTAATTGCCAGATGGGACCCAAAGGAAACATTTCTCTGCGGCCCGGCACCAATTCACCCACGGACCAGTATTGGTCCCTGGCCCAGTGGTTGGCTTTAGGCCTGAATTGAAAAAAATACTTATTAGCATTATTATTGAATTATGTACACTAATGTCAGCTATTTATAGGTGTAGTTAGGAGGTTAGCTACAAATAACAAAGTGGTGACAAAACTTTATATACAATATATTTATTACACACACACACAGATGTGTGTGTGTGTGTTAAGGAGAGTTAAACAAAGCAACTATTTACTCTGAGGACGGTCTGTTACAACAGTTCATTTACTGGCAAATATACTTCAGCCTTACTAGAAGTTAGTCACGGCACATGGAATGATTGACCAAGAAAAATGGGTTAAGTTGTACATGTGTGTTATTTGTAATAAACCAAAAAACTGTGTGTGTTTATGCAAGTGTGAGTACTCACAGCATAGGGCAGGCCAATGTAACTGTGGGAATGGTGTGAACTGCTGCTGTAGATCTGGTGTGGGTAGCTGGACTTTTCTACGACCACAGGGCTGGCCTCCACCGACTCTGGTCTGTAATACCCAAACAAAAACAAAGAACATACTTTTAATGTGAGCTATGGAATTACGAGAGGATCACAGAAAAACTCATAAACTCAGACAGGTAGAGTTGGTGCCCATATAGACAACACAAAAACAAGAGCAGGTGAACCAGAGAAGGAAAAGGGGGTTGAGTGTCTGGTGTTTAGGGTCAATAAAACTGTTAGAAAGACAACTGGTTTTAACTGTCAGACTGTGTGAATAAAAAGACAATCACTCGTGAGCCTGTTTTGACATGGCATACGATCATTAGAAACACATGTTCCCTCACATTTTTGCAAAATGAAACAAAAAAAAAAAAACAGAGCTCGTGCTAAACCAGTAAAGCTACTTTCCTTCAGATCATAGTACAGAGAGAGGGAGGGAGGGAGGGTGGAAGAGAAGGAGGGAGGGATAGGGAGAGAGCCTGTTTGGCAGTTTGATACCAACACACCTCTATTACGACACCATTTATCTTTTCTCATTGTTGAGAAGGAGGCACTAGAGGAAGAGGGAAGTGGAACTGGCCAGATGAATGGCAGCACAGAGAAATCATACGACAGACACAGACCATCACAAGACAAGTTAACTGCCCCGGGTGTCGTTGAGCGGGTTAAAGATTTTGACTACGTGTGCGACTGATATTTACATAATGTTATGACAAATCACTTGATCTCCGTCTTGCCAAAGCAAAATACGTCAACAATAAGCATATTATGCTTAAGTTTATGAGACAGCAGGTTGATGTCTTTTTTTAACGAAAACACACAACAGATAAACTTAGTGACTGTCAACAAGTTTCTACCAACAGGGTAAGCACATGGAGAGAAGCTCTGTCATTAAACTGCACAGCGTAAGTCTAGTTTAAGCTAGTTTAAACGTTGAAGAACAAGCACTGACCGTGGAAGAGTTAAAGTCCCCAGCTAATTTAACTATTTAAACGCCATTCAAACCAGGAGTGAAAGACGCATAAGCCCACGAGAGATCTGGCCACTACTTCAATATTCTAAATTCAGCACAGTTCCCTCAACTCCCGTCTACACTCACCTCTTTCACCTTAAAGAAAGCCTCTGACAATGTGCCTTTCTGATTTCTTTTGCCTGGACTGCACGCCGTAGAAGCACTGTGCAACACTTCCCGTGTACTGCCGCTCAAGTATGCACTGTCAAAGCTAAAACGTAACTGCATGCAATGCATGAGGTCTGAAGGCGGATCCAGGAGAAGGTGTGAGCTTCTTTTGAAACATGTGTACACAACACATTAAAAGGCACCCAGACACTTGGCCAAACAAATACAGAGAACAAGGACGGCAGAGAATACCCACACTTATAATGAACAGTGTAAATACCCTGCCATAATAAAAAGTAAAAGTGAAAGAGCAGTCACTCTCAGTATGACCAACAGGGAACATGCTGCTCAGTACGTAGGCAAGTGTAAAAGTTAAGGTTCTTAGTCATCACAAATCTGTCCGTTAACTGACACAATTTATCTAACTGACAATATGCCTATGATTCAACGGAAGAATTAATATAATGTAAAATAAGTTAACCTTATTTTTACTGGCTATCAAAGCAAAACAGTCCCCCTATGACTGGCTGCAAGTGTAAAACCCTAACCCCTGGGTGTAACTACAAACTAGGAGGTATATTAACACTTTTGTTATTTCTTCAAATTACAAATATTGTACACTGATATGTAATACAAACCAATCAAGTTAACAATCCCCGCAGTAAAGACAATAAAACTCTTAAAGCCCTGGCATTTCACACACAATGACAATTGCAATCTCAGGGTAGGCGGGCTGCATGTGGCCCACATGCCTCAAATTAACACATACGGTATGATGTAGGCAAACACCAGTTTAAAAAAATGTAATTAGCAGCACTTTCCTCTGTAATGTAGAAGGGTTGCAGTGGCTCAAATTGAAAGACAGGTGTTTCAGCTAAAACGGGTTCATAACTTTGGTGCAATCACACTTGCAGGGGGAATACAAATAGAGAAAAAACAGCAGGATTGTCAAACTTCACTCACATTTATTAAAATAATCTTCTTGTACTATGTCATTAGTGTTGAAGAGCAATTTGAGCAGCTCAAGAAATAATTTGTTTATCCAGGGTAAAATAGTTACTGTTTTAATTCCAATAATTCCTTGTCATGTCCTCTGATTGTTTGTGGCTCATTTCCCAATTTGGGAAACAGACTGTAATACATATAAGGTGTTTGTGCTTAACTGTGTTTGACTTAAAATTATGCAAAAGACTGACATTGTTTGATTGGTTATACAGCACTGTGTTTTTACAGCAATGTTTAACCACTAATAAAAGGTAGAATAACCTTAACTAGAAATTGACACGATTAGTCATTCTGCACAGCCCTTATGTGTCTATTGACATTTTAAAAGTATCAACAGTCAAACAACTAATGTACTACATATGTCTTGGCCACTAATAAGGATTTCTCATTCATATTTCTGCTGAGGCTGGGGGGCAGAGTCAAACTGCTACAAAGAAAAGGCATTGTGAACAGTCTGCAGTAATGTGTGTTAACAAACAAGTGAAGCCAGTGTAACCCATAAAAAGGACAAAGACTATGATTATGCGGATCTTCTTAGCTTGACGGCGGGAAAAATGTTACCGCTGACCTACATATAGCGCATTAAAGTCAGATATTTGACAAAGAAACAGATGCCATTTAAATGCAACCACCTGCTGAGGCAGGATGGAGAGGCAGAGCAGACAAGTCAGGAGAAATCAAGAGAAAAAGAGCAACACTGAACAGCCAAAGGCAACGCCTTCGCTCCTAAAGAGCTCTCACTATGCTGCCATGGCAACTCTACGTGCTCCGTCGACGTATGTAGGTGCACATTCTGCGCAGTGTTGCTGTAGACACAGACACATACACACACTACGTTAACTAACAGCTGGTCACGCTGCTGCTACTGCTACTGCTGCAGACTTCAGGGGGTGTAGGGCGGATGTGACGTGCTTTCTCTGGTGAGTAGCCAGCAAGCTCTGAATATTCACACAAAATATTAGCCCCGATAGTGTATGGTGTCTGCATGTGCCCAGGATCGAAACTTTGCAAGAGTAGGTTGACACCACCAGCCTTACTGTGAAAGGTGAGAGCATATCACCGATTGTCATGTTGAGGATTCCCTCTTTCCCCAAGTGACCAGCTCTGTTTAAAACGCCACATCTATATGTGAGGACCACCTGTCACTCAGGGCAGTGACTATGGCAACAAGCCCTGCGCAGTGCAGAGAGAACTGGGGGGGCTGGATGTGCAAACACCATGGCAACACAAGCTGTCAGGGAAACAGTACTGGAGAAGGTGGAGGGGAGGGCTCTCTGTTAAAGAGACAGGAGCTCCTGCATGAGCTGATGACGCCTTTTTTTTTCTATAGTCATACGAAATCCTGCTTCATTATTTGACCAAAAAGGCAACGCCGATGTCCTTGAAAAGATTATGGAACAAGGAGGGGTCGATGGGAGGCTTGTTGCCATGGTTTCACATGGGCCTTTCTGCTTGACTGGCTCAATGCAGTGTGTACACATGTGCAAACATTAAGCCAATGCATGAGGGGAGGATGAGAGGAAATCATGCGCTCATTTGTATGTTCTGGCACACTGGACAAATCATTTAATTTATTGACATTGAATGCTACGTACAAGTCAGACCAACAGCAAAGATCAATTGATCTTAACAAATGACAGTTGAGGAGAAACAACAATTCTCCCTTCTCGACCTGCAAACCTTGTAAAAGTGAGAGTAAATATATGGAAGATTTAAATAAACCTTAGGGAAAGTAAGACAGAGGGGCTTATGTAATTTTGAAGTGTTTTTTTCTATAAACAATGGGGGAAAAATTAAAAACATCCTGTGAAACCAAAGGTATACAAAGAAGAAACACTACGGCTTTAGGAAGACACAAAAAACAAGGTTCGATGTCATGTTAAAGAAGGTTAAACTAAGAACAGCAACTGTGAAGGGGTGGGGGGCATTTATAGTACTTACTCCGAGCCTGCCGCCATGTCCAAGTATGAGGTGTCTGTTGTGTCCACCCCCACTGGAATGACTATGCTCATGACGTTCTCTGCTGATCAGTTCTTGTCCTACTGAGTCCAGAGAATGGTAGTCCAAAACACTGAGGCATGCCAGCCACAGCAGTCATTGCAGACATCTAAGTGCATCCACAAGGCCTAAGTCAGGAAAAATCAAGAGAATAAATCAGTCATTTAACTGTTTACAAAGTGTCATTATTGTTATTCAGTGTATAAAACATTTGTATGATTGCAGTAACTGAATTTTATCCAAATAAAAACATTATGGAAACTACATACTGCTTCCAGGACATTTCAATGCTCCCATATACATATTCACAAATAAAGCTTCTCAAAAGTCACCCCAAGATTTGGTTAGGAAACTTCAGGAGCAACTACTCAAGTATTCTGCACATGCAAACTAGCTACAAAAGGCTTCAGCTGTGTGACAGCTCCCACCACTAAGGGGAGCAAGAGAACACAGACCAGCCAGCCGCCATGAAAGAAGGCAGGGGGAAAAAAAAAACAGAACAAAACACTGAGGCCATTTTTGCCTCTTGGAGTCACTGCTCCTTAGCACTGAGAGAAACACACACATCCTGTTAAAAGATGAACATACAGCTTCACTGTGAGTTCACACCCACACATATTCTTGACAAGAGGTTTATGTTTTATCGATGAAACAGGCTGCAACTGTAAATGCAAATAAAACTGGTTTTATTAATTAATAATGATTCATTTATTAATTACAAAGAATGGAGCGTAATCTACTTTGATAATGTCTCAAAATGTAATCGTTTTTTTAAAAGTCACAGAGGAAAAACTGTATTGTTATGAAAATTTAGTGTACCATGAAAACCCAGACAACAGCATATGTCAGTGTGGCTGCGCCTGATACAGAGAGCTCTGTTGATAAGCAGGATTAGTGGGAGGGACAGATGCCGAGACAAAACAGGCTGGAGGTCACACCTCCGCCTGCTCATGAACTGGGGCCACACTAAAGCCCAGGCCATCTTAGGGTGTACAGTAGGTGGGAAATTGGTCAAAAGGTGAAGACACACCACTTCACGGGTAATTGCATACATTAATATACACAAAGAAAGGGTTAGTGTCGAGGGACATTAAAGCAAACCTTGTATTATTTGACTTTTATTTTTGTTGCAGTACTCCCAACATTGATATACAAGCAACAACAACAGGATGTCATCACAACCTGTAACCAAATATCACCACCTAAAAACCTGCCATTACAGGTCAAATAAACACCACAGGTCCATGTGCAACAGTCCACAAAAGGGGTCAGATTTCTTATTCACCAAATGCCCATGCCCTTGAATTTCGAATTGTTTTTGTCAGGTAGCCACTTGGCTGTTCATACACTTACAAAAGATTTTTAGAATGGTTGCAAAACCATCCGAGTAATTTTAATTACTAAATCACCCGTATGCCCTTTTTGAGCCAGCAGGACTGTGGAGTGGCTCGCAGACAAGACAGCTGTCAGATCCAGGCCTAATTAATAGCTGGAAGATGACCCCTCTGTTTCAGTTTCTGCTGGCCAAGACTGGCAACATGATCACTTCGCATCTTTATATGCTGTAAACAGTTTACAGCATGCCTAAGCAATAGAAAATGGTTCATTTTATGATGTTAACTGACGTAAAAAGAGCGCTCCCTTTCATGAAGGATGTGGCAGCTTTCCAAAAACACAAACTAGCCCATTCCCCCTTTTGTGTTGTCTGAGAGGCCCAGTATGCTCAAGCCTTGGCAAAAAGCTTGCTTCCATAGTAGCCTGTTAGTAGCCACATCCACTTCAAGTCCAGGGCCTATTGAGGGAATCCTGGTTTCAGTAAGAAATAATGCATGCACAGGCTCACACACATTTTTAAATCCCTCTTCTACCAACACTCAAACACAAGGATAACCCCAGGCTACACAGTTTAAAAACATTTCTCTAAAATGATGCTCTCCATGTGGCTAGGCACACACAAACACAGGTTAAAGTGCTTTGCCTGAAAAAGAAATACATGTACAGTGCAGTGGCATTCCTGACTAAATTTGAGCTGTGCTGTGACTGCCTTAACTGCTCCTCCCACTTCCTTTAGAAGATCTGTCCATCACCCCACAGATATGTAGCCAAAAGGAAAAGCCAAAACAAAAAATGAAATAAACCTCCTGCCTTTCCCATGCCCAGCCCCTCTTGCTTGCTGGATTTCTCTCTTTTCTCCCCAAACAAACCTCATACAGTAATGCAGAGACGAGGGGAAGGGAAGTGTGGCAGGCAATGCTCTTAATAACAAGACTGGAAAGACCTTCTAAAGACACCTTTTGCCTGAGCTGAGACAAACACATGAAACCAGTGGAGGGGGTGGGGGGGTATTATGCAGAGGGAGGAATGGGGAAAGACGGATTTTGATGCTGCGAGGCATGTAGCAAAATGGATTACGCTAAAAATGAGCCACTGGAGGGAAGGGGGTCGACTATGCAATTTGCCCATCGTCTCTCTAACCGTTTGTCTTTCACATTCTCTCAGAGCAGATTTGAATGTGCTATACGGAGGTTTAGAGCCCCAGCATTTCAGAGGGCAGCAGAGAGGGGGGAGGTGTACACAGGGGTCTGTCTGACTGTGACGCCACACAGCCACAACCTGGTTGGACTCTGGGTGGCAGAGTGGAGCACATATAATAAGCCAGTCCTCTTTTCTGCTTCCCTCCCTCAGCAAGGTACCATAGCCATGTCATTGTTCGGGAAATAACTGTCCTTTTAAGACAGATCCACACGGATGTGTTGGAGAAGCCATGTCGTTATAAACAAACTACCACACTTCATCAGCCCTTTTAATTCTCCTTGTCATGGCAGAGAGCTTGCAAATCATGTTTTTAAGATATGATAAAGGTATAAAAAAGGAGGAAACTGAAAAAGACCGAGCCAGCTAACTTAGAAAGAAGATATGACACCAGTCTTGCTTCTCATGGCAGTGACTCAGCTTATAAACAAAGGCATAAAACAAGCTCACAAGAGCAGAGTCACAGTCACAGGAAGAAGCACGACCCAGATGGAATGTAGGCCTGGCACTGTTTTTCACTGTGCCCGCAGTGGAAGACATTGCATCTGGTCTGTCCTTCTTAAATCAGCGTACCCATGGCTGCCAGTACTCAGGGGGCACTCAAGTGCTGAAGGTGATGTCATGCATCAATACAGAAGGCTATCAGAATATTAGTATCCACACAAACCAATTATGTGGTAACAAAATGCTTTAGCATTAAATAAAACTGTGGGTGAAACTCAGTTAAAGCTGCAGCGTCTAGTTTCTCTACTGGGTTGGGATGTCATTTTACAGCATGTTAAAACATGCATGGCATGTGCCCGGCTGTCGTGTTTCTTTGCCACTGAAGTCTAACACAGCTGTGGTGGTACTTTTTTCATCCAGTACTTATTGGTGCAGCATCCCACCACATTATGCAATCTATTCCTTTAGTTTCTGTCAGTGATCTTCAGCCTGAATATGTAAGCAAAAATGGAAGATACTGACCAGAATCTATATAAAAAAAAACACTCTTCCCATTTCCCAGGCTAAAAACCGTGTTGGAAAAGTGAAGAAGGGCTGCAGCTTCAGCAACATCAGCTCTAGCACCACCTGTCAGAGAAGCAAGTTGGTGGTTGTAAGAGGGATCTGCTACGGCTCAGCTAGCAGCACAAAAGTGGTCACCTGAGCCTTGGCTTCTCATCCCAGCTGGGGTGCCATGTGACTCTCCCTAGGCCCAGAGCAGGGTAGCTTTGTCTCTGTGTCTCTAGGGGGTACCACGAAAGTGAGATCAGAAACTCTCAAATCTCTGTGTACCAACACAGTAGTGCAGCTGTTTAATGGATGACAAGGTATTGTCTAGGGAAACAGCATTGCTTACAAACAAGAAATGTTATTCTAAAAAAATTAAAGATGCCAATATTAATAATGTCAAGTCTGCAAACTTTCTCTGACCTATTCATATGTAAGCACACACACCAAGCAAGTGCCCCTACAAGGTTACTTTATTATCTCACTCTGTTTATCATACATATACATGTTTGTAAAATAGTTAGCTGGGAGAGAAAAAGCAAGTCATCTGCAAATGTCAGGCAGACTGTGTTGTCCCTGTGGCAGAGGGGTGGCGAAGTGGCACATTTTGTTGTAGAAAGCCTCCAAGAGCACTCATCTATGAGAGTTATCTCAAACAATTAGTTTCAGGTTGCTTTAAAACAAGAAGGTTGAGAACAATCAGGGGTTTAATTAACTAAGCTGTTAACTGTTAATTGTGATGGGAGTACAAAAAACTGCTTTATCCAGAACAAGACTATTCACTATATGGATCTATGAACTATACCTGGACGATGAAGATGAAGATGAAACAATCAATTTACTGGATTTAATTGGATAACAGGCAATCAATGGTATTCATTGAAAAAGCATGCATCGTGAATAGGATTTAACATCTGTCATTGTGAATAATTGTATGCATTATGGCCTACATTCATACAATTACTATTTATATTACATGTTATCCTTCCAACAATCTGACACATTTGCTGTCCACATCAATCTAAGCTGACAACAGGACACAAGCACTTCACAGTTAGATGCTTGATTAGAGCTGTGTAAATCACATTATTGTAGGTGGTCCTTCAGCTTATGAAGTAAGCTTATTGGAGAAGTCTGTCTGACTCACTGCCCTTTAGCAACTGCGATGGTTGTCTCCCTCTCACTCAACTGATTCCAATGTCAAATGGGATAAATTGAATGGTTCAGGAATGTTTATTCCATGCCTTTATGCTCCACAAAATACCTTCATGTTGCTACAATAGTTACCACCAAAACAGTCTAATGGTTGTCACAGATTAAAAGTATATTGAAAAACAGACACTGGTATTTTACGAATTACACGGTACTGTAATCATTTAAATTGAAAAAGTTGTGAAAAGTTAGCTCACTCTTACAGGTTAGGATGTTTTCATGAGGTTCTACAGGAAAAGAATATATATTTGCTCTATCAACATTCCACCCATGAGGGGAATTCTCAGTATCCTTTGACGGAAAGGGGACATATACATTTTTGTTGTATGTGTTAAAAATGTTTTGTTGTACTGGCCTTCTTTAGCTGTATGAGGATTGTGTTGTTGGATACTATTCTCTTATCTATCGTCTACACCTGTTAAGAAAATGTGACATTGAATGTTGTTTTTCAACAATACATTGTCATTTGTATTACAAAGTTGGTAAATAAAATATAAATACATCATAAAACATGTTAAGCATATCATGAACAATGTTGAACAAAAAGATTTGCATATTCAACACATACTCATTAAGAGTTAAAAAATAATGATAAATAAAATATGACAACTACCATCCACTGTATACTGAAAGACAAGTGATGGTTTCTGTGTGGTACCTTATTTAAATAAGTACCTTATTTCTAGTTAAAAAAAAAATTTTTTGCCTCTGTAAACAATTTAAAACCATAGCAGCAAACACCAGAGGCAGTAGTTCTTAAAAAAACCTTTCCTGATCAAATTAATGGGGAAAATGGGAGAGGAGTTTTGTGGGTTGTTTTGATGTGCCCTAAAATTGGACTCAAATACATTTTTAAGCAGCAAAAGCCCATAAGGGTACAGAAGACATAATCCAAGTGAATCTTGTCTTCAGAAAAGAAATAGGCTTGTATCCTGTCACCACAGCAGAACAGGAAATCAAAGGCATAAGTCGTGACGCATGTTAAACGACTACTTTGTTGTGCGTGTTGGGAAATTCACGAGTACTATAGTGTTCAATTTTGACATATAAGTAAACCTTAGTGCCTCTATACTCTGCAAAAGCTCTTTTAAATTGCTGCTTTTCCAAAACCTAACTACATAAAAATCCTGCGTTGTGCAGTTGCCTCTCACTGAGTGTGTCGGCGCTGCAGTCAGTGCTGCTGATAGGGGTGTGGAGGACACAGCGTTGCTATTATGTTACCACCAACTCCCTGCTGCTGTCGCCATTTTTATAGCGCTTTTCTCAAGACGGCGAGACAACCGTATAACCGGGGAAGCCTCGCCACGAGAAGAAAAAGCCCCAAGATTGCAATCAATCGTCTCTTTCACACAATCTACCTTAGGTATCACTCCGTCGGTACATCTGTGTTGTTTCCATTTTTGTGAATTTGTCAAAAAAAAATTGAGCTCACGCTAATGGGCAGGCAACCGGGGCCTTTGGAAACGTTACAGGCGACACGTTAACAATGTTCGAGAATCGTCGCAACCAAAGCGTTAAGTGTGTCTTTTGTCGAACTTGGTTGAATTCGAACGTAATACCGAGCAAATCGCAGTGATTTCACCAACTTTGTAGCGAAACGAAAATCCTAAATGGCCATTGAAAGAAGCCAACTGAGCTAGCTCTACCAAGCGGAAGCTATTATCTCCTGTGCTAACGTTGACACCAGAGTGGATTAATGCTTTGCCAGTCACAGACAGGAACAGGAGCGTCAACGTCGGCGGTGAGACATAACTCTTAGGGGAAAATATCCAAATGCGATTGTATTCGCATATGGTGCGATGGTTAAGCGCAAAAACAAATCGTTGCGCCAGTTCAGGTTAGTGTAACTGGGACTGCCCGTCGACTTGGACTCGTAAAATTATTTGACTGAGGCGAGATGTCCAAATGGAACTTCCCCTCCCCCACGCTTGCAGTACTTGAACCCAATACACTCTGAATCTAAATTGGGTGATACAACAAAAATGTCAGCCACCACTTCCACATGTAACATTTGATCTATTTTTGCTTTTTCGTGCCATAACGTAAAGCTTTAAAACCCACGTACCCTACGAGATTACTGCGCAACACAACCAGGCATTTAAGTTATTTCAACAACTGGTGCCTGACTTCAGTCGGCTACAGCACAGAGTGATTGCCATCTTTTATTTGTGTTTGTGCGAGGAAATTCATTGTTCTGGCATTTTGAACAGGGGCATTGTATAGATTTTGTTGAACGGAAATAACGCCCTCATGCTCTAGGGAAAGAAGGTTGAGAGCCATTACGTCAAAGTCAAGTTTGAAACTTGCTTTAAAATTACGCTGTGAATATACTCACAGTTTGAATAATAAATTTACAATAAACCAATGCAGACATCCACAAGCCCGACAGAATGATACAGAGCGCAGAGTGAATAGACTTGGAAAATGCAGCGTGCAGTGTCACTTGAGGTGGCTACAGTATTTACATTTTAAAAATCGGTAAAACCGTGCGCACCATTGTCCGCAGTGTCACTGTCAAACTAAACAAGCGGATCCCGATAGCCCTCATTTATACTCGGTTTTATTGCTGATATTTACGATTTCTATAATAGAAGCCAAATTGTTCTATAATATGAACAGTTATGTCCGACTCTGCTCTAGATGGCGAAAAACGCTACACGTTGGGCTCCGGGTTATTTGTAGCGTTTTCTTTCCCCCAACTTTAATATACATGTTTAAAAAGTAGCGGTGCTTCGAAATCCTTAGGACATTATAGAAAACGCCACAATGACCACGGTCGAGTATTTTACTTTAAAAATTATGAGTGAGGTCTTATTTATGTCTTAAAGGCTTATTCGGTGTAAGGCTAACTGGAGCTAAGTAGCATGCGCTAGTTAGCCAATGGTCTCCTAGTGTTACGCTCCTAACTTGACACTCTCACTGGACACTTACGTCATTTTATCGTCAGGTAAATATTGTTTAACGGACAGAGCTATTTTATACAGCGCAACACTGAACCAATGGTGTCTGTCTAACAGCCCTTACTGAGGTAATACTGTAACTACGTTAGCCAGCATCAGCGTGATGTACCTCAGCGAAGCTAACCAAAGCCAACAATAGCTTTTCAGGTCAGGATTTGTGCTCAGGCTACAATCAACACTAATAAAACTTCACTCACCTTTTTATGTCCACTCTTGGGGTTCAAACAGCGAAAACGGGGACCTGGGTGAGACCCCTGTCCCTTTCCACACAGCTTCCACAACCAAAACAATACTTCTGTCCACACACTGCGGATTCCTAGCAAAGCTTCTAATACTCGCAAACTAACGTTTCCCCTGCGGAGTCCTTTTTTTAGAAAAATCCTTTACCTTTTTCTCTGAATGGAGCTCTTAATTTAGACTTAAAAATTTGAGCAAAACAGCTAAAACTAAGCCTTAAAAGACGGCCACTTTCAGAAATTAGATCCCCTCAAACCAATCTCTTTTCCCTTTGCAAAAATGGCGGCCCTGCCAGGACTGACCAGACCCCGCCCCCACCGTCGGCCCCCTCCTCTCCTCCCTCCCCGTCACTGAGCACGAGCTCCGCCCCCTCAAGCTGCGGGGCTGCCCAATCGTTGTGACAGGGGCGCCGCGGCCGCGCGTACATGCGCGTGCGCGGAGCAACACGGCTTCTTTCTTGTCTCAGCTATTTTCGTCGGTGACGTTAAGGAATAAATTCGTGTGGAGTCGTTTCCCGTTAACGGAATTATTATTTAGGCTTTAGACGCAAACACCATTATACCTAGCTTTTGTAAAACCTTTTGAAATTGTAGACTGACATATTTGCGACTGCTTTTTTAACAGGCACTTCTCCTTTTAAGGTTTATGCCATCAGAAATGTCAGCAACGTTGCCTTCTGTAATGCTGACTGCATATTGTCTCATGCAATTCAAGTCAGCTCTGGGAGGATTTCTTTCTGGAGTTTCTGTTTGAGTTATTGCTTGTTTCCTTTTTCCTCTGACAGGTTGAGAGGGGATGAGATACAATCTTCGTGTTCTCATGTGACTGGGTTCTCTTGTAGGGTTAGAGTGGGAAAAAATGTCTGGACTGATTAATTTTTTTTTTATGTTGACTGTGACCCAGTCAAATAGGGGGCAAACATAGTAGTTTTAGTGGCCAAAATGCCCTCAAGATCCCCAAATCAACTTATTGTGTTGATCAGTATCCATTAAAAAGAGTTATGTTGACATGGCATATGCTTTTTATTTTATTATTTATGTTATATTAGCTACAGCCAACCCTTATTATAAACTAAAGTTTCAATAGAAATGTAAACAGCATCATAAAATGGTTTACGACGCTCAATAACCACATCACTTTAATGGTTAAAACCAGATTCCTTTATTTTACCACCAAGGGTGCTGAAGGGTAAGCAGCACCTGAAGTCATCCACCCTGAACAGTGGGAGGCTGCTGTAAGCTGTTACATAACCTTTTTTACAACAGAGAACTAGTATATTGAATTGATGTTAGGAAGGGAGAGTCTATACAAACAGGAACTTTAAACTATAGCAGTAAAAGCAGAGCACAAGAATAAATTTAGAGAGGATGTGTCCTTAAGACAATCTGAATGTTACAATTGAAGACACATTGCATTCCAATATTCATATATCATCAATCTTACTGTATATGTACTATGTTTATGTTATTAACATCAAAACATTTATATAGGGCCCTCTTTGCTGCAGGCTGTGATTGTATAAAGATGATGGGTTTTTTAATGGTTGTGTGGTTTGTGTGCAGGTTTATGATAAATAAATTCATCAAACCTTGTTTTGGAGAGGCCACTTATGGGAACAAATTCATATTTTTCGTTGCCCTATAGTTTTTTCCTGTATAAAGAACTTGCAAACTTGAAGGCTTCAGATTGTTCTGTTCAGTCCATCCAGTAAGGATAGGGATTGTTACCAGGGGTGGACAGGTTCAAAACTAACTTTTGTCTTTCTGAGAATACCCCACAAAATGACTGATTTCCAATGTTAGTTTCACAATGTAAATAAGTATTCCAATAGTGGGGCTTAAATAATCAATATTTATAAATACCATGTTTTGGGCGTATAAACCATGTATGTTAGGGACGTTCCAGGCAGTACACACGGGTAGAGTCAATCTTTATCGTTGTTGTGGTTTTGTTAACAACCGTCTCTCCTACCACCAGAATTCCCTTTGACATCATATGTAGCGGGGATGTTCTCATCGTTTCCATCGCTCCTCGACCCTCCCCCACACCCTCAACCGCAACCTCCGGCGCTTGCGCAGTGAACGACAAGACCCGCAGCAGCTGCTGCAAACAGCACACAAGCAAGACAGGGAGAGTGTACGAAATAAACTCGGACGGAAAGGAACCGAGAAAGTCTGGTCTATCATAGTCGCACGTCCTTTCGATGTACAATCGAAAATGATCTGATGACGCCTTTTACAAGAGGAATATTAGAATATCCGGAGAGAGTGTATTGACTCAAAATGCGTATTTTCCTTCACGTTGTCCAATTGATTTTTTTTAAACTCGTATAGCGAATAGTTGACGTCGACCCTTCTTTTTTTCCTGAAGTTATGGCTGAAATTTGTCATATTTTGGGAGGCAATGGCCGGTTTGTGATGACATCATGCAGCTAGTGTTAGTGGGCGGGCCCTGAGCTGCGAGGGGAGAGGGGCGCAACCGGAGAGCAGCTGTCATCAGGCGCCATTAGGTAACGACGCAACAACGGACTACCTTCCTTGGTTCGGCAACATTTCATCAAAAACGCCATATTTTGTTTTCTCCAGTCTTAGTGTGTTTTTCCTTAACCAGACGCTGAGGAATGGACTACCTGCGGTCAATGGTGACTTGAACTTGTCATAACATATGGTGCTGTCGAATAGAAACAAGATGGCGTCGTGGCTTTTTCCCCTTCATACTTTAGCTACTGGTCGTGCACAGGTCGTGCACTTATGGGCGGCGGCAGCAGCGTGCGCGCTCCCGGTGCTTTGTTATTATCATTTCCTGTTATGTTTCCCCCTTTAATCTATGACGCAGCCACAGCGACGAGCAAACACTAAGGTGACCTGAGGCCAGTCCGGTCACTGCCTGATTTTAGGACCACTAATGGAAACTAATTTAACAGTTTTTATTTATTTTAAACACATTCAAAAAATATTTTTTGCTTCGAAATTCTCGAATGACGTGTAATAATCCAGGGATTAAAGCGGTTTAGTTATCGCAATAAACAACAGAAGGCTTCCACCATAAATAGCGTTACAAAAAAAACGATGTCAGCCTTTGGGTCCATCTAGTGGCAGGTACAACAGTTGAAATTGACGTCTACGTAAATCACGTGTCTTTATGTAGTCATGATTTTTTTTGCTTTCTATAGATATGTGGGTTTGTTTTTACCTCCACGTCTTGCTGTCATGTCATTGAACAGTTTATAGTTTGACTGATGATAATCTATAAAACCCATTTAAACCAAATAATTGTACTATTTGTGCTGCTCCTACTTAGATAGAACTAGCCTACTTACTGTGCAAATTTAGGTTTTGAGTATTTTGGCAATACGACAATTGCCTTGATATACAATATCAAAAAGGAAAATACAGTCAAAAAATGATTTGTGGTATTATATGGCCTCTTAAATAACCATATTGCACATAAAACCATCAACTACCAACTCTGACTTGGTGATACATTATACATGCTGTGAGATGTCTAATAAAAAATAGAAAAAAAAAATCACATTGTTGTTTTGTTATTCTAATGCACACCCAGCAACAATAAAGGTTCAAATATTTTGGGTGTTTTTTGCCTTCAATCTAGACCAGACTTGGCCTTTTGACTTGTGGTTCACAATTGCTTCTGAGATTGGACACAGGGGCCAGGTTAGAAGCTGATGGAGGGAATCTTCATTTGAACCAAAATAAATTACATGTAAAAGTCATGCAACTTAAGCTTGAATTCTAAAATAATAGCCTTTATAATGCCAAGGAGGAGAAGGCAGAAGTGTACTTACAATACAAACTAAGTCTTGGCAGACTGCATTGAAAAGCTGAACAGGTCACATATGTCCCCCCAACCTAAGTTTGCGTATGTCTGATCTAGATCCTCGGTGAAGGTCACATAACCTCGTACGTCATAGTATAATCACATTTCATACTTGGATTGAACCTGTCAGAGTTAAGTGTATGAACACTAAAACCTATAAAAGAAAACAGCTACATTTTCACTGGGAATATTGCACACAATGTTCAGTATACTTTTGAACATTGTATACTTTTGAGCAGTACTATTACATAGTATATACTAGCCTAACTTGCACAGTTTTTATTGTAGGAATTAGTCATTCATACGCCTTTAAAGTCAGAGGTAATTTGGTATTAAAACGACAGAGGGCGCTAAGCAAGAATGTGTTCCGTTTTACTCGGCCAATCACCTCGAAAGTACAACTATCGCCTATTTTCTGCCCAATCACAAGCTACGTTGTTGGGGAGTCGTGTGTTGACTGTGGAGAAGGTGACTCTCTGTCGGTAGCCGCAGCGGAGCGTAGAAATAGCGACATATAAGCCCAAAACTACGGGCGTCGGCTGAATAACCGACTATGTCTTCGATTGTTAGGGCTCTGGGGAGCCTACGGTCCAACGTCCAGCAGATTAGAATGTAAGTGTGGAGTTCATTCAGCTAAAGCATTAGCTTGGTGATACTATGCTAACATAAGAATCGTCAAGCCTTAGTGATCTTGTTTGGTCTGGACTCTGTTTCTGACAACGATTGTCACTAGATGAAGATTTCACCAACAATGTGACGGATCGAATTATAAATGATGTCAATCCGAGTCAAACTCTGGAACAGAAAATCTTGGATTTGTGTTCTGATTGTTTGGGTTGGAGTTTCTGTCGCTCCGTCGTATGACGGTGACTCAAGTTGGAATAAACGCTGTTACATGATTCCTAAGTGGACAGTAGTGGTTTTTATTTACCATAGGTTAATTGACATTCTTAACTACGTTACTAAATAATCCAATTAACTGATTTACGTTAAACTGGACCGGTTATACTTTTACTAAATAACATAACTGCTATCATGTCATGTGTTTTTTCCCTGTTATAATGACAGTAAAAACCCACACGTCGAGCCACAGTACAGACAGGCGCCTCAACTGACGAAGCGGCAGATATTTCTGGGAGAGCTCATCAGCGGTACCATGTGGTACTGGATCCTATGGAATTTCTGGAAGTCTCCTGAGGAAGTGCTGGTAAGAAAATGCTCTTCAAGCACAATGTATGTTATTCTGTCACATAAACTGCTACAAGCAACCAGTTTTACCAAACCCTAAAGGAAGCAACACTCCTGAAGAATCTCAGTAAACAAACAGTGTAAAAGACCCGTCTTCTACCCTTCAAGATGGATTGTGTACCAGTATTTTTTTTTTTATTTCAGGACAATTTCTGTTACTTTTAACTCTTGGATGCATATTTTAGAACAAAACTCGAAATTAAATTTTGGGAGGATTGTATTCTGGAATTATCCTGAAGGATATTTGTCCAATACTGAAATTTGATGATCTTGGCATTTTGCTGTCTGGAAATATAGGAGATATATAGGAGATTTAGGAGATTCAAGATCCCACTATCCAATACTATATTAACTACTTTCTTAACAATGCTCAAAAACCTTATCCAATGTTTTTACAATAAATGATGCAAAAGACTATGTGGTAGGGATATAAATTATTGGCCAATCAATCTAATTGGTCGACATTAGCTTGTTTGTGATATCTGTATGAATTATCTTTTTTTGCTTTGACATGAAAACCCCATTTAACTAAAATTGTTTTAAAGTTAAAGTAAAACTATTAGTATTATCCACAGCCCTGTCACTATGAGGAATTATAACCCGGCACACGTTTCTCTGCCTTTAACCTAAATGGGTGCATAACACAGCATTACATTGTAACAATAGTTGTTGGATTTTGAAACAATTTCAAACAAGATCCAACACATTTCAAACCCTTGCCCTTGAGTGCTTATGACATATACATATCAAATCCTAATACAATAGAATATTTTTGATCATGCAAGTGTGAAATGTGATACTTCTTACCAGGGTCATTTCCCTTGGCCTGATACTTCCAAGTGGACAGATGAGGAGCTTGGAATCCCACCTGATGATGAGGAATAAGGTAATGTCCTTTACATCAACATGACTCATGAGTATAGGATATAAAAATGTTGAACACAACTTCCTGTAAGACAAGGCGACAAATGTCAATAAAAACATCTCAATCTCATTCATAACTTAACATTAAAAAACAAATTGAATATTTTTCTCTTTTATTACCTTTTTCAGATGGATTCACGCAGAATCTGAACATTTTGCTGCCAGTGGCTGTTTGTACATAGGCTAATAAAATTCTTTAAAGTCAGTCAAGTGTTGTGTGTTTATAAAACAGAAGCAGCTCACAGGTGTTATTTCACGGAATTTTATTTACACGCAATTTTTTTTTTCTTTGAAATGCTGAAACAAGACTCATTAAACAGTGTCACAGTAAACCAGTGTTTGTAGATTTAAATCATAAGCCTAATTATTCAGGGGAGCGAAAAACTAAAAAAAAAAGCACAAACACTTAAATGAGCTGCAGACAAACAAGGAAGAAAAAAAAAAAACAAGGGATGACAGATCTGTGCAGCAGATACTACAGGTGATTAGAAAACCCTGCTTGCAGGCTTGCATGTGAGTCGTTTTTGTGTGGAAGAAGACTGTAAAGGAGGAGGCTGACATTAATTATAACAAAAATCCAATAAGCTCTAGTTTAATACTTGGAGACTCAGAGGTTTTGTCTATTAGACCTAAGTAAAACCTTTACAATTATTTGGAGTGCAGGGGGTTAGTTGTGTTAAAGCTACTTTGCTAAAACTTGTTGCAAAGAAGACTTGCATAAATGCCGAAGCAAAGTTGTGTTGAGGCATGAAATGGGTCGTCCACAGTGTCCAATCACAAGGTCATACTTTACTCAGCATTTTTCTTTAAACTGAATCAGAATTTACACATAGTCAAAGTTAAATGGACAATTGCCACTAGAAGAGGTGCTTCCTGGTAGAAGTAGCTTCACAGGTGGACAATGTGGATAGGCGATAAATACATTACACCCATAAAACTTTGGCATTTGGGAGTTTAAAATTTAGTAAGTCTCGATGTTTACCAAGAAAACAAATCTGTAGCAATCACACAAGGATAAGATTGTGAAAGCCGTGAAACAAAAGTTAAAAAAAAGTGAGCTTGACGGGAAGCTACACTCAACGTCAATGACTGTCATGTAGTAGCTCATTCATAAAAACACGAATTTTACCTTGAAACAAATAGAAGAAAACCTCAGGAGGAGGTGCAGTGTGTTATGTGTGAGTGAATAGTGTAAATGTTGAGCTGATGTTAAAAGGAGACACGTCCGTGGCATCTTTCCCTGAGACTGAAAATCTGCACATCCCCAAAAAACAAACAAAACAAAACAGAAAGCTTACAATAACATCAACTTTGGATTAAACACAGTGGCTCAGAATACTTTTGCAATTTTCTTTTTGCTTAGTGGCACCAGTTTTACAAAATTAGCTCAGGTGTCAACATGGAAACAAATAATCCTCGTCCTATCCTTGTATATCAGCACACACAGCCAAAAACCTCAAGTGACAGAGAGTAGAGGGAAGAAACAAACAAACAAAAAAAAAATTATGCAAGATCCAGATATGAATCATAGTGAAAGGAAGAAAGAGGGGGGAAAAAAGTAATCTGTAAACTGCTACTCCAATAAATCCTGATCATGTGGTCTCTAAGAACATTCACAAATACAAAAAAGACCATGAAGATAAAAAGATTAACCCCACAGAATTGCTCGAGGATCCAAGAATCGGAATAAAATAAACACAATCTCTTTCAAATAAATACATAATTCAGAATTCATTTCAAAAATAACACATTAACAAATCAAAAACAATGTCACAGATAAAAACAGGAAATAAATTAATGCAGGTCATTATTCACAAGTGTGAACAACTCCAAAAATTCCTACTTGTATAGAGGAGAAAAACAAAAGGCAGCAGGTGGAGTAACTCCTCATCTGAATGTGAGTAATAACTCCTAATCCTCCAACAACAGTGAGGGTCGGAGAGGACTTTTGGACTAGTCTGTGGGTCTTCTACGTCTACAAAGAGGAGACGGGGGGACAGGGATGTTCCTCCACCATGCTGCTCCTCACTCCCTGAACCTTCCTCCACATTATTGCTGGTGAGATTGAGATCAGAGGAGGGAGGACGAGAGACAGAGGGAGAGGCGTTCAGAAAAAAGAGGTAAAGTCTGAGAAGGAAAGGAGGCGAGTATGAGTGGAGCAAAGTATACACATCAAGCACCATTTGCCTGCGTTCTTTTCCTTGGCACGAATCCTAACAGGATAAGAGCAAACTGGAGTAGAGGGTCATATCGACCTTGTGAGCCTTTGAGAGCAGCAACCTGATTTCCCTACAAGTTTGACTGTCTGGGGTTTTGTTCAAATTCTGACCTACATTTGACCACAACCCCTCAAGTTTGATCAACTGGTTCTTTCATTTGTCAACAAGTGATGAATGACCAATATTTGTTTCCCCCAAATACCTTTGCCTCTGTGGACAGGAGATGAAATAAAAAGGTTAGAAAAATTGTCCTGAAGTAGAAAAAATGTCCACCACTGAATCTCATTCTGACCAGTGTCCCAGGTGCCAGTGACATATTAGGGGTCTATTTAAATCAGAAGGTCGAGCCACTTCAAAATGATGAAGCGCTCCACTGGAATGGCGCCCCCTCGTGACCCAGATGGTGGAAAGCAGGCCCTATGTACTGGAACATGCAGCTTGGAAAACACTTGTTCACTGATAATACGTTGCAGCCGTTGAAGGTACGAGCCAGGCATCTGGATGTCAGTGATTATAGCGGCAGAGGTGGAAGATGATCTTCGTCTTTCCAGAGTGTTTTTTTTTTTGTTGCTTCCGGTTGGTTTGGTTAAACACCCCCAGAGTCAAGTCATGTCTGAGAGCATCATGGGCTGTCCATCCTTAACTCTCCTCCAGACTCTGCTCCTTGATGTGCTTGTGTGAAGTTGTACATGATGCTTCCAGTCCAGTACCCTGTCTCCTGATCATGCATCACAGAGGAGTCACCTTTTTATTTCTACGGTTCAGGTTCTAATTCCTCCACCCTCCAAAGGTTCAGCTCACGTCTCACCCACCTTTGTCAATAACTCCCTTCAACACCAAGTGTCCAGTAACAAACCAAACAACTTTCTTCCTCCACTCCAAAGGACAATATCTGCAGCTCCTTATTTGTCGCCCGTGATGTGTTTTATTTCTGTTTTCTTTTTTTATTTTGGGGGGAGGATGTGTTAGACAAAGACTCGACTGTGTCTGTTGAGTTTCAGGATTTTTCCCAGTCTTTGCTTGGCTGTTGCCATTCCTTTTTTGGGCCGCTTGCCTGGAAACATCAACAAAGAAAACAAAAAAAAAAAAAAAAGAAAGAAGAACACCAGAAATGAATCAAATCATAGAAACATGACCGAGTTCAAAACATTAGAAATACAACCAAGGTTGCATGCTGACTCCTGACCTGCTGTCAATGAATGATTTATGTTGAAGAATTAGAATTTTCTTCCATAAATTCTTGACGGCAAATTGTTGTATTGTTAGTGTCACACTCATTGTAAGAAAAGCCAATGCTGCTTTGCTTGATAGTGTTGCCAAGATAAATCAATCCATCAGTAACAGAAGGTTAAGTAAAGACCTAGAACATCTCTACGTCTTAGCAAAACATTTGGAATATGGCGCAGGTATGCAAAGTAGAGTAATTATAAAATTACTTTAAACTAAGAAAGAGTGTTAATGTTATCAACATTTCATTTGTAAAAACTGGTTCATTCTGTCAAAAAGTGAAAAAAAAAAGTTCAAACCTTTCGTGGCCTGATTGCTTATGGGTGGGGGGTTGGGCGCATGTCTCTTAGATGGGTGCAGAGCAGGAGACATGGAGGGGTCACAGTACTGGTAGTCTGTCTCTGGGCTGGTGGCGTGGCTTCCACTGAGGGGGCTGGGAGGCCCCTGATTGTCCCAGGCCTCGCTGCTGCTGTTGCCTTGACTGTCCATCGGACTCTTGGCTCCCTGCAGGAGGCACTGGTGCAGCGCAGCCTCTCTCTGCTCTGTCCGTAAGCACTGGCTAGAGCTGGACCACCACATGTCTTGAGATGAGGCGACCTTCTCTGGCTCAGAAGAACACAGCAGACCAGCCATGGACAGCATGCCCTGAATGGCCTGTTCTGTGCTGGGTGAGGTAGGACGGTCTCTGCAGGAAGAAGAAGCCAAAAACAACATTCCAGTTGGTCATGAATCCATGTGTGCCAAGACAAACATCCTGGTGGGAATATATTTTCAGTGTTCCTCACCGTTTGAGTGGTCTGTGTTTGTGCCTGAGTTTCTGACCAGACTGGTCCAGCTCTATAGTGTGCCCTGAGCCTTTCTGCTGAGACAATCTCATCTCCTCCTCTGCCTCCTCCTCCTCCTCCTCCTCCTCCTCCTCCTGCTCCTGCTCTTCCTGGGAACTCTCCGAGTCCTCCTCAGAGGATGAGGACGATGACAGGGATGCTTTATGCTGAGTGAGTTAAGAAATACATTTTAAAATCAGATTCTTCAGTTGCAAAATCAGTTGCTTGATACACCATACTAACAACTATCGTTAATTGAAATAAAATGCACATCAGTGTTACAAAAATAACATCTACCTCTGTGGGAGAATCACTGTCAGAGTCCACGTCCGACACACCAGACAGTCCTGAGACTTCTTCCCTGAGTTCAGTCTTCACCTTCTCCAGCCCACCTGGACGGAGACGCACGCAGGGTGTGACTCAGTTATCATGAGCAAAATATATAAAATGTTCAAAAGGACTTATGTCAGAGACATGACTCACTGAATCCTGTTGGTTTCTCGCTTGTTCTATACTGCCCTCTACTGTCCATCTGCTCAGACTTCACATCCACGTTGCTCTTTGGTGGACCTTGAACAGGAAAGTGTTCACCCTCTGTCTTGACTGGACTAGAGGCTGGTCTCCTCATGTCTCTGCAAAAAGAAATTCAAGTTGAAACAGACAAAAAAAAAAACAGACACATGGTTGATCAGCTCACTCTCTTTCCATAGATAGAACCTTCTGAAGGGGTAAGAGGTAACTCTTTCTTTGTTGATTAGGCCAAACCACTCACCTAATGATTCTGCCGTTGACTAGCATTAACCGAAGGTGGTTGTCCTCTAAAGACTCTGCAGCAGCAGCTGCTGAAGCAGTTGAGACCTTGTTGAGCTTCCCGTGAACCTTGGCACAGAACGCAGGGTCCTGAGAAAGAAGAAATACAGTAAGGCTATTGTTGGACAGAGTAGACAATGAAATAATGTATAAGAGAATATAAGGCACCAAGTAGGCCTTTGTGCAACAAGTTTGTGTGCCTGCAAACAGTTGTATTTTTAGTCCTCACCTCCTCCAGCGGTCCCACCTCCAGCCTCTTCAACACCTCTCTAGTGTGACGCTCCAAGATGTCCAGGTTAGAGGGCAATTTGGGGGCTTGGCGCTGCTGCTCCCTGAGCCGTCTGGCGGCCCTCCTCGCCTGCCGTGCCTGGCACAGCCTCTCCAGAGTGGAGCGTGTAGTCGGGCAGCCGTTGGATCCAGCTGGTAGTCCACAGCCACCTCCCTGAGATTTCACTGGTTTGCTCACACTAAGTGGCTCCTCCTATGAAATAAGGATACCAAAGCACAGTTGGTGTAATGTAGCGTTAACCTGTGAACATGTTCATTTGACAAAACCAAATGAAATTATAAAAAAACACAACTATTTTGTTCATGAAATTACATGCTCTGAGAATATAATTTCACAAAATTAACTTTTAAGGCGTTACCTCAACATGACGGATTTCCTTGGTCAGCTCTTTAATGAGATGATTAGGCCTGACATTGTCTGGTACCTCACTGCTGGGCTCAGTTACCTAAAAAAGCAGAGGTCATGTTAAAAAAGGCACCAGGTCGGAGTTTGGTTACTATGTAGAAAAGGCAAAAATTTCTTGGCGAAGAGCTGAAAGAGAACGGCTGTTACCTCTCTTTTCAACCAGGTCTTCAGTGCAGAAATTAAAGCCTTCACTCCTTCCACCAGGTAGTTTGGAGGAGGACAGCTGTCTTCACGAAGCTCTGAGGACAATGAGAACATTAGGGTTAACTTAAAGATATTATCACTACTCAAATACCAAGTTGAGAGAATGTTGCATTATCTTGATTAATTATGATTCAAGGTTTATCTGTATTCAGTGAGATTTTTTATTAATTATTTGAAGTAGTAGTTTAATGATAATCCACTGAACAAAACCAATAAATAACAACCTGCAGTCAAGACTAATGCTAAAACAACAGAAAATTAAGTCAAATGTGTTTCTCTGCCGCTTTACAACCACAAAAAAAACAACTTCATCTCCTTCTCAAGGTCGTACTCACCCTTTAGCATTTCTAGGAGGTTTTTCGCCACATACCAACAGATGGCCTCAAAGTATGGAAACTTAAAAAGATCTGGAGTTTTCAGACGTCGTTCCATTTCATAACACCTGCGGGAGTAAAAACAAGAAGGATGTTGATAACGGAAACAGGGGCAACAGAAATTATAAAAATGTTATCGGGGTACTTGGGTTTCACCTGAGCTGCATGCCAATGTTGAGGTTGTGAAGGAAGTTCCCTCCAAATGCCATGCAATCCTGAGAGGTGAGTACACCATGGATCCAGCCTGCAGAGGGCGCCAGAGCACTAAACTTTAGCAGCATATAACCACTGATTTGATCTAAAATCTAACATGGTCCAATTCTGACTAGGCTGAAACTTTGTTTTTTTTTTACCAATATATTCAAATATACTCAACTGTGCCCGGTGTCTGTGTACAAAGAACAGTTTATCCTCTTAGTGTCTGACTAAAGCAAGATAAGTTTATCCAGCACAGACTCCCACCTCCACTCAGATAAGTCATGATCTTTTTTAACATCACAAAAGGGAGAGAAATCAGAATATGGAGGATGTGTGGGGGAGGAGATGGTATAAGACTGATGGACAGGCCTGATAATGCCTCTGCTGACTGACCTACTCTGCTCTCTGACCCCCACGTAATTCCCCACCTCTCTGCAACCTTTTTGCCTAAAACTCCCTTTTCACAGCACTTCTTCAACCTGCTGTGAAGGAATGGCGGAAGAACTGATGGAGGATCTGCAGCAGGATGAACTTGTTTTGTCTTTCTCAGAGTAGTGGGGCGAGAAGGAGAATGTTGAAGAATGACTTCAAAAGCCCATTCAGTGAGTTTGATGACTGGATAATCACACCATGACAGACATTATCTTCACTTTAGCAACTGAAATGTTAAACCTTTCTACATCATCCGTGCAACACTGAAAATCAAATAAACAGACAGGACTGGATAGGAGGTGAGCTCTGTTAAGTCGCACCATCAGCAGTGGCTTCTTAACTTCTTTTATCAGATTCCATGAGACGCCTGATCCTCTTCATTTTTCTATAGTAATGACCATCATCAGGACCTGTTTAAGTTTTTTTTCCCCTTCCCTGTTATTTTCTACGGGCAATGATAGAGCATTTTCAGAAAGCCTGTGTTTTTCTGGCAGCATACATGGAAAACAGTTATTATAGCTTTCTTATGTACGTGACCAAACGAACAAATCACGGACAAACAGACCTGAGGAGGAAGATGACACGGTCAGGTGTTTTTTTTGTGCCGACAAAAAAATAAGCAACAGGAAAGGCTTCATGTTGGAGTGTGTGAAAGATGTAGAGCCTGGTCACAGACCAGATGTTTATTTACTGCAGAGAATAGAGTAAGGACCAGGCTGCACAACGTAGCAGGACTGTTATGATGCCCTAAAGAAGATGTCAGACTATTTGCAGGTTGGTCCTTTGCAGCAACTATCTTGTTTTCTTTGAAGGAGGGGTGTCTAGCTCAATTTCACCGTGGGCCGGAATTAAAAATTGGCAGGAATTCCCGGGCCCATCTCAATATATATTGAAAGATTAACTGTAAATGTGCCTGTTTTCTTTTCTTTTAACGTATTAAAAAATGATTCTTCATGTGGAAACATTGAATCTGGAACAGCCAACACTTCATAGTATTGACACATGAGAAATTACATTAGAAATAATTCACAAATCAGTGGTGTTTGTTTGTTGTCTCTTCGTAGTCTTTCCAGATCATTTTAAAGCAAGTCTCTCTTTTGAAAAAAAAATCTATGAGCTATAACAAAAAGCAAGTATTATTAATATAACAATATTATATTCTGACAGTATGTAAGGGCTCCATACTGATTGACCAGCTCTAGTACACATTTGACATATATACAACACTAAGTTCTATAGCAAGAAGTAAGAAAAAAAAAAAAAAAGAATGAAATATACAACTGACCTGTGGGGATGAGTAAGGTGGTTCCCTGGGTTACGACACATTTGTAGCACTTGTCCACTTTATCCCCAAAGAACACTTCGCTCTGATTAGGCGAGGAGCTCCATGCTTCATACAGTGCAAGGTTGGCGGGAGTGGGTTTGATCAAATAGAAGATCTTCTCACCCTGTTAGGGCCAGATGTTGTCCATAATTAACAAAAGCATCACAAAACTACACGTTGAAATGGAACCAAGAGAAAAGAGAAAACAATGCAGTGCAAATTTCCAACAATGGCTAATAAAGTGAACAGTATGTTTCTATTATACTGGATGTGGATGGCAAAACAACTTACCCAGAGAACGTGATACCAGACCGAGGTTCCTCCAAAGTCTATGTGGAAGTCTGTGTAACTGTCCTTGACCCCCATTAAGCAATACTTCTGGACAAAGGGCTTGGGGAAAAAGGAGTCGTCTGGCCAGTAGTTCTCCACCCAGGACATCTTCTGGGCCACATCTGGGACTACCACCAGTTCAGACATCCTGCAGGTGGTTAGAGTGGGGCAAGGAGTGCAAAAGCAAAGGTCAAGTTTCAGTAATTACTCACAGTTGTTGCCTTGTTTAAACACTTCTGTGCCACACAGTTTAATTTGAATGAAATGTCTGTGGCCGCTGATGCAGCTTATTAGGAACAACTATCCGTTTTAGACACAGAACTTGAGCTGAAATAATAATTGGTATATAAATATTGGGTTCATAGAATGGAAACATAGCTTACTTTGTGTCAGAGAACTCCAGACTGATGAGGTTGAGAACTTTCGGTTGATGAGGACCAGTAAAATACTGGATGAAGTCTCTGAGCTTCATCTTGCTGTCTGCCTGCCGTGCCACGTCTATCACATCTACAACTTTGTTGCCACCTGGACAGAACAAAAGCACAAATGAGTCTCAGCTGCTGAGCTGGTGCTGGGTCCACTAGGGGTCAGCCTGCTGATGTCCAGTGTGCTGCTTGGTTGACTTAAGTTAATGAGAGGTGGGGACAAGCCGTTTTTAAGGAGGTGGAGGTCAAAGTTTTACTTGTTGAGTCAAATACACAAATAACATGAACATCACAAAGCTGAGGCTCGCTGGTCAGGATGCTACAGATTCACACACTCTGGTGACACACAGGACCAGTAGTCGTTTCTCTCAACCCACTATTCCCCCTAAACCCTTTTACCAGCCCTCTTTCCCTCTGTCTCACACCAGCCCGCACCAACATGCTCTCTCAAGTTCATGTTCCTGTACCCACACACACACCCACCCACCCACCCACAGACCAGTGAAATCCAGCTGGCCAATGTCTGACGACAGAGAACAGCTGGACAGTGAGACCGCCTCAAAGGCAGAAAAGGTTCTTAGAAACCTCTAGCCCCTTAACAGCAGATTCACAACCAGTGAGAGAAAGAGAGAGAAACCATCAACAGTGACGTTTGAAAATCTAGTCCTGATAAACCACCACCAGCACCCAAGCTCTCTGCTGCCAACCATGTTGCCTGTGATATATTACGTCAACCAGGGAAGTTAAAAAGGTCAATTATTCCACTAATTGCTAGGAATATGTCTTTGTCCACAGACTACAGACAGAAACTCCTTCATCACTACATTAACCTGCTTATAATTACAGCCCTCTGTTCACTGTTCAGCCATTAATCAGTTTATGGAGCAACTAGTCAAAATGAACAGACCTAATGGGAGAATGTGTCGATGGCTTCAGTTTCCATGGCCTTGAATTTTAGTTTTTTGTTTAATATTGTTTTCCTGTCTAGTTCAGAATACTGCTAAAATTCAGCCTGGAAAACATCCCTTCTTTTTTTCAACATCGTTTGGCCACATTTTCCTGGAATAAGCTGTGACAGCATTCAGCAGACTATGAAACTATCATCTTTGCATTGCTGTGGCAGGAAAATTATGTCATTATTCCAGGAAATGCTGCTTCATTGAAAGTCACAAAGAGAAGTATTCAACATTGTAATGCTGTATTAAAACAGCCAGATTTTGCTGCTTCTGTTGAACAAGTTCAATTTAGGTTTAACTACAGTTAATTCAATCAATCTGAATCTTAAAGTAAAGCTGGTCATCGGGTTACACGTGTGTCTTGTTTTTAAGTTATGGTTAACTAAAGAAAAACATTTTCTGATTGTTTAAGATATTGGATCACACACTGAGCTATCTGCACCGGTGTGTCAGACCCTCCAGAGCCACAGAGGACATGATCGTTAACCACTCGCCTTGTTGTCTTCAGACAGCAGGAAACGTAAGACGACACTCCATCCCTGTTCATAACACCTTGGCTTCATGCTCAGCAGGGCATGGGAGAGTGAGCTAAAGTGAGGGGAGCAGGCTGTAATTTGAACTTAATGATAAAAACACCAGTGGGCTTTGGTAATGGGCTTGTAACAGGAGCTGGAAAGTGGCAAGCTGCCTCAGTGAGAAGTGGTGTGGTCATGCAGGGGGCAGTGAAAGCTTAGCCATCGCTCATTTAAAAGTCATTCAGCCATCGTCTGATGCCTGATAAGTAGGTTAAGACCCCATGAACCTGGAAAACCTGCTCATGCTGACACACAGTCGGCGCCGTCTAAGCGATGGGCCATTGAGCCAGTGTTGGGACATCTGACTGACAACACTGTAAATATTGAAATAACTCACCCACATACTGCTCAACATCTCTGACAGAGAAAGTAGGGGGAGGTAGTTTGAGTCCCAGACCCTCCATCTCAGTCACCGCTATGGGGTAGTTGAAGCCGTGTCTCTCCAGGTACCTGGGCGTCACCTGTTCGCCCTTCATCTTCATCATGATTTCTTCGCCGCTTGAAAATTTATATGAGAATTTAGGTGAAACAGTGGAACAGTTTGGGCTGAAAGGATTAAATTTAATTAAATAAAAGTCAACAAAATTTAACTTATTAAACTTCACAAAACATCAATATACGTAAGGGGAGAGACATTTCAGCTTAATTAGTTAATTTGAGTATTTCAACTATCTAGACTAGTGGTGCCCAATAGGTAGATCGACCTAAAAAAAAAAAAAAAGTAATAAAAACTAGAGACGTAATTTATTTTAAGATACTAATCACTGGGCTAAAGTGAGAATCATAAAGGCATTGAGTCGGACAATATAATATATGTTAATGTATAGAATAAGATATCCAATTAATATGGGTAAATATATTTAGAGTTTTCAATGTAGGTAGATCACTACAGCCTGGTCATTTGAAAAGTAGGTCTCAAGACAAAAAAGTGTCAAAATGTACAAATATTTAAAGACATTGCAGGGTCATTTCAAACACTTAGTTCTGACAGTAAAACAAAGGCTTGGCTATACTCATTAACTATAAAAGAGTAACCTAAGATTAAAGACTTATATTAAACCCTGTCTCTGTGTAATATACCTGGCAAAAGTTCTGTTCTGCAGCTCCTTGATAAACCTGGAGGTACCAGCCTGAACTGGCCTGGATCCATCGTCTGGCTCAGTGTAGTCATGTCTGTGCCAGTTGCTTCTCTTTTTCACTGTAACAAACAGAGATGTTAGAGGTCTTTCTTTTCTTCCTGCTGTCATCACCCTCCCTAAGCTCCTTGTGTCAACAATGTAGTAAATTATTCACATCACCATCATCACCACTCACTGACTAGAGGAGAGGACTGTTCACAGCTCTAAAATCTCTGTGCGAAGACACTTTGGGGGAGGTAGGGGCTTAGAGAACCATTCAATTAGACCGTTAATGTTTGCCCTCTGGGCTCTCGGGGGTTAACCCCCTCTCACTGCGCCAAAAAACAAAACAACTCAAGAGTTGATGAACAACGCAGAGAAAGGCCTTGTCCTTATGGGACCACTCTGACACAGAGTGAGACAGAGTGGGAGGAGAAAGGAGGTCAGACATGTAAATGTGATGCAGAGAATCACTGGACAGTATTTGATGAATGAGGTGCATGTTACAACTGAGGGCTGGGGGAGAGCCAAGGGGGGGCACAAGGAAAATATAGACGCTAATGAGAGAAGACATTACTCACTCAGGGAGGGTCCATGTACGACATCGCAATTGGGACAGTGGTAAACATCAATGTCCACAGCTTGATGCTCCTCTACCTGCACACAGCTGGGGAAAAAAAACAAAAAAACAACAAAAATACCTAGTTAAAAAACAGTCAGACAATCTGGGTAATTTCACTCAATCAGTGTTCCCCAACTTGTTTTTGCCCCACGGACTGGTTAAATGTCTTGTACTATTTCATGTCATATACTATTTCACGGACCGGTCGTTAGGTTGTGGCAGATAAATACCCCTTAATAAAATTAATCAGTGTTCTGAAATATTTTCCTGCCTATAAAATCTTCCTACCCGAATTAACTCTGCGTGGGAACAACCAGAATTTCTCAACTGCACACAGCCTATAACTTTCTGCTACCAGACAGTTAGAATCTTGTATCAATGACTCTGCATCATTTTGAGTTTATTGTTGTTGTCTTCACAGTGTCCGACCATCGGACACCAATTCACGCATGGACCGGTAGCAGTCCCCAGCCGAGTGGTTGGGCTCCTTCAGACTAAAGACTTGAATCAAACATCCTTGGTCCACACATGAACATGACCTGCATTGGAAGGATAACTGGTAGTAGGAGCTGATGGATGTAGAATTGTTGTCCACTCCTCAGCCACATTTGAAAAAAAAAAAAAATCTGATTTAGATCAGGGGATCTAAGTCCTCTAACAGACATGTAACACCTCAAAAAGTGCAAATATCAGCAGAACAGCCCCAGAATACTGCTATACTAGACTGTTTTTCCATTTCCCCCCGAACTAATGTAGAATATCATCAAAAGCCTTGGCTCCAGATTGGAATAGTTGTTAAGAAAGTGACGACTGCTGCACTTTTGTGTTTTAAGTCCCGTAGAGCTGTGATCCTTCACTCAGCAACCCCCCAAACGCACCCAGGCCACCCTGCAACTGCCAAACCACAGGCACCAAGTCAAATGCATTCCCCTGCTGCATACCAGAGTTCCATTCCAGAGCAGCATGGCCTGAAAAGCAGCCGAGCTGCCAACAGCCTCAACAGTCACATGTGAGTGAATGTTTAGAAAGTTGGTGTTAGTACCTGTCCATTGTCCATAATTGTATTTCATTTGAAACCAATTGCCTTAATTTGAAGCAATTTTAAGTTGGTGACAAATGATGAGTTGAACTTATTATACTTTTAACATTCATAGAGAAAGAGAAGAAAACAAAACAGTGGGCTGCTGCCTGCTACTTCCTTTGATCTCCAAAGGAATTGCAGGAAACTGTAAAAGGAAATAAAGCAGAGGACCATTAAGTCATCAGGAAGTGGTGGGCGCATGTGAATGCACAACTCCCTCAGCCTGGTCCACTAAAACAGAACATCTGAAGAAGCCCTTTTCTTTGTAGCTGACCTCTATCTGGCTGCACAGCAAATCACATCATTATGGACAACTCGTTCTTAGATAGAAGAAGATGATTAAGTCTGTTACATAATTTACAATTTGTAAAAGTTTGAAAAATTTACAAATGTTTGGCTGCATCATGCACAGCAATAAAATCTTAGTGGTAAACAGAAGGACACAATAAAGTATCTGGGTTCAGTCTATCGGTCCTTGATAATGTTTTCAGTAATCATGAAACAACCATTAACCTGTCAGCTGCAGGAAAACATGATTCACTGTTGGCTGCTCCTCCAGGGTGGTCAATGAGCGCAGGAGCAGCGTGTGCTCGACTGAGACGACCTTGTACGTCGTTGTACTCGCCTGACTCTGTATTTGTTCCCACCACAGTGGGAAACAGGGCACTGGGCCACACTGGCGGACCTGACACTGCACTTATGTCACCTAATGAATAACTCTGTAAACATTATTGGCACACAGCCGCTTCAACAGTGTGGACTTCATACAGGCAAGGCAAAAGAAATGCAGGGGGAGGAGGATACCTGCTGTGGGGGAGAGAGTCAAATATTTCTTGTCTTGCTCTGACTTGACACTGTATTGCGTCACAGCAATGCTGATGATTGTGCAAATGATTCACCCTTACACAGCCTCATAGAAAGTGATAAATGCAATGACGGGAGCAACTCTGTGTTTGGTGCTAGATAAACCCAAGAACGTGATATGACAGGAACATACTGCAATCTCTGCCCGTGAATGAAACACTGGAATTCACAGTTGATGTTAAGTGTCACAGGTATGAAGTAAATCAACGATCTTACAATTAACTCTTACTCAAAGAAAACTGTCTAGATGAGTAGAACTACTATTGTTCCCTCTTACATCAACCAGAAACTGATGAAGTTCCTCAGTTGAGGAATGAAACAGTTGAATGAAACATCTTTCAACTCCAAGAAGTTGCTGACAACTAAACCCCTTTTGGGCAAACCAAGGCTATGGATCCCTGCCAATCTTGGCTTAGGCAGTAAATCACGATTTGTAATGTTATTGTGCTTAGTTGCATCAATCTTTCGGTAGGAGGAAAAAGTTGATGTTAATGTTGCATCTCAACTGGGATGCATAAGTCTTCAAAACAGTGAGATTAACATAGGTCTGAAAAACATTAGCAGTTTTCTCGTACTGATGCAATGCTCCATCAGAACAGAGCAACAGAGGAAAATATTTCACCCTCTCAGTTGCCTTCTGCTTTTTTTCCCCCTCATCTTAACAGACTCTCTTGCAGTAACCAGTAGTTTAAAGACAGTGTTATCATCCTCAGTGTGAAACAACAGCATATGCTTAAATAGGATACAAAGAAGACAAAAAAAAACCAAACAGGTAATCCCTGTTTTATCCTGACAGACGTTTTCTGTGATGACAGAAGCAGACTACCAGGAAAAACAACCCTTCCTGAATGACGAGATGTGGCCAAAGCCCAGACATCAACAACCCCTCTCCCTGCACTTCCTCTCATCAAGAGCCTCCTTCCTGTGTGACTGAGGGGGCTTATTCATTAGTCAACACACTACGAGGGGTTCATTGTCCCCCATGATCGGTGCAGGGGCACAAAGGCAGGAGGCGGGCACAGCCATTATTTTAAGCTCTAAATAACTGCTCTGCATGGGCCGCAGACACACCTACATTAGGGAAACTGGCAGATCTCTAATGGATGGATGGAGGAGATAGGGAGGAGATGAGGGCAGTTAAACACACCTGGCCTTCCTTATCTGTCTTTATCAACCCCGGAGGAGCAGCAAACTCCAGAAGAACAGTCCTGGAGCACTCGCAAAAACAGAGCTTGATATGGATAGAGCCACTGAACCCTGACAAACAGACTGGAATCTGTGGTGGTTTCTGAGATATCTCTGCCAGCTGAACACAAGGAGAATCTAAACAGACTGCTCTGTTACTGAATTTAAGTAGAAATGACAAAGACGGAACACTTTGTTGTTTGTGGGGCATTAGGGAGCCTGGGGTGTTTTAACAACATAATTGTTTTTAGAGCAGGTTCGACTGTCTTGTCTTGAGGCTGCGAGCACCAGCACTCTGCTTCCACATATGTCCTCAAGATGGTTGTTCCTTAGCCCCGGGTGTCCCTGTTAAATCCTACAGAAATCATTCTTCATGTCAGTGTCTGTTGATGAAATACATCAGTGTCTGAGCTAACCAAGAGACAGACAGCGAGGGAAATTATTTATGACGCTCACCGCTGGGCCTTTGGTCATGCATTGTAATCACTAGAAAGGCTGCACTAACTAAACCAAACTCCAAGTAAACATGAAACAAGACAAATTGCATTTCTAGACAGCTAATCAAAACAACTAAAGAAAAAAGTTGAACATACTGATCAATGTAATGCTTTGAAGATCACAATACTCAGTGACTGATTATCAATACGCAAAGGCCTTGACCCCAATCACACTGATGAAGCTCAAAGTAACTAGCCTAGAGGGAACCGCTGATGAATCCCTACATTAAAAAAAAAAACCAAAAAAAAAACCATAAGAAATGTAAAACTACTATGTCTCAAATCCACCAATAGAGAACATGAGTTGTGTCAGGTCTGTTTAACCCTTGTGATGCTGGTCGTCACAATAAAAAAAAAAACAGTGGTCTCCAACTGGACAAATATCAAGGAAAGTTCATCCATCCACTGTAGACAAAATTGATGGCTAACGCTTTGAACTTGAGTGACCAAGTCTCCCATCAATCATTTCCTGTGTCAGAGCCAGGTCCACGGGATCATCATCTTATCACATAAATAAGACAAAGGTTTGATCGGTGCTTCTTAAAAATAATCTAATCTAAATTAACAACCATCACCTGACCACCTCCAAGAGAAGTAAAACCCTGGTGTTACTGTAGACTGACATCACTGCCACTGTGGACACCACTCAGTTACATTTGCAGGTCTTGTAAGTAAGAGCAGTTCTAAATGGTAAATTAAAGAGCTCTGTGGGTGCGAGGAGTATTGAAACCAACAGTAAACTTTGGTTTTACTGGTGACAATTGTTAGACAAATAAACTTAGCTGTGGGGATCACTGCTGTCAATTAAAGACCATAGTGTAATTTTTACTAATTCCAAAGAATCACGGTATTTTCTTTGAAGCTTGCCATTGTATTATACGGTGTGAGGGTCAATAAGGGCAGGGGGCATTTTCCTGTTTTGTTTACTGTATCTTGTTTATTTTATATAATTGTTTGTAAAGTGATTTGGGACAACAGTTGTTGTGATTTGGCACAAATTAAGTTCAAACAAATTAAGTTGAAGTTATAAAAGTGAATTTTAAAAGTTAAGAGTGTGAATGATTTTGGAAAGAAAACCAGTATTAATAAGTGAACATTGACACTCTTCACATTCTGAAGACTTTTTCGGAATTTGCAATTTAGCTCATGCAACACTGCATGAGCTAAATGGCAGGAAATAGTTGAGTTGGCACTTTCTACAACTTCCAGTAACTATTAGAGAATACTACTGTGCTGTGCTTCTGCATTTTATATTTGCATCACAGATGAAAACCCCAAGAATTAAATAGAGTACTTCAATAGTTAGTAGTAGGGATGTGGTTACTTTGACAGTTTTATGATCATAAGTTTCTCATTATGTTTTTTGTTCACATTTGAAATTTTCAAATTAGTTATTTGTAGTTTGGCCAGAGTTCTCAAAGTCCGAGTTCCTTTTCATTTAAAAACCCACATTGTCTATTGTCGACTGAGATTCTGGGAGAGATACAAATGATGCAAAGCAGAACACTCCAGAACCTGAGTCGTGGAGAACCACACACCAACACAAACAGAAATCACTCACATATGGAAAATAACAGGCACCAGGAGACTGAGCCGCTTTCTTTCCCCCCGACATACCACCGTCCACTGCCAGAGAATCCCCCTCTTCCTTTGGCCAGCCTTGTGGGAAAGAGGCTTTAAAAAAGGCTGTTTTTTGGAGATCCACTCTGGAAGCTTGTGTGTGTGGGTGTGTGCGTCTATTAGTCATCAATAGGAGAAGCTCCAAGATGTGTTCATTTTCTTGTGGACACATGACTAAGAGCCAGGCAGTTCTTTTTATGGTTCTTTGGCACAGCACATTCTGTGCAGTTATCTTGGCCGCAGGACACCTTCGAACGTAATTACGCAAGAGCCTCTGTCAGTTTGACAAAAGCGAGAAAACATATCGAGTGTGTCCATAAACACCAGTTGTGGTGATATACCCACAGGAGGTCTGTGACAGCTCAATGACAAATATATAAAAATGTAGATACTTAATCTGGGTTCACCATCACCCAAGTCCATAATCAAAAATTGGATCAAAATCAACATCAGAAAGATCAAGATATTTCTACCCGAAAGAGCGCGTGTAACCAGCAACTACTTTTTAAGTAACAACTTAAAAAGCACCTACAAACACCAAACCAAATAAATTTGTGTTTACTCATACCAACTGAAAGGATGGTTTACTTTCTCCCACCTTTTATTTAATTTAATTTACAACTACAAACTTAACAAAGAAACTGAATGTTATCTTCTTTCTCTTTGGTAATACCTGCGGCTGCCACTTGGGGTCTCCTTGCCATGTGCTTGGTCAGTTAAGGGGATTTAAATTTTTCAAGCTGTCACTCAAACACCACAACAAACACCTTGTCTTTCATTACTTGCTCCTCGGTGAATATGTTTCTTAAGAAATACAAAAGGCAATTATTAAAAAGTCGATTAAATTACGTGAAGCGACTTTCAATTATACTTTTATTTTATTTAAAGTAATTTATTTATTTGAGAAAACATAAGAAACGCGCGAGAGTCTGCATGACTTGCTTAACAACTCTTGTCAAAGTTAATTGGTTTTAAGTGCCAGTAAAAGGTTATGTGCGGTTACCATAACCTTAAATAACCCACTGTGGAAAAGCAGGTCACGGAGTTAAGACCAAAATAAACTGAGCTAAACTTAAGTCAAATCGAGTTTATTATTAAATCGTGACAACGTTTAGTTCAAATGGGGACGATACGAAGTTTTTCTATGTCACGATGAACCCGATGATCTCTTCGTTTCCCCAGCTTGACTGACACCGCTCGGCAACACTAACATAGATTCCCGTATAAGTGAACAGAACTAACAGCTATAAAGGTGTTTTCGGTTCGTAATGATATACCTGAGAGCTAAAATTCAAACATTTGATGTACGTTATTTGTTTTACGTCCATCCCCTAAAGAACAGAGCAGCAGGAAGGGAATTATTCACCACTTTCTTCGGTGAAGTCGTGTCAATAGACGGTTTAAAACCCCCGTCGCCCACCGCTAGCATTAGCCATTTAGCTTTCAGTCACCACCGCACACACAACCGTCGCTTTTCTTTGATTAACGGTCAATGTTCCTCGGTTCAGTCTGTCTATACCCATGGAGTGAGGATAAACCGACGTACCTGCCGTGGAACCAGTCTTTACAGATGTCACACTCGATCATAAAGCGGCTCACATCGTAAGGCTGCCGGCAGACACAGTACAGCGGGGCCGCCGCCATCTTCCTACTGTCCCCAAACAACGCAGGAATGAACCGGGGCGGGGATTTAACTCAGCGTCCGGAAAAACCCGAGGCCACACGAACTCCGCCGTTCGGAGAGAACCCACCTCTGACGTAACTTGATTTCCATCTGCCCGTGACTGCAACAATAGAAACATAACTTTTTTTTCCAAAGGAGGAGTGACGTAATAGTTCTTTGGTTATTTTTGTATGGGAATTGAGAAATAAGCGATTACGACATTTAGCAAATTCAAATAATGCTGGATACTTACTATCCAGCTTTCTGTGCAATTTCTTATATAAAAAATGTTATGTGAAAAATGTTTCCACCAAATAAATCTCATTCTCACATTCTGTTTTTAAAGAGGGCTTCCAGGATAACTGAGTATTCTATTCATTTTAGTTATTTATGGCTGATTTGGCTTTAGAACAGTGGTTCACAACTGTTTTCACTCTTTGACCCACATTTCCCTGTGATCATTAAGTCGTGACCCACTCTCATTGAAATCAAACCAAGCAAATTCATTTTCTAAAAAAAGGAATCGGAAGGAGTGCAGCATTTAAAATAAGAGCTTTTCAAAAATAAAACACATGCTTAACACCAGATTCACATTATCTAGCTGATTTTTGACCAGCAGAATGGGTCCGTGACCCACCAGTTGAGAACCACTGCTTTAGCACATTCCTGTGCTGGGTTTGGTTCCATGTTTGGAGTTTTTAATTGATTTATTTCACGGTATCGTTAGTTCTTTTTTACCTTTAGGCGTCAGGCGAGCTATACAATATGTTAAAGAATAATGTGACAGAAAACAAAATAAAACAATGCTATCACTCAATTAATCACACAGCGAGTAAAGCATATCAATAATTCCATACTATTTTACATACAAGTTTCATTTTATGTATAATAATATGTTACATATTTTATTAATATAATGTCATTGACATTGAACTCTCAATTCTACACAACTAACACTCTTCTGTCTGTCAACGCCACAGCAGATCTTTGTGATCGGTCCAAAGTGCATGTGGCAGGTCTTTCTCTTTGTTGAGTTCCAACACCTGCCTTCAGAACGACACCTTTTTTCTCCTGCAGTATTCTCCGCACCACTGACGCAGGTGTCGCACCAGCGCCAGCCGTGGTATGTGTCGGTGGAGCGTGTGTGACATGCCCTACGTGCAAGTGTGTAGACTTGCAATGGGACAACGGTCCCACAGCCTGATCTGTGAGCTGACAGCAGCGCCCATCCCCCCTCACGCCCATCTGTGCAGCTTAGCAGCGACAAGCAGCCCCGTGTGCATGCATACGCGCGTGTGCGTTGTCATACGTCACGCATGTGATGGGGAAACTGAAGATCGACTGATTTTCTTCCTTCTTATGGCGTAGTCTAAGCATGCAAGTGGAGAAGATGGAGTTAATTTGTTGATGTTTATTGTCTTCAGACACGTGTTTAAAGATGTCAGTCAGTAGGAGCAGTGACACCTCGCGAGTGCTGGGATTCATGCGTTTGAACACACTCCTCTTTTCTGGCCCTTCTCATTTTAATACATAGGAATGCAACTGTTTATTTTTTTTTTTTCAGCTGCGCAAAGGTTAACTGTCGGTAGCGCTCCTGAAAGTTTTCAGGTTTCCATTGGGAGCTTGACAGCGTGATTTATTATCATCTAAAAAGAAAGTTGTTTATTTAATTAATTCACGATATTATTTCAAATGTTATTATTTTGTATTAAATTTAACATTTACTTCTCAGTTATATATACTCATTGCCTCGTAAAAAAATATATATATATATTTCCGAAATTAAACAACCTTATCCGTCCACCTTGTGTTAAAACGCCATCTACTGGCTAAAGGCCATGCGACATGAACGCGCGTTCACGGCGACCAGAGCGAGTACGTTACGGACGATGTGACGTCACCAATCCTGAGCGAAAAAATCTATGTCTGAATTTATTTAACGCTTTTATTAATGTACGTTGAACCTTCCTGGCTGCACTGCGCTGGGTTTTATGTGGATTATGACTTTAAAAAATATCGATTTTTGTTGAATTCTGGGCGAAATGAAGCTGTGACCAGATTTTTACGCAGGTAAGAGCGATGCAGACCACAACGCCTTCGCTCGGTAAGCTATGTTATTAGTATTTAATGAATGTGTAGCTAGCTGTGCCAACTTTATAGACTATATATATTCACAAATACAATATTAACAGCACAATAGGTGGACTAGTAACTAAAGACATCGGGGATCAAAGCTAAATGCAGAGAGAAAGATCAGAAAAAACACAATAAACGCATTGAAAATGACTTAATGTCAAATGTTATCAAAATACTGGTTGATAACAAGCCCTACTAATTAAATATGGCACACACCGAATACTGTAATTACAATAATTGTATAATTATATATTAATTATTAATAATTACATAATTGCATTACATCTAATAATTAATTCAAGAAATATTCAAGAACAATTAACATATTTTACCTGTTTTTCAGATTTGATCTTTTATGTCGGTTTTAATTGTCGAATTTTTTTGCTCTTCTTTCTAGCAAAGGTGAATTTTCCTGCAGGTGAAAATGAGACGTTTGTCTAGAAAGAAAGCTCTGAGCCTGGTGAAAGAGCTGGACGCCTTCCCTAAAGTGTCAGAGAGCTTCCAGGAGACGTCAGCATCTGGGGGCACAGGTAACTCACCCTCCTGTAGAAATCCTCTGAGGCAAACTGTCCTGGAAAGGTTAGATTTTTCTTTATGAATTTGTTAAACTGAGATGATTCTAATCACACTTATTGTCTTTGAGTTTATTTAAGTGTGAAAAAAGTGCCCAATTATTCAGCACAGGTGATATTTAAATAAAGACTTAAATAAAACAAAAATAATGTACTTGTAACAAAGTAACAGAACTAATTGCAATAATTTTGCAGACATGCTTTTCAAAAAAAATGTAGTTATGCAACAACATGCAAACATAATACAGAAGCTGTTCACGTTAGACCCAACACTGAAAAAAACTGTTTTTCCTGTCCCACCAACAGTGTCCCTAATTGCCTTCAGTTCCATGGCTCTCCTGGCTGTCTTAGAGTTCTTTGTTTATCAGGACACATGGATGAAGTATGAATACACAGTAGACAAGGATTTCTCCAGGTGAGTTATGATTCCAGCAACCACTAAAACATTCAATATAGTCAGTTTCTTTCACAAGTTGAAGAGATAATGTCTTCTCTTTAGGGACGATAGCATTGCCCAGATATTAGCATGTTATGTAATATCCTGAAAAAAATCCTTATTGCTTTTTCCTCAGATAATGAAAATATCCCGAGACCAACTCGGGATATTTCAACTTAATGATGTTTTTCTTTAAAAATTGTTTTGGGGATAAACATGTACATTTTAAGATAAAACCCACTAGATGGCATCATTGTGGCTCATTTAACTAATCATCAGTGGTTTATACATATTGATCCTGACTGATGTTTCATTCCTTTATTTACAGTAAACTAAGGATAAACATTGACATCACAGTGGCCATGAAATGTCAGCGTGAGTCTTTTGGTTTTTAATAACATTTACATTCAGACACCAATAACTGGTACTGAAGTCTGAAATAAACCAATCATTGTAACACATTATATTTACTCACATTGTTACTATAATGTTAATATACCTCCTCCTGTGTGAATGTGCAGATGTTGGGGCAGATATTCTGGACCTGGCAGAGACCATGATCACATCCAGTGGTCTTCAGTATGAACCTGTGAGTAAAAACTGACACGTTTATTCAAAGGTCTCAGATAATAATTCATTCATTATTAAAAATGTGATAATTTTGGTCTTTTGGTGCATGTTATTATGAATATTAATTGTTTTTCATATTCAATATACAGTGGTAAAATAATGACTGGATGAAAATCGATTTCATTTGAATGAATGGCTGTATTTTTCACATAATATTAGATTAGTTAGTTAATTTGGTCTCAAAGTAATAGTACTTTGTTCACTAATCCGTCTCCTTAATTTCTTGAATTTCTTCCTTAAGGTGATTTTTGATCTGACTCCCCAACAGAGAGTTTGGCAAAGGTGAGTGAACCTGGAACCCCCCCTGGTGGCAACATTCAGAGACTGGAGTTGTTCAAGAGTCACATGTCTCGTCTGATTCTTCTTTTCATGACGCTCCAGATACTTTTATAAATATAGGGAACGATCTGGACTGCAGGCCGGATGGTTAAACACAAATAATCTTACTTTAAAGATGTGATTTTGTCATTTCCTTAACAATGACACATTTCAAATGGCCTGCTGCAGTGGCTCGAAATTAAGATTAAGAGATAAAGGTTCCATTTAAAATTATTATTGCACAATGCAGAGTGACATTAATATAGCAGATCCTCCTTACCAATGATCCTAATAACAGAAAAAATACTAATACAGACCATCATAATGCTCTACGTAACCTGTCAGGCCTACTACAATTTTTGTAAAAGCAAAAGTGAGAACTAGTCTGTTCTCTACAACCAATAATGTTAAACCTGATTGGCCTATAACTAGGATTAGTATTTTTTGACATCCCTGACCAAGAAGGATACTTGTCTTATCTCTAGTCTAGCTCTGTTAACTGTCTGATTTTTCCTTCATCAATTTCTTTGTCTTGAGCTTCTGTTTTGTTTCTCATGCTGATCTGTTTTCTGTCCTCCAGGACTCTGCTGCTCATCCAGAGTCAGCTGAGGGCAGAACACGCTCTTCAGGACGTCCTCTACAAGACTCTCCTCAAAGGATCTCCTACTGCACTGCCTCCACGGTCACTTTCCCTCCTGAAAAAATGAATCAATATACTCACAATTATGTATGATTGACAGATGAGGTCACACAGCAGGGTCCGAGGACGATGATGTTTGCAGATGACATTGTGATCTGCAGTGAGAGTAGGGAACAACTAGAAGAGAACCTAGAGAGGTCGATGTTTGGACTGGAGAGAAGAGGAATGAAGGTCGGTCTTAGCTAGACAGAATATGTGTCTGAATGAAAGGGAGAACAGTGGACTGTTGAGGTTACAAGGAGCAGAGGTGGAGAAGGTGGAGGAGTTTAGATACTGAGGATCAACTGTTCAGGGCAGTGGAGACTGTGGAAGAGAGGAGAAGAATAGAGGACAGACAGGATGGAACAACTGGAGAAAAGAGTCAGGAGTGAACTGTGATAGAAGAGAGTTAGCTAAGGTGAAGGGAAAGGTTTACAGGACAGTTGTGAGACCAGCCATGATGAATTGACTAGAAACACTAGGAATAGGTAGAAGACAGGAGACAGAGCTGGAGGGGGAGGAGTTAAAGATGCTGTGATTCTCTTTAGGAGAGACAAGGATGGACAGGATCAGAAATGAGGTGATTAGAGGGACAACACAGACAAGAAGGTTTGGAGAAAAAGCTAGAGAAGACAGATTGAGAT
>JAFBJS010003923.1:238081-331848 GCA_016785265.1 Paraplagusia blochii
GGTTTGGACATGTTCAGTGGAGGGACAGTGGATACATTGGCAGAAGAATGATCCTAGAGATGGAGCTACCAGGTAGGAGACAAAGAGGAGATTGATGGATGCAGTGAGGGAGGACATGGATGTAGTTGGAGTCAGTAGAAGATACATAAGTACAGGGGGAGATGGAAAATGTTGACTCACTGTGAAAACCCCTGAAAAAGGGACAAGTTGAAAGAAGAAGACTCACAATTATGTATGATGGAAGTGTCTCATTAAAACCTTCTGTGTATGGGTTTGTAGGGAGGATGTTTCTGCAGAGCCCCTCACCTCCTGTAGGATTCATGGACACATGTACGTCAACAAGGTGGCAGGGAACCTGCACATCACTGTGGGGAAGTAAGAAGCACCGACACATTCATAATCAGGGTTTTCCCTTCACCTTATTGATTATCTTTCAAACACATTTTCCCTTTTTTTTTAGGCCTTTCCATCATCCTCAGGGCCACGCCCACATTGCAGCGTTTGTCAGCCATGACAGTGAGTGCAGTTTTAATGCTTATAAGGTTTTTTTGCACTAGGGATTAGGGCACTAGTCCAGTTATATCTGTTGGCTAATTGTATTGATATGAGCATAATTTAACAATATCTGTAATAATACATTAACCTCAGTTTTTTGGGAGTCATATATCGGTATTGGTCGATAATAGTATTGGAAAATTAAGTCTTTGGACAATAATATACAATATAAATTGGACAATGACACCCTGCTTCCTGCTGGGTCTATTTTACACCAGTTAATTTCCAGATTAATTAGTTATTGGAAGTTACGTTGCAATGTTATAATTGTTGTTACATTTCCGGTGAGTTCCAGTTACCTAACTTCTGTCTTATGTACCTTACTTACAAAATTACATTTTGTGGGTAGTCTCTCCAGTATCGCTTTTTTATTTATTAATTTCCGACATTTTTTTTGTTTCTTGTTTTTAATCTATTTCTTTCCACTAAACTTACTGTATGTTTCTGCTTTTTTGGTTTTCCAGTGTACAACTTCTCCCATCGCATCGACCATTTATCTTTTGGCGAGGAGATACCAGGGATGATAAACCCTCTGGACGGGACAGAGAAAATCACCTTCAACAGTGGGTCACTGCAGTAAAAAAATGTTTTTCGTCATAAAACAATCAAATTATATGCACCACACTTCTGCTGTGTGATCTAAACATTTGTGGTTCAACCTCCAGACAATCAGATGTTCCAGTACTTCATCACAGTAGTTCCCACCAGACTGAACACCTACAAGACGTCCGCAGACACTCACCAGTTCTCTGTCTCGGAGCGAGTGAGTCTCAGGGGAAACTAGAGAGAAATAACAGTTAAGGAATAAATCAGGGACAGTGTGATGAAAAAGCTGAAAAGAACATTTTTGTCTTGCTTAGGAGCGGGTGATAAATCACGCTGCTGGCAGCCATGGAGTCTCTGGCATCTTTGTGAAGTATGACACCAGCTCTCTGATGGTGACAGTCAGCGAGCAGCACATGCCACTGTGGAAGTTCCTGGTGCGACTGTGCGGAATCATCGGAGGGATCTTCTCCACCACAGGTGAGGGAAAGTTCCCTCCTGGAAGAACAGCTTGTACAGAGTGTTATGTAAGAACAAGTCTTAAAATGACTGTGACAAATCTGATGTACTTGACAAAAAACGTGGAGCAAAACAAGGGTTTGAGATTCCTGCAGAATTTGGAAAATAATATTTTTTTAACAGATGGGAAAGATATGTAGAATGACTAATATCATAGATAAGAATTGAAGAAAAAAACATAATCAAATTTAAGGCGATCTTTAAAAAATGTTTTTACAGCTATCTGCTGCCATCTAGTGGTAGAATATTTTGGCGTTCTACTAAGAAATTTACGAACAATTTGTGTATGTGAGTGTGTGTGTGTTGGGGGGCGTTGGGTATAGTTCTTAAATCTGCTGAATCTGGCTTTGTAGATATTGTATTTAAATATAACCAGTATAAGATGGAATATATTTACTTTAGCATACAATATTGAGGTTTGTAAAAAAAAAAAGGGACAATCTGTTTTACTTGTAATAAAATTACGGTTTGACCAACTATTATAAACAGACATATATATGAAAATTTTATAGTCATATTTTATTATCATCACTTTACCTCATTATCATCACCTCTACTACCAGTGTCAGAGTCGCTGCTACAATAAATAGTAAGAACCAAACGTGAGACTTCTCCGGCACTTAACGTTTATGACCTCGATGCCCTGTTTCCTCTCTGCAGGAATGCTGCACGGACTTGTCGGCTTCTGTGTTGACATTGTCTGCTGTCGATTCAAACAAGGAATCTACAGGCCACTTCAGGTGAGGCTGAACATCTAGTTTCTTAGAAAAGTCAGTGTACATACAATGAAAACTGCATTCAATTCAACAAGTCTCAAAACAGTTAGGACTAATTTTCCTTTTTTGGTTGTTTTTGTATCACATGCAGCAGAACCACCAGATGAACAACCATCAGAACCCTCTGCCTGTTGACGGAATTCCTCAGGAATAGCTGCCATACTGCTGGGCAACCACAATGGTACAGAAGATTTACTGTATCATTGGATGTCTCATTTTCTGGACTGTAGATGGCAGCATTGAGCCTACAGTGTTAAACCTGGTCATTAATATCTAGTTGAGGACAGCCACGTTGTCTCTCAGGGTGTCAGCAGTTAGCTTCATCTTTGGGCTTCAAATTAACCTCAGTGGACCATCAACTGGACCGAAGATCACCGTGGTAGCACCAATAGGACTTTGTTCATAGATAACTGTTAGATAAGAGTCATTCAGAGACAACTGTGTCTGTGCTCAACTACTTCTTTGCTGCACCAACATGTCATAATAGCATATTATGGAATGGTGTCAACTGCAAAGGCGTGTGATGTCTCTCTTCAGATCAACCATGTTGAGTTTGTGCCAAGGAGTTTTTTTTTCCATTTGTGACCTCAGGTGGATAAAATGAGAAAAAGCTAAGGTGTTGGTGAGCTGTAGAAAATAAAAGCACAACTTTGAAGAACTTCTATAATGAAATACATTCAATCTACACACTTGCTAACAATAAAGCGGTAACAGAACCTCAACTCTAGTAACTCCAGTCAACCACTAGAGGGCGTCTAGACACGACCAGTGGTACATAAGTGGTTGAGAACCACTTGGTTTTAGGTGACGCTCACTTTTCTAGGAACTACATTGGCCAGCATGGTTAGAAGCAGAGATTGACGTAGTTTCTCTTGTTGTTTATTTCAGTTTTGCCAAGCAGACTTGAAAGACATGTTGTCAGAGCAGATAATACAGTTCGGTCAAACATGTTGGAAAAAAAGGACACCAAACAAAGGGTTGATATTATTAGTTAGTGGTGTTTTGTTAGACACTGTCGTTCCCTTCTCAAGGTTTCCTGTGAAGACCAAGTTATCAAACGAACAGGAAGTAGAACAAACATGATGAAGACATGGGTACATTAGCCCTGTTGCTCGGTGACAACATTGAACAAACACCACTTCGTACACACACTTGTGCGCAAGTGCAGAAAATTTGGTTCATTGTGAAAATGGTTACACAAAAGACAAGGAGTTTTGCATAAACAGTTTAGTCCCTTTTCTCAGCTCCTAGTGAAAGGTCAACCTGGTGCATGTTCTGACTTTGACATGGGTAATACTGTCCAGTCGACCGGTCAAGTAAATACTTTCAACTACTCGGTTGGAAGCCGTGTGGTTAAAAACTCAAAGTACCTTCAAGCAAAAGTCAAATGAAATGTCCTTTAATTTATAAGAATAAAATGCCTTTTTGACTATTTACACATTTACCAACGTGGGGTGTAGCTGTAGCAACACACCCCGCTTTGGGGATGGTGTTTCAAGTCCTTTGATGAAGAATTCTGGACAGAATGATATCTTTTTCACTTGTTACTGCTGAAAAATAGCAGTATTTTTTTACATTAACCCAATCGTGGTGTTCCCATTGGAACCGTACTCGGTCCAGTACTTTTTTTCCCCTACTTAAGTTGCTTAAAATTGACACTGTTTTACAAACCTTCGGGTTTGTAAGTTTTTTTTTAATTAAAACTAAATGAATCCCATATTAAAAGAGAACATTAGTGGTGTTTGTGTATTGTAGATATTAGTCATTGCATTTAGGACGTTGTTTACCCTAAAACCAAGATCGTTTACAACATGTTTGTAGTTATTTAATAGAAGCTCTTCCTGACAGAAAAATACAGATTTTCTTTTGGATTATTCTGCTTCTTGCTTAGGTTCTTGCTAACAGGTTCAAAGATTTTCAGAGAGAACCAAGTGAAAACAACATGTTATTGACTCTGCTTTCCTCTCCTTCTAGAGCAGGTTATCTGGCCCAGAATTTATTTGGATCAATTCTTGCTCAAAGATAAGGGCCAGAGCAATTTAACTAAAGCAACAGTTTTTTTGTTTTGATAAGAATAAAGTTTGGGGTCACACCAGAGTCAGGCTGGATTTGTGGATCCTCGCAATTCCCATCGCATAACTAGACACTGATCCTGATCCTGTGGATCACATAGGACCATGGGTTTGGGTCTAATCTGACCCAGACCGCAGTTTACCCCTTAGCAGTTCAATATAATGGGGATAAGAAAAATGTTTCCTTCCCTGACTTTTCCCTCTGTTGCTAAACAACAATATCGTTAAAAAATCTCAAACTATTTTTGAAAAATTTGATGGGTTGGGGGAGTACAATACACGTCATATGCGATTCTATACAAATAAACTCCTCTGCTGTACTCTTATTTATATATTGTACACTGCCAAGGTCTACCACCTGTATGGGAACGAGCCTTTGACACAAGTATAAAGATGTAAAAGTAGTAAACTTAGTTTCAGTACAAACAACTGTACAAACAGGCAAAGTTTTGATGGGAATGGGGGACGGCGGGGGACGATGGACCTGTAGGATTCCTGGCTCATATGCTTGTCTTGGTTCTCAGACCAGTCACTGTTGCTCAGTGTGTGTATGATCTTTTAAAGGCAGTAGATACACATGGTGTCAAGACACAGAGGAGACAGACGTTAGGTTAAAACAAACAAACAAAAAAAAAATCACAATCTCATTAAACACTGTCCTCCATTTTAACTATATTTCAAGTATGAAAAAAAGGCGAGTAGTATGAAGATTCCCGAATATGTAGTTGAAAAATGACAAAGTGGAAAACACACAGGAGGCTTTCTGTGTTGTTGCATATATAATTGGCCACTTTGAGGAGAAAAATAATAGAAAGAAGTTGATTGGACGGGGGTTTGTTGATGGAACGGCAATTTAAATAAGAAAACGAAACACATCATGGCTAGTAGACCCCTTTTTTTAACCATCTTGAGAGCTTCACTTAATCCCACCTCTGCCAGTCCAATCTAAACCAGACCTACTGTGCCCCCGGTGGACAGCCAGAGTCCGGTTCAGTTTTTGTCCTTTTCAAAAGTGTGGGTTTTGCTGTATATAGTGGCTTTCAAGGTGGAAGACTCAGATGGTCAAAGTGCTGGATGCACGGAAGTAGGAGAGAAACTTAAAACAGAGGCTGACCACGAAGTACCAGATGTTTCTGGCCATCTGGGAGCGGGCAATGAAGACCCTCCAGATGAAAACCACCAACATCGTGTTGAAAGTGTAGCGAATGTTCCTTAGTCTGGGAAATAAAGAGTGCAAAGAAGAAAATGGAAAACAAATATTCAGACCTTAATCTAATATCTTACATTTTTTTAAAGAAACTTCTGAAACATGACTAGTTTTACTCACTTCCTCAGATGCTGCCTGGCAGCAGGAATGTCGGACATGTCTTCATTCAAGACGTACTTCTTTGTTCCGATACAGTAATTCTCTATGTATTCAGGCCAGTTCAGCTGACGCACGTCAAAGTTAAAGGCCTGAATGGACACGAAAGACAAAGATGTTCAAAAGTTCCAAAATAAAGGAACATATAATTTCCAAATTTATACACTAGAGGGAGCAAAAGTCCACGTTTACAAAAAGGAATTATTGTATTAAGGGCCAATCTGAATCCGTTGGTATTGAAAATAAACTGCATTAATGACAAAACATTACTTATAGATTGAAACAAGCACATAAATATTAAATGATAATATTTAACATTTGCTTAAAAAAACTAAGAAATGTTAATGCAGTTTATTTAGAAAATATTAGACTTTTCAGCCAGGGGGACGGGATGGTTTGATGGCAAAATAAAAAAAAAGAGTGGATCATTTTCAGTGGTACCTTCCTGTCCTCGGGTGTGAGCTGACCCATCAACATGCTCATGTTCTCAGAGTTCCACTCCCAGTCCTGGCTGCTGAAATACTCCAGCAGACTGATGGCCTTGTGCAGGCGGTTGAAGATACGCATCATCCTGAAGCAAAACAGCCAGTGGTCAGTAAGGGTTGATTTGATTGATTTGAATTGACTGGAAAACCCAATGTGGAACTCACTGTGGCTTCTGACCGCACAGACGCAGGAAGAGGTCGTAGATGAAGGCGGGGAACTTGTGGCTGACCAGGATCCAGTACTGGTAGATCAGGTAGTTAGAGGTGATGTTGGCGTTGGGTCTGCGGAAAGCCTGCTCCAGAGGGTTTCTCTTGAAGGATGACATCACATGATGCTCTGCATCGGAAGAACAGAGACACATTTAGAAAGAAATGTTCTATCAAGGACAGAATGACCTGTTTTTCTTCCAAAAACATTATCCTGATAAGTCAATGCTTGGGTTTTGTTATGTGACATATTTTTGGGATACACAATTGTATGATTCAGTGAAAGTCACTAGATGGCAGCATAGCAGCTTATTCATGCATTTTCCTATACTCTTACAGTGGTTTGTACAGAATAATAGAGATCAGAATCAGAAATTTTTCGTTTTGAAAATATCAGATCAGTAAAAATTGGACATACCGTGGGAAACATTTTAAACATCTCAACATTATCTGTAACTGACATTAGCAGTTGATAATGTTATATGATAGATAGACCAGTATGGTAGAGAAAAAGGTCATAAAAAGTTAGTTTTAAAATAATATTTTTTAATATAATCAATCACTCCATTATCCATTAGACTGGTGCAAGGTTGCTATCCAAATGTTCTTCAGGAGATTTAACTTCTCCTGCAGCCCCACAGTGAGGCCATAATATCTCATCTCTCAGCACAACGTTTCCAACATGTTGTTAAATCTCTGGCCTGACAGTTTTAAAGGTTGAACAGAGCGAGAACCTCCTCCCAGGAAGAGAACCTGATGAAATGTGAGTGTGAGGTCGAACCATAAGTCACATCCTTTACACTTACTTTCAGCCCTGGTTCTCTGACCTGTCATTTCCTCCCACTGTGCATTGTATAAAAGCCCTCACCGGCCCTCCCTCCCCCTTCATAGTCACATGACTACACATGACATCATGCGTGGCGTGCAAACCCAGTCTTGCACAGTTGGTTTCCATGGCAACAGATATGTAATGGCTGCAGGGAGGCGTGATGAGCAGATGTGAGGTGACAGCCAGCTGCTGGTCCGGTCAACCACAGACTGCTGTCCAGGACTGAGACCTTTTTATTTTAAGTATTATTTTAATTTCCACAATTTCCATTCATTTCTGTGCTATAATAGCGCCCCCTCCCTCCCTGAGGTTACAGCCTCCCCCAAGCTTTTCTTTCATAACATGACAGACCTAATCCTGCCAGGAGCCATCTGCTGGCAATTTCATCAGTGAAGAGGACATAGTCTCTAATCTGAGAGGAAACTGAGAGTCCCTCATGTCCTCCTGCCTCCAAAGCCTTCTAATCCCACTGTGTTCCCCGACCAATGGAATTGAAGACTAACGACAAGCTTTTACTTTTCACACGGCTCGACCCTAACCTCTGCATGAGAATTAAGACCACAAAACACTCTGTGGACTCTGCTCTTTTAGAAGGACTGTGTACTTTAGTTTTTTTTTGTTACACTTTGACCAGTATTTTATTTTTGTCAATATGAAATTACACATTTTATCTAAGCCTTACCTGCCTCCCTCCAGCAGGGGGCAGACACTCACTTCAAGAGCATCAGAGACAACCTTCACAACCATGTCCACAGTTTTATAATACAAAGTTAATACAGCATAAACTGGATGAATGTTCAGACTATCGAATAATTTTTTTTTGCTCCTGGCTGAATTTAATACCAGCCAACGAGTCACAACTTTATATCCACACAGAAAAAGCCAACGTTGGTCAAATATTCACCATAGAATTTTGCAGGTATCATTTCCAATTATAAGATACGATCAGTTTGATTTGTAAAAGTAACAAAGACAGTAGTCTTTTTCAGTTACAGTGCATAAATACATCATTTTACTTTAGGCTCAGGCCTCGGATTTAAGGAAGAGCAGGAGGCCTGACGTTGGGTTATATTGCTCTGATGAAAACAAAATGGCCAGCTTGAAAAAAGAGGAATTAACCTACCAATTTCACCCCAGTGGAAAGGGTTGATGCCACCGGTGGTGCAGTTGTAGACCAGAGCAGATCTAGGTCTGCCAGGAGACAAAGCAGACAATAAGACAGTGAGGACAGAAATAAACTTAAAAAACCCCACAAACTAATAATAAAACACTGACTTCCTCCACAGTCATCACCACGTACTTGTGCACAGCGGTGTACCAGCCTGCAGCCAGGGTCAGGTTGATGACCACGTCCACGGGGATCAGATCGGCCACTGCGTCGTTGCTGGCTCTCATGGTTCTCAGGATGCCTTTCCCAGCCTGGTGGAGGAAACACAGTGTCTCAGTGACACCTGGAATAGTCCCATTCTTTGAACTAGAGTGATTTTCACTGGTCTATACTCACAGCAATGAAGACTCCGCTGGGGCCGTTGAAGTTGTCGATCCAGCCCTGGAGATCGGACACAGAGACAAGTGTTAACGTCTGGAAAGTTTTTGTTGACGACACCTTGGCCAGGTCTACGTCTGCCAAACAGGACGGTGTTGTCTCTGAAACAGCTGTTCAGGCTTATGTTACTTCCTGTGGTGGGGGAAACACGCCGCCCCTTTGGTGGTTGACTTCAATTAGACTCCATTAAATATGGATGAAACTGCTGGTTATAGAGGTAGAGGGAGTGGCAGAGCCAATGTCCAGTGGTCAGAGCTGGTTCCTGTCCAGGCTCTGATGTCAAACTGCTGATAAAAATGTCCAGAAGTAAAGAGACCATAGATGAGGTCTGTAAAGGTGGTGAGGAAGAGGAGGAAAGAGGATTGGAGGACTTAACATAATCAGAAAAACAAAATGTAGGTGGTTGGAATGATGAGAATTTGTCAAAGCAAAAACTCAATTGTTTTTCTCCATAAAGTTGATGAATGACGCAGCCAGAGTTGCTGTCATTCATTTTCCTGCAAGGAGTCGCAATGGCAGCTGGTGCCACCTAAATCACATTGCACCAAATTGTGAGCTCTTCTGCGGGTGGTGAGCCCACAAGAAGTTATGTGGGTCGTGACGGTGCTATGCTCAGAGCACCTCAGCGGTGGATCCGAACCTAAAGCCACACGGACCCTAGTCCGCTTGCTTAACCACTGGGCCACCACTGCCGTCGAGTTGCTGTCAAATGATGTATTCTGCAGTGATTCATTTATTTGTTACTTGTTATTCCAACACTAATTTCTATGTTTAATTGTGCTCCTTTGACAGACACTGGTTTATTTACATTTGGTCCCTGGTAAACTATCAACACGACTGTAAAGGAGCTGCACCACACACCACGCCTACTTTCACTGACCAATGAAATGAGCTCTCTACTGTTTTCTTGAGATTTCTTTTTTTAAACATCTCATCGTGATTTCCTTTATCGTCTACACCTGGGATTGAGAAAAGTTTGGTTCTTTAAGTCAGTGTTCCCTAACACTAATCGCACCATGGACCAGTCACATGTCTGGAAATTTTTTCGCGGACCGGTCTTTGAGGTGTAGCAGATAAATACCACTAATGAAAACGAAACGTCCACCATAAAGTGCTATTTTTTGGACATCTCCTGGACACTCAAACATGAGGGGATCTGGTTCTTTTATCAAAACAATTTTTAGCGTCTCATAATAAATAAAACATAAATTGTGTTAAGCTGAGCATCATCTCTCTGCGGCCCGGTACCAATTGCCCCATGGACCGGTACCGGTCCACGGCCCGGTGGTTGGGAACCACTGCTTTAAGTGTTTCTCATGAAGACATGATTCTTAATCTCCCAACAAGTTCCTCTCCTACAGCGGTTCCAGCAACAGCAGCTTGTTGTTGCTGGAACCTAATCTGGCTGTAATCAGCTTTTAGCAGAGATATCAGCTAATTAACTTTAATCCAGAGCAACTCTGGATAATTCCTACCGGAGGTTTGTATTGATCTGCTCGGGATTATGTTGGTTAATATCTGTCTCATCTCCAGACTGACTGACTCACACGTGGCGGAGGGAGAATGTGGAGCAGGTAAAACTACTTCATGGTTCAGTGTCAGACTCACGGTGAACGGCTCCTGCCAGCTGGCCCCCACTATGGAGGGTCTGATGATGCCGATGTTCAGCTTGTCCTGCTCCTGCTGCACCGCGTACTCGGCCAGGGCTTTGGTGTAGGTGTACGTGTTTGGCCAATCACCGATGAGACGTGGCGTGATGTCTCTGACGATGCTGTCCTCCATCCACCTAACCAGACGGAGACCGTGCTGTATTATTAGTTTAGAATTATAGTGTTTAGGCAACACACAGATCATCTTTGATGTAGTGTTTACAGTACAATGACTTAAATGAGTCTGACAAAGACAACCAAACCAATGTACATTCCTCACTGTCACATATGCTAACTATGAAATTGAACAAGAAGAGCAACAAAAACTGGTTGACAACATGTCTGTCTGTCATTTTTAGATGGTTAGAAAGATGAAAGCAAAGAAATTCTTGATAAAAAAAAGTTCATGGTAGGATACTCAAAAGTTAGCCTGAATTAGCCATTAGTCCAGTCATGGTTCAGCTTTGTAATCTTGCACGCAATGTCCATGCTTTCCCTATAGATCAGTGGTCCCCAACCACTGGATCGGGGACCAGTACCGGTCCGTGGGTAAATTGGTGTCGGGTCACAGAGAAATAATGTTTCCTTTTGGCCCCATCTTGCTATTACTTCCACTTGATCCATACCCATATCAACTAAAGAACTAGAACTATAGAATGACCAGGATTCCATCATCAATAATGCAACTATATTTGATTAGGAAATATTTTCTCACTGTAGACAACAACAATAAACTCAAAATGACTGAGTCACTGATATAAGATTCTAACTTTTTAGACCGGTCTGGTAGCAGGAAGTTATAGGCTGTGTGCACTTGAGCAATCCTTGCTGTGCCCATGCACAACAAATTCAGGTAGGAGGATTTTATAGGTAGGAAAATAATTCAGAAAACTGGAAAATTATTTTTACTAAGGGGGATTTAACAGCCACAACTCAATGACCGGTCTGTGAAAATTACATTTAACAAGTCAGTGAGTGCAAAAAGGTTGGGGAACATTGATACTGTATGAATGGCTGTGAAAAGGCTAAATGTTATCTGGCATGTTAGCCTTTATTACATGACCTCTACATTTTCTTTACCGTAGTTCAAAAGGAGACTCCATCTATCTGCTCATAAACTGACCCTTCCTGGCTCCAAGTCCAATTCTAGGACCAACTATCATTATTCAAAAGTTTGTCCAATGTAAGCTAAATTTGCAGTTTTTAAAAAATCTTTTTACATCCCTTTTTACATTTACTTTCTATAGCTCACTGACTGCTGACTGTTGTAAAAAGGATTCTGCCCGAGTTTGTTAGGAAAGAACCCAAACCAGGACCAATGTGACTTTCTAAAGGACCATCAAAGTTCAATCTCTACTCACGCCAGAGACTCGATAAGCTTCTTGGGCTCGACGGGGGGCGGGTAGATGACCTCGTCGATGTGCTTGCGGTTGCAGTTTGCATAGGCGGTGGAGATGTGGATGAAGGCCTCCAGCTGCTGCATCTGATGGGCCAGACCCAGAAGCTGCTGCGTGGCGATGACGTTCAGCTGCAGGGCATGTCTGCAGGAGACGAGGGAAAACACTGAGTTACACAAATCATTGTGTGGTGATGGGTCAGAGAGAGTGAGTGAGTGAGTCATGAGGTGTGTTTGTCAGTCTGCAACATTTCTGTTCTTGTTCAGGAATTTAGAGATTTCATTTTAAAAAAAGTTGCCTTTAGACTTCAATTCCGAGAAGATTCAATGTTTATATCAGTGGTTCTTAACCTTTTTGGAGCTACCAAACCCCACCAGTTTCATGTTCACATTCCTCGAACCCTTCTTTAGTGGAGTGAGTCGGTGTGTCTTGACCTCCACGGCAGACGCTCCTCCGAACCCCTGAGAACGACACACTGAACCCCTAGGGTTCGATCGAACCCAGGTTAAGAACCCTAGGGGTTCACTGGTTTATATCAAATACACAAAAAGCTTGTTAAAAAAGCTTGTTAAAAAAATGACACAATACAAGACAAAAATGACGTCTATGACATGAAGTTGGTTTCTGTGTTATATAGGATTTGGAAAAAAATTAACTCCTATATGGTTTCAGTTGTGTGCTTTTTCTTCATCCTTCTCTTTGGAGACTTGCACAACAAGCTTATGCAGACATGGGCAAACTAAGGTCTGGGGGCCAGTTGCGGCCCGTTCCACTTTGTAATTTGGCCTGCAACATTTGTCCAAACTATAATGGTTTGTATTGTTATAGTTCTGTGTTTTTCCTTCTGCCTAAAATACCCAACATTTTTGTTTTTTCTTTTTTTAAGCCAAGTGTTCCTGTCCAATCAGGATCTTCTTGTTTTGTGTTTTAGTTTGATCTCCTTGTTCTCTAACAGTAGGACTGATAAAAAAAAAACTACAGATGACAGTGAGAGATAAAAAATAAAACCCCAGGAAAAACAAAGGATGAGAGTAGATGGATGAAAACAATTGAAAACAATTGAACATCTGCTCTTCCTAAAAAAGTGTGCATCTCATCGTTATTGTCTCCATCTACAGATGACGCCAGCACTAAGCTCAATACTCGATCCTCGCTATCAACTTCTTTTCTGTCTTCTTTTCCTTTTAACTCTGAAGATTTGACCTATTGTTCAAATTCTAAATCCAATCCAGGCAGAACTGTAATGTCACCCAGCAGAGAAACCACAACGAGACGTGACACAATGTTTTCCTGCACATCCAAGTATTCGTCTGCCCAAAGATGAATAAACCACACGACTGGTCTAACGTGTGATTTTTGGTCACCTTGGTGGACACAGGTTAACAGTTGAGGAGCTTTTTGACTAACCAGTGACTAAGTAAACTGGTGATGTGACCAGGAAGACTGCATTAAGACAAGAGTTGTAACATTTCTTGTATTTCATGGATGGGAATTCTCCCATTGGCTCCATCTCACAGCAGAGGTGAATCACAGCGGTGACTCACACACACCAAGCTGTAGGAGTGTGTACCAGTGTGTACTCCATGGACAAAAACACTGTACTGGCATATGATGTTTCTTGCTCCGAGAAAATATGAATGTTATATTATGATTTTAAGAGAATCTTTATGAGAATTAATATTATTCTCTGTCTCTGTTGTTGAACGACACCCCACTTCCTTCTAAAAAATTAGTTTTATTTAATGATTTATTTTAATTCATCTTCATCTGGTTATTTTTTACTGTGTGCCAGGGGCTGCAGTCTTCACAACTGCCACCTGAATCACACTGCACCATACTTACTTGTACTGTATTTTCTGGTTTCTATCAATCTGGTCCCTCCATCAAACTGGCCTCTAGAAAATAAGGACCATGTGAGGTGAGAACAGGTAGCAAACCCTGCCAATGCATGGAAAAGGTGTGACTTTTAGTCCATAAAACTCAATTATTTAATTGGGAAGCAGTGAGTGAGGATGGTGCCATGCTCATGAACCTGGAACTCTACAGACCAGTTCCGAACTCTCTAGGCCACCACTGCCAAAACTACCTAATTATTTCCATAAACGGCATTTAATACGTTATATTTTATTATCGTTACAAATAATTTAATGATGATTGGTAGTTATCTCATTCAGAAATGCATTTTATAGACTTTTCTATATATATTCCATATAAACCTTCTTGACTTTTGTATCAGATTTCTAACATTTTTAGTCTTCCTTCTTCGACTGTTTTTTTTTTTGTTTCCACAAAAGTCAGACTGTTCCACATTCTCCACTCTCTAACTCTGCTTGTGTTCCAGCTAAAATAAAACAATGCAGTCAAGTCTGCACTTCCTCTAAAGTCTAAAGTGGAGCCTGTTTGACAGGAAGTTCCTGGTGGCATTTACAAAATATTCAATTGGGTAAAGGAGGAAACGGTGGAAGGACTGAGAATGTGTTTTGTGTGCCAGATAGGAGGGAAGTTAAGGATGTGAATTTGTTGGCGGGGCTCCTTTCACATCTACTCGGTGCTTACTTGAGTGGCTCATCAAAGCGGATGGTGGCGGCGCAGTGGAAGACGATGTTGATGCAGGCGGAGAGCTTCTCCACGTCCTCTGGGCTGATGGCCAGACCTGGCTGCGTCAGCTCGCTGCTGATGGGTATAATTTTCTCATGGAAGTCAGGGTTGTCATCCCGCACACGGTCGAAGAGCTGCACAGATGGAACAAACAACAGAAAACATTGGACATCGAAGAAACAACACAATATCAGGACGCCACCTACCGTGAACCATGGTAACTGCTTGAACGATGGCTTTTAAAACATCAATTTAACAAAAAACAACAACTAATTGCCGACACGTTCAAGGGTTTGAACCTCCGCTCCTTAGAGTCAACCAGAGTCGATCAATTAATTGTGATTAAATTAGATCAGACTGACCAACCTTCAGGATCGTTGCAATAGCAACAGTAAAACCATCTGGGTTTTAAAATTTTTAGTGAAATAAGGTCATTTGTAGCCTCTTTTCTCGACACGTTATTTATTTTAGGAAAATTTTAAGAGAAGCTTCTAGAGATCTTATGAAGAAATGAACGGATTTATGTCGGGGGAAAAAAAAAACATCTCTGAGAGGAGCCTGAGAAAAACTGATAAGGATTATCCATGAAGAAGCTGCCATGTTTAACAGACAGGCCACAATTTTAATAAATAACACAGTTAAAATAAATCTACAGCTTAAACAGAGTAACAGTGTATAATGTGTAAAAGCCTCCGAGGGAAACGACAACATGGATGGACCTGACGATTATCCTCTGAGAAAATCTGCCCCTGGTAAACAAGACTGTGCTTTACAACAACACCAGAGTTTAATCAGCATTTATGTTTCCTTCCTCGACAAGGTTTTAACTCAGGACAATCACCAACAAACTGTTCTCTACTTCAGTCCTCCAACTTTCAGGGAGCGTAAGAGAGACTGGGTGTTGCACTACAAATATATATATATTTTTTTTTTTAGAACTTTATTAATCCATCAAGAGTATTGGGTACAGAAATGATGCCTCTGCATTTAACCCATCACCATAGAGAGTAGACGGCTGAGTTAGAAATGCTCCAACACCATGCTCAGGGCACTTCAGCAGTAACATGGTGGTAGGGGGAAACCATTTAACAATGTATATATATTTGTATATATTGTTTGCAAATATACAAATATATATTTGTATAAATACATTAGGCGCCCAATAGGTTTAGTGTTGGTGGATCCTGAGCCATAACATAAAAACAATAACATAAATTAAAACTAGAGATGTAATTTTATTTCAAGATGCTAATCACTGGGCTAAAGTGAGAATAATATACATTAGGTCTTGAGTCGGACACTATAACATATGTTAATAGACTAAGATATCCAGTTTATATAGGTAACTATATTTAGAGTTCTTAATCTAGGCAAATCACTTTAGCCTGGTCATTTAAAAAGTAGCTCAGAAGACAATAAAGTGTGGACACTCCTGGTTTAGGGTGTGATTTGTTTACAGGAGTTTCACCAGTTGACGTCTCTTTGGGGAAGTGGAAAAGTAGCATTTTTCTATATACTGTCTGTGTCTGATTGGTTGTTATGTTGATGTTTTCCATCAACAGAGATGCAGTTAGCATGCTAACCGCTACACTACCCAACCACAACCTACCCAACAGTTGTTACAACTTTGTCAAAACGAACTTGACACACTAGAAAACTTGTTGTTCTGACCTTGTTACCCAGGCAGCGCCCCCAACAGGTATTGTACATTAATGCACCATTCTAATAGAAGAAAATTCCACCTGTAAAGATTAGTGTTTGAATGAAACAGAGATTCCACCACAGGGAAGAACTCATTCGGGTGTTTATGTTCGTGTTCTGCTTCTCCATCTGTCTCCTCTGGTGTTATTGTTCTTCCTCTCCTTTCTAAAGACTCTGTCCATATTAGGGACAAATCCTAGTGCACTGTACTAAAGTCACCAACCCCCACAAAACAGAGGGGGATGGGTCAGCGGGGTGTGGGGACATAAAATATCCTCTGCATCCCAGTACAGCTTAGCTGTTGTTCTTATGTAATGTAGAAACAAGTGTTTCAGACAGAGCTGAGATCCTAGGTTTACTGAAGTACTCCAAAAAATCCTAACACTCAATATTGTATCCCACATGTTTTTTTTTTTTAAATCTTTACTTTGAAATGATGATGTCACATCATAATCTCAACCCAACATCCTGTCAGGGCTGTGGAAACTGGCAACACACACCGGGCCAGATTGACTCTGGCGACGGGTCATCCACTGAACATCCCTGTGAACTATGTAGGAATGAAGGGGCTACTCTGATGTCCAGCACTGGTGTGAAAGCTCACTGACATGTAGCTGTGATCATTTGCACAGGTCTAAAAAGACCCTGAAGAGGTTTTTCTTCAGCTCATCTCACAGATACAGATCAGTCAGGTCTTGTGATTCAAGAGGTTTTTGAAAACACCACTGGAATGGAATCTACCTTGACCAGAAACACCAGAAAGGAAAGGAAATCAAACTCCTTGTCATTGTGATTCACGCCGCTGCACACAACAAAATGTCACCTCTGTATTTAACCCATCTCCACAGTGAACAGTGGGCAGCTTTGAGTGGAGATGGTGCCATGCTCAGTGGACCTCAGTGGTAACTCGGCAGTAGAGGGAATTTGAACCAGGGGCCTTGTAGACCCGATGTCTGATTCCTTAACCACTAGGCCACCAACTGTCCACAGGAAGCGACCAAAGACAGAAGTTTTTCTGACTTACAGCTCCTTCTGGTTGATGTAAGAGGGAACATATGTAGTTATACTTCTCTCACCGCTCCCTCCTCCATGTGTCAAAGGTGTGGAGAGTTGTTTTGGTTACATGTGTTTTGAAACAGACACTGCTTCCGATGGCATTTTGCATACGACATGTGAAGGTGCAAATGTACAGTAGGTGTTGTGGTCACATTCAAAGACAGACTTCAAACACCAGGAAGAAGTGCACTTTACAACAAAGGTCTTTGGATATCAGGACCTGAATGAATGAGAATCTTTACAGAAAGAAGAAGAAAACTCTGTCTCTTGTCTCTTCATCTGCACAGTCATTTGGACCATATTTATGTCAACAGTGTAAGATGTCAGTATACACCAACGGTGTAAGAAAAATCCCACATCGACACCATCAGAGTAACCGAACCTTTTCCACCACGACACATACCAGTGAGAACCACTTGGATGAAAAAATGTTGCTGTATATCTCAGACTGTGCTAAGGTTCAGATTGCTGACAACAATCTGATCAGATGTCCATGGGGTGTGAATGCTGAAGCTACTTTTATGGAATACCTCTAGTCCAGATGACTCAAAGCAGTCTGCACTGCACGTTTTTGACAGGATGGACGTATGGGAGGAGGGAAGTGGGGCTATTATGTAACCTATTCAGAGAGGAATTGATCCCCAAACTCTCACGGATGCAAGAACGACCTATTTAGCCACACCCACCGCACCTACAAAATATGGAAGTGAACTTGGGAAGAACCACATACGAAAGATTGCAAAGTACAATCGCAAAGACTTTTGTTTAATGGAACTAATTTGAACCCACTCTCCAACGCCCGAACTACAGACAACTGGAACGTCGATCCTTCCTCTGCTGACTGGACCAACACGTGCAGCTCAGAGCGAGGACGGGTTTCTTGTTTCTGCCGCAGCTGCTCACGTCACTTGGAGGAGAAACTCTAGCGACTGCAAAAATGTCACTACTGTTACTCAAATTTTCACTATCCACCAGCGCCTGTCACTGAGCTGGACTCAACCAATCACCTGAGAGTGTCGCCGTTACAGAGTCACAGAAACTGATTGCATAAGAAACCAGGAGGAGAAAGTTCAGCAGGGTCAGGAAGTAGAATGACGCTGCAGATCGTGGGATTCAGAGACTTCTTTGTGCGGAGAGTGAGCGAAGAATGTCATTGCGTTCAATTGTTCCTCAAAAAAAGGCTCTCTGGATGATAAGTGGTCTTGTTCCAGGCTTCGCCTGTTTTTGCCTCTTCTCGTGCGGTCCATGGGCGTCCGTGAGCCGACACCTTTGTTCTAGAGGACAATGATCCACAAGTTTGTCTTTCTTTATTCTCTTCAAGGGAGAAGCCATCCGTCAAAGTCATGCTCGTGTACAAACAACCATCAAGGTGATCTGAAAAGGTCAATCTTGCACAGGCTTCTCCTCGTGTTCATTTTTGTCCTTTAACAGACACTTGTTAAAGCGTGAGAGAGATAAATCCTGTCTGCACCATACCCTCCCCAGACTTTCACAGAAACCCAACACTGATGGCACTTTCTTTCAAGCCCTGCAACCCCAGATTCTGTTTCAACAGGAGAGTGTTCTCAGTATCTGCCCTTTGACTGGGCTCTGTTCACTTTACAGCACAGACCTTTACTGAGCAGAGGTGACAACTGTGAGAGGAAGAGCAAGAAAAAACACATTTATGAGGCCAGGACATAGTGAGAAATCCAAAAGGACAACCAGGCAAATGTCTAAATGAACAAAATGGTGTCAAAATCATTTTGATTCCGAGACCACATGCAGCCCAATTAGATGCCAAGTGTCAGGTCAGGTACAATCATGACAGAATTACGTCCATATTCCTAGGTACATATCTATTGAAAAAAAAAACATTTCAATGGATGAAATACAGTCTGTAAAAAGAAAAACCACAAAAACCCATCAAGCAGCCTGAAAATCGACCGTTCCTCTGGAAGTTCTACCATTAAGTGTGTCAGACAAAAGCAATTAACAGCCGCACCCTCAGCGCTGACCTTCATTTCCTGACACGTATCATCCAAATCTGTCAAACAACGGGAAATCGCTGACCAGAAAAGGAAAAAAAAGGACAAAACAATTTTTATTTTATTAAAGACCACATATGCCTGAAACCTTTCACTCCCCACAACACAACTTTCATGATGAGGATGAAATGTCTGCTCAGGGTCACCAGCAATGCAAGGAATCTCATGGGAAGCTGTGAAGGACAGACGTGATGAACCCTGAGGGCTTTTGGAAAATTAAAGACGTGGGGCGGGGGTCTCTCAGATATCCCACTTGCTTTTCAAGTAACTCCCTTTTCAAGTGATTTATGCAGCTCTAGCATCTGAAATGGTGCGGAGAAGAAACTCGATGTTTATGGCAAAGTAAACACTGTTAGATTCCATTAACATTCTGTTGAGGGCAGACCATAATGGTTGCATCTCCATTCAACATTTAGAATCACAATTTAGACTGATGGATTGGAGGGGAAACCCTCGTTACTGGTTAATGAAAATGGAGAATACCGGGATCCGGCCCTGGGCCATCACTGTGAGGTTGCTCTAGGTTGGAAAGATCAATAGGAGCAGGATAATAAAATTTGCAGTGAAAGTAAATGCAATTTCTAGGCTCTGCACGTCGATGGTATCGCTGTCCAGGCTTTTAGACAGTAACGTCATCCCTTAAAAAGAAACTTTATAACTCTTCAAGATCAGGAGGAAAAGGACACGTGACCTGTTTTTATTAAGTGAGTGGTTGGTTGATGCTTTCCCCCAAATCAAATCAGTTATTTGTTCAATGTGAAAGGTGAAACCAGACACCTTGAGCTGTTACAACCCCATTTAGTGGCACAAATAAAAGTATATTTTGGTAAATTTGGGAATAAAAACTATCATTTTCTCTGGACTGTTGTGGATATAGGCCAAACTGATAATTAATTATACCAAGATTTTACATTATTTATTTTTCTCTCAGCAATTTTCCAGTATTGATGACCTTGAATCTATTATTGACATTTTGAGGGCATGAGTGTGGACACTCAGAACTTCCATCAGGGTTATTCCAACTGTCTCAGCATCCCTCTACGCTGTCTAATGCCTTTTAGCTGTGACATTATAATGTGCTAATTTGTTTCCTAAACAGGAGTTCATTAGCTTCACTAATTATTCCCAGAGCCCCTCCCCATCTCCTGCACTAACCAAGCAGAGGAGAGGAGGAGCCCGCCAGGCTAGGAGATATTAGTGACGGTGCCTGGCCCCCAACACGGTGAAAGCCCAAGTTGATTGAGTCGCTTCTGAAAGGGTTTGTGTTGAAAAACAAAACCAAACATCTACATTGATTTACTTTAGTCTCCAAATTACAAAGACCAACAATTGAGATTGCAATTTCATCGACTTCTCCAGACCATTTTCTTCACATGAGGGAACCAATAAATGAAGTTCATTTGTGGATGCAAAGAAGTGGAAAATAAATCCCTACAACAACACACTCTATCTGAATATTATTGGGTTTAGGCAGAGTGGTGGAATAGGAAAAGTACAGCTCGTAGAAGGGAAGATTAATAAAAAAAAACAGTGTTCACATAGTGTGGTGAACATCAACAATCAGAACGTTGACACAGTATTAACTTACTTTACCGTTCATTCGTTTAGATAAACTCTAGTTTACCTTTCAGTGTGACCTTTAATGGCTAATTCTCAGCTTTTTTTTATTGGAGATCTGCCTTAATTTGTGTTAATTTCACTTTATTTCCCTCTAACTTTTACTTTAGTAGCACATGATTTCTTCATGTCTAACATCTAACCCATAACCACAATTACACTTTTGTGTGGAAAATCGCTTAGCACATACAAGACAGAGCTGACAGAGTGTTATTGATTTTCTATTAAGTGCAATTATCTGCGCTAACATTTAGCTGTTACATAAACTTTTAAATACCCTGTTTTCACTGAGCTACGTCAGAGTCTTGTGGCCGGAGTACGTTTATGTTTGGGATTTTTTCCTCCCCCAAAATGCTGACAATAAAGAAAACCGCAGAGAGAGTAAAAGCTGGCTGAGTGTACGCAGAAATGAGCCTCCTTGTACTGCATGTAACTGTGCACAAATGTCTCTTCTAAATGGACCACCATCAATAATTTAGCTGCTGGGTGAGCTTCCTGGAGACATGTATGACCGTGGAGAAGGACTTTGATCAACTTGGAGACCAATGTTTGCTCTTTAACAACACATGCACATGTCCTCCCTTGAATTCTGAACATGTGTGTGCTCTGTAAATATAACTTAGCGTTGGCTTCATTTATTGTAAATGCATTCACCATCACGCCTTTATTTAAAAAAGGATTAATCTACATGGGTGTGGCCTATTTTACTAGACTTCAGCCCAGGTTTATGACACCACTCTAGCTCTGGACGTCACTGAGGTGGGTCTGCACATTTTTTAAAAAGCAGGTTTGAAGGTGCGGCAAGAAGCAAAAATCAGGAAACTCAAAGAGGGAGAATTGAGATACGTAGATATACACTGGTAGAAGAAGTAAACAACCTCCAATTATTGATTTAAATTTCCATTTACATTACATTATCGATTATGCATTTAGCAGACACTTTTATCCAAAACAACTTGGAGAGGACGATTAACATTATCAAGCTTGCAGTTCCTCTGGGAATGGAACCGAAGACTCTTTGCTTCTGAGGCAGGAGGGCTCAGAGCTAAACTATGAAACAACATTTACCTTTTAAGGAAAGGAAAGCAAACTCCTTGTCATTGTGGCATTGTGATTCACACCACTGCACACAAAGAGATGTCACCTCTGTATTTAACCCGTCACCAAAACGTGAACAGTGGTTGGTGGATTCAAACTTATGACCCTCCAGACTCCAGTGCGGTTCCTTAACCACTAAGGCACCACTGGCCCTAAAACTGCACATTTGCAAAGCTCTTGTGTTGTAGCCACCACCTTAGTTAATCAAACACTAAATCACAGTCAACAATAGTTGATAGAACTGATGATGCCACAGTTAGGATTGATAGACAACCGAAACAGAGATATTGTCCACCTCGTTCTACCCAGAACCTTGCTCTCTCTGCCATACACTCTTCCATCTCCTGCTGACATTGGAACCCATCTGACCCGCGGTGCTGGCAGTGCTGATGCCGCACAACCAAGATGCTATGCAGCCTTTGAGGTAAAAGACAACAGTGTCAGAGACGCGAGCAGCCAAACACTAGTGGGTGGGGAATAAGGGGCCCTGTGTCCACAGAGGCCTACTTGTATCAGCCATCTCACATGCCACTCCGTTCCTGGCACCACAGCGAAGGCTTTGGGCGTCCAAACATTTCCACTGAAGCACAGCAGCCAGCACACAGACACACGGTGCTTAAATGTCAGAGTAGACGCAGCAGAGATGCACAGATTCCTATCAGTTTGTCCTCTTGCTCGGGGCAGCTTCATGGGATTGATCTCTGGATTGTTACCTAGCAACAGGTGGTAAGAAAGATACAGGCCCGGCTTGTAGGATGAGAGGAGGCGCTGCTCCAGAGACAATAACCCATCGCTGCCCTTCATGAATTATCCTCATTCTGAATTGAATAAAAAAACGATACGAGGACCTGCATGAATACTAATTGGTACTTGAGGCTCAGGTCGTGGAAATTTAATGACATCACCTCCGAAATGGGGTCGGACTGAGTAGGAGTGAGTCTCAGCCCAGTGTCAGGAAAGTGCTGTGATAGCAGACACCAAGTGAAGCCAAGTCCAGGGGACGTCTTCAGAGGAGGACACACGGGGACAATCCCACAATCTCAGGACATTGGAAGAGTGTGTTTACTTAAAGTGATGGTCATCTACTCTTTATCTGGTCTTCTCAAATTTTTTACCGTAATATCCGGACGATAAGCCGCATCGGTCTATAAGCTGCATGTGCCACATTCTTTTTGCATTTTCCATGATGAGGGTCAGTTTATGCTAATTTTATTCATGTACAAAGAGCGTTACCGTACGTTAAACTTCTTCTTCTTCTTCTATGGTGTTTATTGGCGGTTGTGACTTGCGTCTTTCTTGACACAGGGTTGAAATTGTGTGACAGGAGTTGCGGCTTATAGTCCGGATATTACGGTAATTAACATTCCATTCCATTTCAGGGATTATGGTCCTGGAATTTCACTTTCAGATGAAATTTACTTTCTATGTTGTTTGGGGGCAATGATGGAGTTTGTAGATTTTGTTTGACAATAATAAAACAGCCCACAATGTCAAGTTCAAGTACTTAACTACTATAATTAATAGTATTTACCACTGTCCAACATTTTAACGGACAGTTTTAAAAACAAAAAAGAATAACCAAATAAAAAAGGTCATTTTTGAAAATTTCAATGGTTTAAGCAAGATATTCCAGGTGGTTAATATATCTGTCCCAGTTCTGCATTTCAATGTGTTCCTAGAATCTGCTCTCGATTAGTTAATCAATTGTATTATCAAAAAAAACTTGTATTCTCTGACACTGTATTCTGTACTCTATTGTAATACTTTTGTTTCCCAAGACTGACAGTGTCTTCAGTTTAAACACTGAGGTGAAAACAAAATTCAGAAGTATTCAGATACACAATAATGATTATTAAATACGTTTTTTTACCATTAACTTTTATTCTCAAACCCTGAATGTTACTGTGAACAGTCTTATTTACTTAGATGGTTATTTAGTTTGCTGGAGCTGCGCCCTGTAGGTAAAGCCAGCAAACATAATTCAAAGAGAACCACTTGCAAAATCTGTTTCTTCTGAAGTACTAATAAAATCTACCGCCACTAAAGAGGAGTAAATAAACCTGTTGTCCTAACTCTGCAGCAGCAGTAAATTACTGCTTCTTCTGTAACTCAGCTGAAGATACCACTGTGAGATCCTTGATTTGGAAAAACTACGACAACTGAGACCATTTTTACACATAAAAATGTGATTATCGGATGAATGAAAGACAGGAACACAAAGAAACTGAGAACTTTGCTTTTCCCCAGGGTTTACCGCTGTCAGCTAGATTTTATTAATGCAGAAACACTGTCAGCTGTTAATGTCAGTCCATTTAATCCATTGTAGTTTGGAGCATTTTTCTTTTATTTTGCCAAGTCATGCGTAGCTTCTTCTGCTGACGCCACATGTTCAGGGCTTATCCTCACTCTACCTCACTCACCTCATCTCTTCTCTTTTCTACCTCCCTGATCTCTGCCTATCTGATTCTAATTCACCTCATTGCTCAAAAATCACAAAAGACAAGACTTCTTCTATTGTTATGGTGATAAGTTTTATGATATTAGTGCTTAGTTTAAGCTATTATGCTTAAAACAAGTCTCCATGCTTTTGTATACTTTCTGTTTTAACAGTATCATAGTACTAAAAAAGTCAAATCAGCATCTTCTTTCACAGATTTTAAGGTTCCAGATTTAGGCAACTCCTAAATTATGCATATCTCATGTAGCATTTGTGTATTATCCCAGATTAAAAGGCTCCTTCAGGGAACTTTCCGATCTGATAGTGGATTTGCTTCTGTTCTTAAGAACACCACAAATAATGCGTCCTGCTCCAAAGATCAGTTCATCAGAAGACGACTGAGGAACTGAGTATCATTTAAATCCCATGGTAAAGTTTAAAAAGAATATTCTTTAAACATTAACCCCATCTACAGTATCTACCTACCATCCATCCATAAAGATAAAACACTAGGTCATATTTAGGATTTTCATTCAGATTCACTGTGACTGGGTAAAACCTGAATAAAGGTTGCTTTTTTAGATTGTTTTTTGTGAAACACAGTGCAGTGGTTTTATTTTTTATAAATCAAACAATTCTCTGGGTGAAATTGAAATAACAAATCCATGCTTGACCTCAATCCACTACAACACAGAGTCAAACAAATCTCTGGACTCCATACTGTTGCAGAACGCCACATTCTCAGTAAATATTGTAGAAAGAGTTGTGCTTCAAACTTGATATCATCAGTCTACAGATCATCTTCAGTGTACGTCAGCAGCATGATTTACCCTTGCCGTAGTAGAACCCTAATCAAACCAAAGAGCTCCACAACTCAACTTTGTTTTTGTAGCCTAGCCTCACTGCAGCCTCTAACATCTCTGGATCCTCCCATTGCCTCTAACTCTTCCAGACGCCGTCGCGCTGAAGCGCAGCCATGATCCATCTCTGATCAATCTGTGGGTCATTGAGTTTCTAACGCCATGGCAACAGCAGCTGCCAGGAATCACAAGCAAATTTCTATCTCATGAGAAGCACACTCACAACCCTACAATCGGCAGAACAATCAGCGGTTGCGGTGATTTGAATAAAAAGCCTGTAGGTTCAACTGCTCATAAAAAAACAGACTTGATGGGATATTTAAGGTTGCTGCTGTAGTTTAACTCTACTGACTTTCCATGTCAGTGATAATCTTCTTCTTCTTCTCCTTTGGGCTTATCCTGTTTTTCAGGGGTTGCCACAGCGAGTCAACAATTTCCATCTCACCCTGTCCTCCGTATCCTCAACTCCAACCACCTCCATGTCCTCCCTCACTGCATCCATAAATCTCCTGTTTGTCTATGTCAATGATAATGGACTAGAGAAAAATAATGCCCTTACCTTGCACTTCATCATGTCGGTGACTCTCTGTTGCATGGACTGCCCAGCTTTGGGTCGGACCAGAATGTAGATGGCTTTGACCTCAGGACACGACCGGAGCAGCTTCTCCACTAGCACTTTTCCCATGAAACCTGTTGCTCCTGTGATAAGGACAGTCTTGCCTGCGTAGTATTCCGGTATGGACGCCATGCTGCTGCTGCTGCAGATTTCTTTTCCACTGCTCGGCCTCCGCTCTGCTAACTTTGAGATGGAGTTGACCTTTAGAATTGTGTTCCTGCAAAAGAAGTACAAGCATTTTAAGCGTTTATTTACAAGCAAAGTGGTATCTTTGACTGGATGGCAAGGTTTTGCTACAAGTTTAAGGACAGAAAATATTTTTTTTCTACGTTCTTGGAAACAAATATCTTCCATAAAGCAGACAGTAGGACCAGAAAGGTAAGGAGGGTTACCAAAATGATGTAAAGTGGGTGTAAACAAGGGTTCAAACTGCTAAGAACTAAAGGAACCGTTACATATATCAAAACATCCTCTGAGATTCTAACAAATCTTCAACCTAGCTGCACTCGTACTGTCACAACCCTAATGGGATTATGCCTCGCTCTAATGGCAGTGATGTAATTGACCGTGCCTTCTCATTCAGCTTAAGACAATACAATAAATCTGAAGCCAACCGAGGCAGATGTCCTGGTCCAACATCATCCTGATCTTAGTGGAGATAGCAGAATGAGATATAAGGGGGTTCTGCTGCCTCTGATTAGCTCAGCTACTGATACAGTATCCAGTTCATATAAGACACTGAGATAAGAGGACTGAACAGCGTCCAGAGTTAATATACAGTCTGTCTCTCATGGAAAAAATGATTAGACCACTCTGTTTTCTTCAATTCCTTGTTCATCTTAATGCCTTGTTCCACTAAAGGTTTATCACCTGGGGGAAACAATGAACACAAAATCATGCAATGACTAAAAGCACTGTATATGTCAGTGCATTGTTATTGCTAGTGATGTAGGAACGGAAGTGATTTTTGTCACTATCAATAAAACCATGTAAAATGGCCAGAAATCAGCTCTGAAATTAAACTGAATTATGAGCCTTTTTGTTGTTATTATATTTGTCCAGATTAATGTAGATTAAGTGGAAGCAGACTTTTAAATGGACAAGAAATTAAAGAAAGAGTGGTCTAATCATTTTTTCCATGACTGTAGGCGTAAGGACTCAAGGTAATAGTTTAAACCATCCAATTTTAACATTAATAATACAGTTGTTTACAGGTGTCTTGGTTTGGGTGTGTTTCATGGACCCTCCATAATTGATTCTTGCCTGGCTAACTATGGAAAATTCCAAGTGGGTAAATACCAGAATAAGGATAAAAAAGACATTAAATCAGAGCCAATCAACAACAAATTTGAAAGGCAGGCTAGCTTTAAGAGGTGTGTCTGTTAGCATTGACAGCCTGCACAAAAGACAGAAAGTGATACTTTAATGATCCCAATTTGAGAAATTGTGTTTACAGCACCAGTTGTTCTAACCACTGTTGACCTGCTGCCCTTAACAAGCGCCAATCCTATGGTTCCTCTGGTAATCAAACCAAGGACTCTATAAACCGTTTTCTTATTCAATTCAGAATCAAATACTGAAGTAGGTAATTGGGGATTCGATCCCGTATTAAATAATCCGTATTCGATTCACTTTGCATTCACATCCAATTTAATTTGGTATTCGCTGCGCATTCAATACCCGCTTTGCATTCACACACAATAAGGGAGCGAATGCGCATTAGTCTAACCATGGTCCAGTTTCAATTTGATCACGTGGTTATATAACGAGATCTCGATAATATGCGGTTTTATTCAACATGAATTCTGTCAACAAACGCACGTGCAATTTTGAGGAATAAATGGAGCAGGTTAAATCAAAACCCCCAACTAGAGGTGGATTAGTTAATGCGCATTAGTTGAGGAGCGAATGCGCGTTAGTTTGTAATGTGAACGTAAACGGGGAGCGAAACTGGTTTCTTGTCGCAGCGAATACCGAATTAAGTGCCAGTGTGAAAACGGCATATACCTCCTAAGTTTTGGAGGCAAGAGTTCTCAACGCTACACTATGGAAGCGACAACTGCTACTGTAAGCTAATTGTCCAGTGCCAGACAGTTTGTAACCGTCTGTGTTATGTAATTCTGATTTAGAGAGTAAAGCTGTTCTTTTGCTAGCCATTCACAAAATTGAGGCCAAGAGCTGATGGGAGGTTTCCTCCAAAAGTGTGCACCTGCCAACAGATGCGTCAACATTATATAGGCCAGATGCTTCGTCAGCAGATTCATCGGAGCTCTGACTCGTACGCAAGTCTTTTCTTTTGCATTAAAACCTGTGTCTTTTTCCTTGTCCAGCCTTAAAATGATAAAAGATCAAAATCAGGCCACTCCCACTTCCCCAACAAGGCCCCCACAACATTCCAGCTTTGTGCATCACGAAGTCCCTTTAGACACAAGGGCAAGGACAGAGCGGGTTCAAAGTCACTATGGATTAACATCTGACAATGGAAATGTTCCTAAGGCCGGAAAAATGTTGGGCTGGACCCACACACACATACACAGGCCTGATTCATCATCAGACACACACACACATTTCTATTGCTCAGTGACTTTTGTGGAATTTGATGATTTGCAGCCTGAAACGAGGAGAAGGAACCATGTAACTGAAACCGTAGTGTCTACAATCTGGATGGACGGAGAGAAACAAGCTTCTGTTTTCTTCAGAAATATTCTACTGATAAATGACATGTATTTTCCAACAAACTTCCTAACACCTCTGGGATATTTTTAGTCAAGTTAAATTTAACCAAACAACCCTGAAATATCAGCTTTAATGTGACAGTAACAGGACATGTAAGCAGTGTATTTGTCAAAATGTCCCCCTACATCTGCCTGCAGGAGATTTATCAAGAGACGATGGAGAAAAAGTTGGTTAGAAGTCAAACGACCAATATGTCTAATCAGAAAATTTGCTGCAGCTGTGGATTAATCATAATAATCTTGATTAATCCTGATAATTTAATTATACTAATTTCTAGAGCTGAAAGACAAATAAAAGACAAGTAGATGTGCATGTTCTCCAAATGAAATACAACTTTATAGAGTCATGGGGAAAGGCGGGTGTAGATGAAGTAGTTGTCCTCAACAATACTCCAAGTCTACAGTATGTGGAATTCCTGTCAGTTAACTTTTTAATTACTCAACACTGGGGCGGAAGTTTAAGCCTCCACTAAATAAAATAATAAGAAAGGTGTGGGTACAGTGTGGAAAGAAGTGTTTGTCCTATTTTTCACTTGGGTGGATGAAAATAGAAGTCAATGGTTCTGAGCAAAAGTCAGTCCAGGTGGAGTGTTGCAGATCTTTTCAAACTAAAGCGCCCAAGATGAGAGGGGAAAACAAATGTGCTAGATTTATTTTTTAACCAACAACCTTCATTAAAAAGGTTTAAACCCGACAATCTTCATGATAACTAAAAAAAGAATTAAGACAGGAAGAAAAGACGAGACGAGAGAACCCTCCAAGGACAGAAGCCTCCGAGGACAGACTTCTCAGGTTATGATGCCCTTTTGACAAAGTGCTAAACCCAAAAAAAAGATCATTTAGAAAAAAAAACAGCTAAAAATGTAACAGGAACAAACTGGTTTGCATTTTTGTCTCCGAGGTCTTAAGGATTTGCCTTTGTGATTGTTTTCCCCTAAATCTCCTCTGTCTTCCCTCTCCCTGCTGTTCGTCAGAGGCAGGTTGTTTTAAGCTGCAGCTCTGCAGTGTTGCTGCTGCTGCTGTTGCCTTCGGCTTCTCCTCACCCTCCTCACTTACATTAGTGGGTCATCTGAGTGCTGTTGGAGTCTGGGGTGAAAAAGGAAAGAGAGAAACTGAGCTCTACAGCTGCTCATTGGCTGAAATCATTAAAAAAAAAGAAGATCAACGGTGGGAAGAAAAAGACAAAAGGCAGAAAATCTTAAAAAATGCAGGCCATAATGGAGGCAGTATTTGTCACCCTGAATACCAGCGCTAGGCAACACCAAGCAGAAGTCAGCCCCCTGTCAACAAACTGCACGCTGCCAACAGTGTAACCCAAAGCCACGACAAGTGCAGTAAGTAAACTACCCACGTGTGGGCAGGGCTGGATACATGGAAGAGATGGAACTTTAATTTTGTCTAGAGGTGAAAATCCTCACTCCTACTGGTTCACTAGCCTGGACTCAGTCAGCAAAAGTTAAGGTGTCAGAGCGAGATGAGGAGCAGCAGTGTAAAGTCAGCAAGAAACTAGGAAGGAACTGGTTCACTGGTGCAGGAACACTGGCATTTATATCCACAGACAAATGAAAATGTATGCTCTGTATCTTGGAGGTGTCTTAACCAATCAGAAATGGGACAAATCTCTTCAACCACTGCGCACAAGTGACTCGAGGTGTGATTGTATTTTAGGATGCTAATCACTAGGCTAAAGTGAGAGTAAAATAGTTATTGAGTCAGACAGTATAACATATATGTTATATATGAATGTAGAGAGTAAGATATCCAGCACATATAGGTAAATACATTAAGAGTTTTCAATCTAGGTAGATCACTTCAGCCTGGTCATTTTGAAAGTAGTCCACGAGACAATACAGTGTGGACACACTTGTTCAAGACCAACAAATACAGAAACAGAAAAGGAGTCAGAGTTTTCTGTTAGAGCTGGGACAAAGTACAATAGAGCAGGCCTGAACACATTTCATTTTTATTGTATGCTATAACATATTCTATTTTTTATTTACATTTCTGAAAATTTACAACACAGACAGGAGGGGTTGGGGAAAAAGCTAGAGAAGACAGATTAAGATGGTTTGGACATGTTCAGAGGAGGAGGGACAGAGGTCATACTGGGAGAAGAATGCTATGGAGCTACCAGGTAGGAGACAAAGAGGAGATTGATGGATGCAGTGAGAGAGAACATGGAGGTGGTTGGAGTTGGAGTTGAGGATACAGAGGACAGGGGGAGATGGAAAATGTTGACTCGCTGTGGCAACCCCTGAGAAAAGGGATAAACCAAAGGGAGAATTTTTCTGAAAATGTATCTTCATTACTGATATTATTTACCTGATTGCATTTTTTTTCATTGATTACTGTACTTTTTATGTTTATGGGGCAATTGCACCAGAAGGTAAAAAGAAAAATATATCAATTTATTTTAAATAACTGTGATTTTAACTAAAATAATTTTGCTTGAGTTGAGTACTCCACAACTTTTAGCAAAAGTAACACATTTAAATTGGTCAAAATGTCTTTGCTGCCTGGATCCCAGCATTACATTCAGAGATTCAACTATTGCTAACATTAATTATGGAGCTATGGAAAGAAAACAGATGACTCAGACTCTACGTGGAGCTCGTCCAGCTCCGGAGGACAACGTTACCAGAGGGACAGGACAGTCAGGGCCATGGTTACCAAGCTGCTCACACTGATTAAGTAAACAGTGAAATGGGCACTAGAGTCAAGGAGGAAATCCTAAATTTTTCCCCATCATGGAACCAGGATGAGTCATACAGAATAACAACTCTCGGTGGTGAGGAACCACTTAGAACATAGTTTCCATTCCTCTCCAGTTCAGCTCCCTGCCTCTGACTACGTCTGAAGAGTGTGTTAGGGTTCTGACCCAACCTCACTATCCACTGTCGCACCATGGAAGAACATCTGAGTCCAGATTGGACGTGTCTCGTCCTGCTGTTGGTCATTCTCAGTGTGTCGTGTGCAGCACCTGACAACGGTGAGTTTCTGTAATTACACCAGTCGTCTGAGTGACAGCGCTCGTCCGTGCTGAAGTGTACGATTACATCTGGCTCACACTCAACCATCCCAACGTTAGTGAAAAGACTCAGCGAGAGTTCGTGAACTTTCATCCGGAATCGGAATCACAGGCTGTTCCCACATTGACTGTCAGTAGGAGAGAAGTTTTTGGAAACTAAATGTCCCATCGACTTCAGCAAAAAGTCTAAATAAGTGGAAAGTGTTTAGAGAAGCTTCAAAACAAGAACCATGTCATTTACATCTACATCCATCACCTAATGATAATCATTTAGTTTTTCATACAGATTAAAAAAACAATTTTGTAGATTTTTTCCCTAATATCTTAATGTGAAATTCCTACAACAAATAATTTTGGAAAGGTTTCTATAGATGGAAATATGTATTAGCGGCTACCATATTATCTGGACTATAAGTCGCTCTCTTTTTTTTTTTTTACCCCTTTGTTACTTATAATAATATATTGACATAAATAATTTCAATTGTTTCTCAGTTTCCCTAAGGACATCCTCCATTTCTCAAAAGATAATCCAGAGGGATTCATTAAGTTCTATCTATCCATTGATACATGATAGAGGGTATCCATTTATAGTAAAAGCCACTAGAGGGCACTGATGTGACTTATCTTCTTAATCAAATAATATATGATTTTTCTTCTTTATTATGCATTTTTGGTGAAATATATCAAGAGAAACTTATTGTCTGGAAAAAAAACACTTTAATAAGGTATTTTAATACAGTAATGATTATTTACTACCACAGTAAAAGCATGAGAGATTAGAAGACCTTTAAGGGATTATTCATTTATTTCTTAATTTACTTAGATTTTCTAACTGCAACACTACATACATCTAAAACCAAAATAAACATTAAGAATCAGCTGAACTGCCATCTTCATCAGCATCAGGCCACAGCTTAACCATCTGGGCATCATTTCGACAGACTGTGCCACTAAACATCAGTCAGACCAGACATTTACCATCTGCTCCTCATTTCGCTCATGAAGAAAACAGTGCTGTTATTAATTCAAATGGTTATGGTGGCATAAGACCGCGTGAGCAGGGGGCGTCCATCAAACACTGAGGAGACGGCGAATGAACAATAGGTGAATAAGTGCTAACAACTGTTGACTCTCTTCTCCACTCTGAAAAAAAAACAAAAAAACAAGCAGCGTCCTCTCTCTAATTACACCTGTAATAATCATTAGAGTGAACCTGAAGCCACCGTGGCGTCTTACCCTAAATGACTGCCCCACGCTCTGGCATCAACGCACACTGTGCCCGTATGTAGTACAGAGTATCTGTGACAGAGTGATTTAATCAGGTATCAGGTACGCTGCACAGGGCAATAAGGGTAATGTAGTGCTGTGCATCTACACACACACACAACTCAACAGCTTCACCTTCTGTTGACGCCAACCAGGTTGATAATTCATTAGTGACCTGTTCTGAGAATCTCAATCATCCCACATCTAGTTTAGAGCCAAGGTAGAAGGAAAAAGAGAACCTTAAAGGTTTACAATGAAACACAAGAAGGACATTTTTGTTGGCTTTCTGTTAGCAAGTCAAAAAGACCCCGCCCACTAATTTCCAAAATTAGCGGTTAAATCTAGGAAGTTAACAGGATCTAAGTGGGTTTAAAAATCTTGTTTTACACATTATGGACTATTCATTTTAAGTTTAAGTCAAAGATTCGTAGACAATGTGATTAAATAACGTGTTAAGTCGTCACCAAATGTTGAATTGTGTTACATCTACATTTTTTGCCCTTTGCTTTGAGATCAGAGCTAACTCAATGCATGGGAATTGGTGCAAAATACCAACCATTTGGAACAGTTTTTAATCTTGAATCGATCCATTTTTTTAAATCCAAAAAGTTAAAGTTCATCATCACATACTCTACAAAGAAGTACCGGTAATCATCTGATAAAACCCCAGTGCCAATTTTAACAATAAAAAATGTGTTTTTTTTTATTCAATAATTTTTATCATTTCATTTTACAAAAATACTTTAACAGTAATCAGCAACATTTGGATTTTCTTTCACACCGACATGGAGCTATAAACTGTACTACATCACAGCCAGGTTGAAATCACAAAATGAAATCACAGTGAATATGCTAGTTGGAACAGATGGGTTTTGAGTCAAATTGCAAATGTCAAATGACATGTAAATACCATGCAAAAACGTTAAAAATGCTTATTTTCTTCTCAACGCCATCTATAAGGAAAGCATGGTCATCGCAGGTGAAAGGCAGAAGTAAAATCGCAATGCAATTCAGTATAATTTGGACAAATTTGGCGGGCCGGATTACAAAGCTCAATGGGCCGCATTTGGCCCACGAGCCTTAGTTTGCTCATGCCTGGGTTAACTACACAGCCACAAAGAGAACTTTGATTTACCATCGTAGTATACGAGAGCGTTTAAAGTCCTGTCAACAACTTTAGTGTTTGATTCTCCTGCATTCCTTCTTTTACAAGTCACTTCACAGGAGTGGTGGACCTCACCTAGTCCTCACCTAGTCCTCACTCAGTCACAGGTGAACTACCACAGTAATGTGTGCGACTGTGAAACGCTTTCTGTCGTCTCATTTCTCATGAGCTAATCAGACAAGCGAGGAGACGTACATTACCTTTGACATATTTATGCTAAAGTATTAGTGCAGCTGTGCATGGTTCTGGCTTCCTGCCACAGTCAATGCAAAGAAAGCTGGGCGTTGGTCCAGCTCTGCCCAGACCCAGGATGGCCGCATTAACGTCCACAGAATTTAATTTATCTTTTTAAAAGCAGCCCAGAATCCAAATGAGACTTTCTGATTTAAAAAAGTAAAAAAAAATATTAACAGACAGTTTGATAAACTCCACTGTTCTTGCACCATAAGGACAAGTGTCTTCGGCCTGGATTCGATCTTCCTGTTTGACGTGTGGATCTGGATTATGGAATGCCCTTAATAAATAAATACCTGAATAAATTAGTGAAGCTAAGTCACGAAATGACAACGGGGAATGACATAGTAACTTTGAATTTCTCTGGTTTGACCAACGGGTCAAAATGTTATAGACTTTTAAAAAGATGAAGACATTTCACCATCCAAGAGGCTTCTTCAGTTAGTTCAGTAAGTAACTATGTCCAGTTGCTCTTGTAGTAACTAATTTTGGATTAAATTACCTGCACAAATGAGAATCTACACAGATAAGCAGGGAAATGGTTTCAGCTGTTCCTGTTATAATTCTTATGAAAAATGTATTTCAGCCAAATCAGAAACGGCTCTTTGTGCATCGAAAACAAAGTCTATTTATTGAGGCCGCCCTTATATTTAAGAATATGAATAAATCAATAACAATAAGGATGAAATAATTACATTAAAAGATCAATGTGATTGAAATTTGTCCCTAGTTAACCCATCCAACAGTGGAGCAGAAAGTGAGCAGAGCTTTAAAATTAAAAGTGTGTTTGAAATTGAGTAAGAAAAAAACCCCTCGAAAATCACAGAATAAGGGTTAGGGGAGATTTAATCTTTAATGCAAAATGTTAAAAAGTCACTTTTAGAATAAGTGGCATCTGTATTAATGCAACAATGTGTTCTTTTTCATTACTATTAATAAACGATTCATACAAAGTCTATAATTATCTGTCAAAACAACTAAGGAAACTAGTGACTCTTTTTTGGACTGTTTCTAAACTGACAACTGTCCAACTTATTGAAGCTGTTCTTCTCAAATCTGCTCCATCATACCACTGTACATTTCCCAACTGTTTGACTAAACGTCCCTGTACCTTTGTGCGTCAAGGAAAACTGTGTTGATCTGAATGGGGCAACAAAGTAATCTGAATGTGTTCACAGTGACGAACAATGAATGACATCCACACATCACTATGCAAATGCAACAAGGCCAAAGAGATTTACTTAGAGATGAGATGTAAAGCAGACCCTTTTCTTTTTCTCTGTCTCAACAGGGAGTTGTAACCATGCACTCAACTGTAAATACTACATCAATTCATTATATTTATTCAACGTTCATGAGCTCCGGACAAATGATGATCAAATTAAACAATTTTATTTGAAAGAACTGTGCAAAAAAAACAGCATTATTAACTGAAATACTGCTCATCACCATTCATCTTCTCTTACCACACTAACTTCCAATATATTAAAAAACAAACAAGCTTCCCTCCTACGTTCTGTTTAAACTCCTAAATGTCATTTAGGCCAGTGGTTCTCAACGGTCGCAGAACCGTTCTGAATGGGTTGCGAAAAGCTTGTCAAAAACCAGCTAAATAATGTGAATCAGCTGTTGAGCATGTGCATCATTTTTAGAAAATCTCTTATTTTGAAAGGCGCTCTCTGATGAATAAAATGAGTATGTTAGAAGAAGATTTTTTTCCAAAATGTGTTTGTTTTTTAATTCTACGAGCGTGGGTCGTGACCTACAGAACACAGGAAAATGTGGGTCGCAGAGTGAGACCAGGTGAGAACCACTGATCAAGGCTACCTGACGCCTTGGTTTAGAAGTAGGTAACAACTAGGATTTAACTTTTCGAGATAACACTTTGGCATAATGCAAATGTTATGTGCATTCACAGCTATATTTAGTCGACATACAGTTCCCTGCACATCAATACTCAACAATACCCCTGGTTTACTACATATATAAATTGCAGGAGTGGATTCATCCCCACACATGTCAAGGTTAGGTTTTAACAACCACAGCTGCAAGGTGGTCATTTTCTACATCCATCACTGAGGGAACTTGCTACCACTAATTAGCCTTTGTCCCTCTTCATTACCTTTATGTGACAGGTTGGTAACAGCCAGCATGTCAAACAGGACATCCAAGACTGGTTCCACCTTCTACGTCCCAGCCTTCTACTCAATGGTTTGGTGCCATTGTCTTTCTTTCATTGTACCAAAGTCAAACCCTCCATTGTCCTCACATGATTGACCTAAACCAGTCCAGGAACCCATGCATTCTGGTCTTATTCAGTTCATTCCTTTAGTAAATATAGTATCTGAACCGACCGTGGCCCCGTTCTCCTGTTCATTTATCCTCTTCTACTCACTGCCTCTGCACCACATGCTGATTCAGACCCATCTTGGTCTTCTCCCCTGAGGACGCAGAACCACAGGTGCAGCAACACGGGCTCTTTATTAAAACTCCTATAGGAAACACAGCCCAATAGCTACACCACCTACTCCACCTACACTATTCTCACCTTGACTTACACTGTACTTGAGACACATCAGACAGTGACATAATCACCTCTCATAATCACCCTGAGGAACACCATTGGGGTGGTGGATGGATCTGATCTTTCTAATGTTCTTGCACATTGTCATTACCTTAAAGCTGGTTCTGAACAGGTGCGGCAGCTTTTAAAGGAATGAAAACGAACAGCTTCGGCCTAGTGACGAGCACAAAGAAAGCTGGTCCTGCTAGTCTCATGGATCTTCCTGGAACAGAACAAGTTCAATTTTTTTAATTAAGTTTAGTGGAAGCCTGAAGATGGATCAGTGGCTGGTACTGCCATCAAGTATAGGAATCAAAGTTTTAGCCAGAGACGTCCCACCATGTCAGGTCAACCAAAGGACTTCCTCATTTGGATGTCAACAGTCCAACAGCTGGTGCTCCTGGTTTATGGATGGCAGTTCACGCAGAGAGGTGAAAGAACTCAAAGAATTTGGTGGAGTATCTTCTCAACAAAGATATCAGGGCTGGATCTCCTTCACTATACGTCATGTCTGTCAGGTTTAGATCAAAATGCTGACAAGTGAGTCCTCCACAGACAAGCATTGTGGAAACCACACCAGTATAAACATGATGTATGTCTATGTGGTGGCTGTAAATCAGCACAGAAGGAAGTAAAAACGCTGCAGTCTCTCTCCATCCCAGACCATTGTTGTAGTTCAGAGTGACAGTGTGAAGATGCATGGAGACAATGATAACACTCTGCACTTCTTCTCTGTGAGGAAGATGAAAAAGGGGTTTGAAGGGATATTTGGTGAAAGGCCAGGCTTCAATAAAATATGATTTAATATTCTTCTTCTCAGTCGAACCTTGACTATTTTTCTTCAGCCTCCCATTGGCTTAAATTATCCTCGACAGATGGTACAGTATGACTGATAATAACTGGGGAGAAAACGGTTGAACAGCACTGTTTGACACAAAAAGCTTTTAAAAACATGACGAAAACTGAGATTTGTGAGTGTCCGACTGGCTTATGGTACACAGCTAGCTATCTCAGACTGGTAACATCAACAAAACGATTATCGACAACTTCAGTTTGTTTGCGGAATTCCTATTTGGAGAAAGTCGTTTTTGCATGTGATGCCAAAAATTCAAAAAGTAAGGAGTTTGGCTCGATGTTGAGGGCAGTGGTGGCCTAGTGGTTAAGGAAGTGGACTTGGCTCTGTAAGGTCCCCGGTTCGAATCCCCCTACCGCCAAGTTACTGCACTGAGCATGGTATCGTCCCTATGCACTGCTCCCGGGCGCTCAATAGCTGCCCACTGCTCACTTTGATGATGGGTTAAATGCAGAGGCCAAATTTCGTTGTGCACTGTGGTGTGAATCACAATGTCACAATGACAAATTTAATCTTTAATTTTTAATATTCTTCACATAACAAGCAAGAAGGAACACCTGCATTTAGCACACCTGCCTGGAAAACAAAGAGCAAAGAGGGTTGGGGGGGTCAATTTCCGGAAAAACCACTTCCTTGATACTGTCAGTCCTTCACTTTGGATTAAAGTGTTTGCTAAATGCATAAATGTAAATGTTAAAGACACAGCTCTAAAGTTTGTTTTACCAAAGCATGTATATTGCCTACACACAGAACTAAATGTGGTCTTCACTGTGTTTTTTTAAGGAGGATTCAACTGTTTGTCGTCTGGCCCCTGAGGAACACATTAGAATACAACAGAATCTTCACTCATGCACCACTAAAGAAAGAACCAGGGATCAGGAACTATAACCAGAATGATTTCATCCTAATCTGACTTCATGTTTCCTCTTTTCAGGTTACACTACAACTGCAGCTGTTGTGCAACTGCTGTTTAGTTGACTAGAAAAATTCAGCAACTCACTATATTTCGTTAGTTTAAAGTAACTGATATTATCATCATACCAGCAGACTTTAGCAGAACAAACTGCTTATGTAGCAGATGTGATTTTGAGGCTATATTTATTCAGTGATGATGATGTTCATGCACATGTGGACAGCTACCAATGAGCTGAGAGCTAAATATGGGCCACCATGATGGTAATTAGAGCTCATACCATTAAGTCAGCGCGTGACTCTTTGTCTTTACCATCTTTCACAGCACAGATCTCTTTTTTTCCTTTTTTAAGTCCATATAAAAAGATAAATCCCCATAAACTGCAGTCCTTACTTTCAATGATGCAGTTGGATTTATAACAGTGGTGCAAAAAACGTCAGGTTCATGACTCAGCATGAGCGGTTCCACTTCATTATGAAGACGATCAATGCTTTAGCCCAGAAAACATCAACTATTGATCAGACGGTGGATTGTTATGAGCTTATTGGGTTTGAATTATGCATGTTTGTTCAAATGAAAAGGAAAGTCGTGATCGTAGCGTCGTGTTAACATGATTATTGAGAGATCCATGGATTCATGTGGACACTTTGATTGAGCGAGACTTGGAGAGATTCATCATGTAGCCAACAATAGCTGTTTACATCAATTACTGACCTGAAGAACATTCAATGTCACCTGTTGAACCCAAATACATTTAGTTTTTTTTGTCCTTTAAAAAGAATCATTTAATTGAAACTATAACAGCTACAGATACAGAGGCATCGTAGGAAACAAATACAACTGATGTGTTTGATGATAAATTTTACCCATTGTCCGTTACATATTCAATGTTTACGCAAAACTATATGAAAATTAATCTACATTATGGACGTGGTAAACATAAACAATTCCCATTTTTCAATAAATATTAAGTTGTCCTGTGATTATTTCCCGTAATTTTAAGTTTGAATTTGTTGGTTAGAGACTGTCAAACTTGTATTAATAACAGATTTATGACCAGAAATTTGGCAACATTTTGATAACACCACCAGTAAACATCACAGTGACCAACACCTCTTCCTAATCCAGGTTGTCAAACTCATTTTAACTACAGTTTCACTTGAGGGGCTAGTTGTAAATGTATGTATTATTGTTTCTACAATTCAGACCTTTTTTTTAATAGGTTACATCATTTAAAGTTTTTAAAACGTCCCTGGGTCTCAATCTTGGCGGGCTGACTTTGGCCCCCAGGCCTTATGTTTGACACTTTATATCATTCTACACTGTACTGCATGCATCTCAGTGGCATCGGGTGGAGGGGCCGTCTAACCACTTCCATAATCCACCAAGTCCCTGAGGGAGGACCTGAGACAGAGTGCTACAGTCAGACTACTGTATTTCAACTGTAAACTTAGCAGAAATGAGGAACAGTCAACTGTTTCCAGATGACTCAGATTTATGACCCAATATTTGGCCACATTTGAGTTTCTCAAGATACGATCAGTTAACATCATGGTGACCAACGCCTCTCCCTTGTCCACCAGGCCTGTCCATCAGTCTCTCACCGAGACCTGGGAGGAAACCAGTGTCTGGGATCAGACTGGACCTCAAGGCATTTACACGTGTTTGACTCCTGACTGGTTTGAACGGGTTAAAGTGAGAACGATGCTGGAAACGCGTAGTTCTTAAAGAGGCTCAGATTCATGGCGAGGAGGAGGCAGTGGATCTCTGGGTCAGTCTCCGGAACCACAGGGGAATCGAACCACTGTCCTCCACATGGCAACACAGAGGAAGGCTACGGGACCGGAAGGTCATTTTTAAATTATTCAGCCTCGACTCATTCGTATTCTTTAACTTGATTAGGGCTACTCGATTACCGTGACGGTTAATTGAAAAGATGTTTACGAATTATACGCTTTTATAGATCCGTGCCAACACTAGCTATTATACGAAGGAAAAAGAAGTGATTTTAGACCACTTCCGGTTATGATTTCAAAATAAAACACCATATCGGCTCTTTTATCCGATTTACATTCAATCTGAGGGCTATTTCATCCACGAGTCGACCACATATAAAATCCGGCTGCTTTCAAACCATAACACATAAGTGTTTTCCTATTTTATTGTGTCGGTAAATGTTCTAGGATTTGTTATCACGATGACAGTCCATTTCTGTTTTATTTTGGGTGTTGTCAGTCCCCCATTTCCTGTGAACTGCCACCAACTTCTCGCAGCTGCTCCACGCTGACTGCGGCTCTGGCTGCCCCGATGTTTGCCGCCCAACACCGGGGTAGAGCCTCGTCCTCTCAGACAACAGGCAACTCTCCACGTTTTCACCCACCTGAGAACAATATTAAATAAAACTAAAACCCACTGATATTTTTACCGGCACTGTACACTCTCCACATTCGCCTTCATCGTTTCCTTCCCGGCTTCTGGATGCTCATTACCGCTTCTTTGACCACACCACCGACAGAACCAATGAAAGATGCTCCTGTAGCGGCGTGCCATCACTCGCCGCCTGCCTCTCTACCGCCACTCTCTGATACAAAGCCTCACACTGACGATTAAATGAGATGAAAATGAATTAAAAAAAAAACCCTTCCTACCGTTCTTTTCAGCTGTGGCGGGCGGCTCCCTCCTTCTGCTGTTGTGCGGCGCGGAAGCTGCGGACTCTCTGCCTCCTCCCTACGGCCGCTCTTGGGCTCAGGCTGCTGGGTTATTCCACCGTGGTGAAGGCGAAGCCGGGTTGTTCCAGCGGCCGCGAAGTGAACGGTGCGTGGGTCTGACGACTACACTCCACAGAAGCTCAATCTCACTGACACGCAATTACGAGTGGGCAGGGCGTGTCATCCCTCCGCCCGTGGGCCGTCCCCTGGACCGGAGCAGACTGTACTCTCCGCTCCGCTGCGTAAAATCCCGCGTCACGACCAACTCCGTAGAAAGATTCGTAAAGTTAGGAGGCATTGAGGACCTACGTCAGATATCTTTTTAGTGTTTTTTTAATGATTTTTTAACATAATACTGTATGTATTACATAATGAGATATTATAATTAACGCATATATATGTATTTAAAAACATTTTCAGTTGGATTTCTAGGGCTTTCTTTTATTAATTCCTAACAAAGATGGAAATCAACAATTGTGTTGATAGTTTTATCGTTAATGTTCATCCACTAAATGCATTTTTTTGGCTTTGGGCTTTATTAGCACTTATCCTAACTAGTCATGGGCAAACCTGGTTGTTTTTACTCTACTGCCTCCACTTAATATTAACATACATCAAAATCGCGGCCCGTGGGCAATTAACGGCCCGTGGAACGATATTTTGCGGACCCCGACTTGATGTTAAAGTTGAAATTTGTGATAATATTTTACAGATTTGTACTCAACATTTAATGGTTAATCCTATAGTTCTCAAAACACTGATCCACAGTTTCTGTCTGGTTCAGTGTTGTATTGCACAGAATTTATGGGAAACTGATTTTTATTAAATTTTTTCTTTTGTGTTGAACACTGAGAGAAAAAAGAACAAATGGTGTCAATGATCAACTGGTGGCTCGTGGGCTGAATCCGGCCTGGGACTGGATAAACATCAACCAACAGTGACCTGTGGAGCTGTGTACATCAACAATCAATAAAGGTTGACAGGATCAAACTGATGTGATGTATCATATTCGCTCAAACTGCCTCTGAAAACCATCTGACGCGGCTCAGCCACTTAACTCACAGCGTCCATCCATCTCTCTTAAACTGAGGCCATCTCTCTATGTCTGTCTGTCTCTCCCTGTCCGTCTGTCTCTCTCTCTCAGCTCATGTTAGCACAGGCCCTCAGCACTGACTCCCACCATGGAAGCAGGACAGGAAGAGACAAATACTTAATTCCTGTGTTGCAAAATAACTAATTTATAATTAAAGATAACAAAAACCCATGTACAATAATGGCCACCAGGGCGGCGATCTTATGTTTCTGTTCGCTTCAATTTCTTGCTTATTTTAGTACTCAGTTCTCATAAGCTCTTAAAAGTTTAATTCCAGAGTTGATGTCCATCATGGGTTCCTTGATCGGAACCAAAATCACCTCAGTTCTTAGCAGTAGCGATGACATTGTTCTGACAAAAACAGTGATTTGAGGAATTCAATGTTTCCTGTTCATTGTATCCTTCTGGTAATGTATCTTTAATGGTACCAGGACGACATCGGTGGTCCAATAATGTTCTCCATGTCTGTACATCCTATCAAAGACTCAGACCACATTTACTTTTAATGATGCACTTCCTCATTGCATGTGGTTCCTCATTTTAAAAACCCTGATTTGTGATAGGGAAGTGGAGACAACCTGGTGTCCCTGAACCTCAGGACTTTCCCTCCTCTCTTTCCTCCACTGGTCCAGAATGAATCTACAGTATCTTCATGAAGGTGTGGAAGGGCACATGGTAGAACAAGAAGAGCAGACAGCAGTGGAGAATGCGTGGCATGTGCTGGCATGATCGTGCATGTGAGTGACGTCACAGGAGCCTGAGCCTATTGGCTGCTTCCTCCCCCCAAATATTTAAAGGACGACGAGGCTGTGGGCGTCACAGGAGAGACAGGCAGAAGAATGTTCCATTGAAGAGTTCCATGTGTTCTTCTCCAAGTCTGAGCTGGGACTCACTAGGAACTCACTGAAGTCCTCACTGCCTCCATAGGGAGTTAGAGCTCAAAGCAGTGGTTCTTGGACACTGTGGTTTCTTTGTGATCTATTATAACCTAAATACACTTTCCTGTTCAAGCTTTTGGTATTTGGTTTTAATTGTCAAATTTTTAACTAGCTTTTGATTATTGTAAGATCATTTTATAGACATTTCTCATCCATTTCTTTCAGCAACTAAAAACCCAATAAAAAAAATCCACATACACTATTTAAGGTTGATATTTTGGGCTACATTTGAGTATTTTTATACTTCAAACTTATTTAGATTTGAAAATATTACAAATTATTTTGAAATGTTAAATATTTACTCTTATATTAGAAGTAATATGGAATATTATTAGAATCAGGTAAATCTTTCGACTCCTGGGCCACAAGGGGGATCTGAATTTTAACACAGACTGATTCTGTGTGAAATAATGATGTGCGAAAGACATAAATAAATGCTAAAATGCTTTTTATCCTTTCACAGTACTCTAAGGTATCTATTAGGGTAAGGTTTTCAACCAGCAATAATTGCGCCATGGATAAACCTCATGGGCTACAATACAACCACTATCCTGGTTTTACATGACAAGGTAGAAGGGCATGGTTAATAGAAAGTTATAGTATTTCTTGGATAAATAACCACATCTGGTACTTGGGCTGTACTTAGCCCAGGTCTGGTCAAAATCAATAACATTTGTTTGAAATCTAATGGAAATTTGCATATATTGGTATTGGTTGATATTGGAATTGGAAATTAAGGGTTTGAACAATATCAACATCTGGGATATTGACAAAAAAGGTTAATAAAGGACATCCCTACTATTTATTAAACACCAACATCAGCTATTGTATTACAGCTATGTTTAAAGTCATTGTAGGTTTAAGCAATAGACAGAGTCAGCTACTGTTTTCACTGTCCTGTCACTTTTGATTTATTATCTTTAGTGCAAGATGTCGTACAGTTCAGCTTCAGTGGCTTCACTGATGTTTTCCTCCTATATGATGTATGTTTTGTCAACGTTTAGGAAAGGAAAATGACTTTGTTGCATTTAGCCCATCACCAAGGTGAACAATGGGCAGCTTGGAGAATCAAGGGAACAGTGTGTTGGTGGAATTGAACCTAAAACCCTCTACTAAGATGAGCAGGTTCTTTATCAGCAGTAAAATTGATTCTTTCTTTCTTTCGTTTTTTTTCTGCACTGCAGTTTTTTACTGCCCCTCCTTCAGTGTTAATGTGATTCTTTCTACAGGAAGATGTCACTGAGACACAGAACAACAACGTGAAGTGAGATGTCAGCGGAGGAGGAGGTAGAACACTCCCATCAACTCCTGCTGCGGAGCTGTGACTCACTCCGACTGCGTGTGTTTGTGAGACGTGATCCAAATGAAAAGCCCGGTCCGCTCCTCTAATGTCTTTCTGCAAACACCCAAAGGTCAGTGCATCCACCCGAGCGTGTGTCTGATGTCTCTGCGGAAGATTCCCCAGCCCTCCGGCCTACAGGTGGAGACTGAACTGATTTGCCCCTGTGGAGGTGACAGCCACCAGCTGACTGCAGACGGCCCTGACCACTGCTGCCACTGCGGGGGAGCTTGTTGTCCTCCTCCTGCGCTGCCGCCTGTCTCTCTGTGTGAGGACATGGATCTGCAGGACGCGCACACTTCATAAACGTAGGGTCAGGAGTTAGAAGGGGAAAATCCCACAGATGGATTTGAGGTCTAGAACTGAAATCTGATGACTGAATTTGCCATTTTCCAAACTCTTGATTTCCAATTCCAATATCAACTGATATCCAAGAAATAAACACAGTAGAATTATGTTTTTTTCACCTTGGTGTCCACCTGTCCGTCCTGGGTGAGGATCCCCTCCACTGTCCATCACCCTGAGATTTTTTCCTTTTTTCCCTGTCTGGGTTTTTTGGGGAGTCGTTCCTCAGCCAGTGTGAGAGTCTTTAGGAGCAGAAGATATTTTGATTTTTTCCTGTTTACTGCATCTTGTTTTTATGCATAATTGTTTGTAAAGTGCCTTGGGATAACAGGTGTTAGGATTTGGCACTCAACTCAACAAAAAGATGAGTTGAGTTGAGTAGAATCCATTACACCTGGATCTTTCCTGATGCAGAACAGGTGAGGCGAGCTAAAAAAAAGACCACAAGTTGACCATAAAGTAGCAAATTGTTTCTTCAAAATAGCTGTAAAATTATAAAAAATGAACTTTAGTTTCTGAAGTTAAGTACTGTAAAAATTTTTGCACTATAAATAACAAATGTTTACAAAAAAACACTGAAAACAGTAGCCTACACTTGCAAATGCCAAAACCTGATAAAAAAATTAAATATTTCTGTAATACAGTAGTTTATGTGAGTGAGTGTTTGGTTAATATTGTCCACTTAATAAACAATTCATTTCCAGTTCTTCATCAACCAAAACAGACATTAGCAGCCATTTGCCCCCCCACTGAGCTAACTGCCCCAGGACAATTTCCAGAATATTTAGCAAAAAGTCATTTTCCTCCTAGTGTTGATAAACCACTGCTGCTGTGAGATTATCTGACTCAACTCAGTTGTTGTTTTATCAGGATGATAATCAACGTTGACTCTTTGACTGAAACAGGAAGTATATACAGAAATACTCGGCCCCAGCATCAGCTACAGGAAGTTAAGGTGAACTTCCTGTAGGTGATGATGTTCACACACAGCTCGACGTCGAAGCTTCCACACGAACTGATGACAACATTACTGAACACACAGTAAAATAAATACTGTATCTACGCGGTACTTTCATATATGTTACATTATACCGCTGGGACACGACATTTACTACATGACAGGACAAACAACGTTCCTCTTTAATCACATGAATAGACTCTGAGGAATTATTCATTAAGAAATATAATAATATTAATAAAAAGAATAATAATTCGACTCATCCTTACCACTGAGTTGGTGTGTATTCTGTACAAACGCAACCCTAGGTAACAAGTGACCTAAAAATGAATTTTTAGCCTAGACGTTACACAATAGGGTGACGTAGCAAAAGAAAGGTCTACATTGACCTCTAGTGGTCATAAAGTAAAAGTGCATATAGAAGTTTCTCGAACCTTTCTTTGTTAAATCAAACAGAAACTGATGAAGTTCAATTCCAAGAAGTCCAGTCACTGACAAATAAACCTTTTGAATATTTTTGTAATCGGAAAAACAGTTTTTACCTCTAAATTCTAACAACGGTGCGCTCCAAAGATACCGTAGAACGTACTAATTTTCCCTTTATTTACGTTTGCATTTATTTATTTGTGTTTGTCAAAAAGTTTTGTGTTTTATCAATGTTTTTGTCTGTTTATATTACAGTGTCTGTATATATAACAGCAGCTGGTAAACCTATTATTTGTCTTGTTCTTGAAATAATTGTTTTTGAGAACGACAGCGGTTTTATAACTTACAAACACGATGCCACCGTGCGGGCAAATTGTCACACTGCAAGCAATTATACATTTAATCAAACATCCCTGTTAAAATGCTATAAAAAGAATCAACATTAGTTAAAACAAAGCAGACTGGAATGCGCTTTAGGTAAGAAATAGGTCTATCTATCTATCTGTCTGTCTGTCTGTCCATTTGTCCGTCTGTCTGTCTGTCCGTATTTTTATCTAATGTATTTTAAAACACCATAAACACATCAACAACCCAAACCAATGCATGTGTCTGTCAAGATGTTCCTTTTATTCTTGTTGTGTTTCAAGATAATTTTACAGGTAAACAACTTTTTTTTTCCGTTATGATTATTTTTTTTTCTGCAAAAGTTATTATATCCACGGTGTTCCATTTCATAAAAATAATTGCTCCACTTACAGTCTTTGTGACCGTCCGTACACAGAGTCATGTTCATAGAGATATCTGCTCAGGGTCAACACACTGCTATAACACTACACAGTGATTCTGAGTGGCCGGGTTTTACAGTGTGGCGTGTGTTCCTTTATTCCACACACTCTTTGCAAACACACCTATAAATGTATATTTTATTTACTAATATATTTTTTTAAACGTCTTTTTAGCTTTCCATAGAAAACTACTTACATTTTGGTTCAATGGCAGCAACTCAGGGGTGAAACAAAAAGCAGTGACTCAGTTGTGCAAATGCAGGGCAAAAAGTGTGAAAACTATTATATATATATATATATTTATTCATATATATGTTTTTCTTTAAATCTGCAGCAAATCCATGTCACAAAAATAAAGGTGCAGTCCAGTCCAGGCGGTGAGTCAACAGACGGTCAGCTGTTTTTGAAAGAACAAGTCAAACTTCATTCTTTGTGTGTGATTGTGCTTTAAAGTCAGTCTGCTTCACAGATCACAACTGCAGCTAGGGTAACACCCTCAGCACTGCCCTCTGTAGAGGAAATGATAGAATGCAGTTGAATGATTTTAACCCTAAGGTTAAACACTTGTCCAGTTTGATGAAATTCTGATAAATTATAATAAATCCAGTCCAGTCACAGGCTGCACGTCACACATCTAACTATAACCCACAGGCTTTTGGTGACCCAGATATGTCTTATAGTGGGTCACATCCAGGATGTGGGACATTATCTACAGCTGAGAGTGAGTGTCTGTTACCTTCATGCTTGGCCAGGAACTCTTCTGGACCAGTTGTTGGTAGATTTTGGCAGAGCTTTATCTCTGCTTTCTCCATACCAGTTGTGGGTCACTGAAGACTGGTATCACAGCCAACACTGTGTCCAGTCAATGGGTCAAAAACCAGAGATAGTGTAAATGTTTGTTTATCTGGTTCAGAATTATATGCAGGTCACTGGCTTGGAGTGGCAGGACGATGACCACAGCTGCTATCGGCTCTCAGGCACACGTTAGTGGCCTGGTTCCTAAAGTAGGGGTTGGGCCCCTTGGAGCAAACATAGGATTTTTTAAGAGGGTCAGAGACAATGTATCATTTTTTTTGGGACAATTTGTTTGTAATGTTGTTTTCTTTGCTAAATAAGAACAGCAAAAGCTGTTGTGTGTAGAAAAGGGAAGACAACAAACTCATCTATTTGATGAGTTTGGTTGACTATTTGAAGGTGAGAATCTCCAAAAAGAACATTTTCAAGGGTAGAATGAAATAAACATTTTCCCAGTAAGTGCATACGTTTTTTTCATTGGACGTCACTGTTGGAGATGTACATCTCCAACTGTGATACTACAGACTGAGCTGGTCCTAAATTATAGAAATATATGTTTACACATATCTGTGTGGGCATCACTTTGTCCCAGAGGCATAGTCTCTGTGAGTAAAACTCTAGGGTTCGTATGAGATTATAATAATACTGTCATTGCTGATGTGTGATTGAGAATGGAAAGTCAGTCAACTGACATCAGGGTCTGTTGGTTTGAATGTAATTAAATATTGTCACTGACAGAACGTCGGACTGACTTGATCCTCATCTTCATCGTCATCATACATCTTCTTCAAAGACTTGGACTCTGTTGGGTTTTGGGTGCAGTCATTCCAGAAACCACTGCTGCTGCTGGGCCTTGTCAAGGAACCCGTGGAGTCATGAGCTAAAATGAACTGGAGCGCAGACTTGTGAGACAATGATGTATATTACTGTATCACACACACAGTAAAAATATGGGTTTCTTTATATTTATATCTGTAGAGTTTGTGTTCGTTTTCTATAGCAGCCTGTTTGAAATCCTCTCAAGTGTTTAAAGATCTGAAGCTTTGATTTCAAAGCCGACCTCCGTCAGTCTAAGGCACTCTGCCCTTAGGTGTCCATCGCAGGAGCTCCGTTCCTTGGCGTCTGATTGGACGCCATCGTTGTCGATTGCTTTTTTTTTTTTTTTTCCCTCTATCTCCTTAGCGGAAAGCGCACAAAAATGAGGAGAGAAACAAGAAAGTTAGCTGAGGAGCTCCAGGAGAGCCCCGCAGCTGTGGCCTCAAGCTCCTGATCACAGCACGAAAGATGAACAGTTCTGGTCCAGGTTCCATCGCAGCCTAGAACTGGAGTGGGCTCAGCTGTAAGGTTCTGTTTTCTCTTATTTACAGACAGGATCTCAAAGATTTCACACTGTGTACAAGTGTTCGGAGACACCTCCAGGTCCATGAAGTCTCTGTTAAGGCAAAGTTCTGACGGTTTCTTCTCTGCTGCTGCTCTTTAATCCTTAGATCCAAACCAGTTCCAACCCTTTCTTCTTTACATTCTTTTTTTTTTTTCACAAAATAGACTCCGTTATGTAGATTTATACATGTAGAAAATTAGACGGCGACTAACAGTGGCCCTCTGCGTTCTCTCAACAAGTTCTTTAAACTTTTTTTTTTGTTCTAGGGAAACTCTATTTTCAAAATATTTCCTCCTCCAACTACATTTACACATTCTACCTGTTCTTCTGTTTCATATAAAGTGAATGACTGAGCAGTTCTTAAGGTGGTGGGTGTATAGAGTTCACAAAATAATTTAGAGCACGGTCTCATAAATAAAAACTGTAAAAAAGACGTGGTCTCAGTTGTCCCACCCAGGTGCCGAGGAGGAAGGTGGACAATGGTGCTGTGTTTGTGATGGGTGTGGCCACAGTGTTCAGCAGGACCCGCGGTGTTATCTGCTCAGTGTGGACGTGCCCGTGCGCAGAGAGCTTGGCAGTTTGTCAGACCCAGGGATTTTCCACGGTCCCGGAGAGACCGTGACCTTCCTCCCTGTCCCGCCGCCACTGCTGGTGGTGTTGGTGGTGCTCTTGTTAGGGAGGCTGGATCGGCTCTCTCCGTGCCCGCGGTCCAAATCCACGCTCCTGGCCTTGCTCTGCTCAGGCTCCACGTACTGCCGTCGTCCGCCGCTGTAGCGCTCACCGTCCTCCCTGCTGTTTCCGTTGGTGTGGGGGAGCTTGGAGCAGCTGGGAGAATGGGTGAGTTCTCTGTCGTCCCCAAAAAGTCTCTCCTTGGACCTCCCTCTGGTGCTCCTGAAGGGTTTGGACTCCCCAGTCTCCCGGTCTTTGTCCCCTCCCCCATCAGAAGCAGGCTGCACCCTGTGACCCTTGTGGGTGGACCTGCCACCCTCTTTCCTAACTCTGCTGCCCCCGCTGGTCGTAGTTGCCCTCCGTCCCGGATCTGGATTCAGCAGCTCGGCTTTCTGGGGGCTCTTGGAACGCTCCGTTCTGCTGTCCCGCACCATCACGCTTTCCCGAAGGATGTCCAGAGGCAGCAGGTGAGGTGGTTCTGGGACGGGGAGCAGATGAGATGAGGGCGATGTCATGGAGAGGCTGTCGATGGGCGGCGCTACTTCCGACAGACTTGGGGAGGCTGAAGGCCGAGCATCCCATGAGGCAGCATTGTCTGGAACACACAGGTGCACAGTCAGTAACTCACAGTGGACACACACAGAGACACTTACACAAACTCTCTACCTCAAGCCTGGGCAAATACTACGGCTCCTGGGCCACAATGGCTACTAAAATTCGATGTTGAGTTCGGCCCTTTGCCAGGGGAAACAGTCATTGCAGAGAAAAGGCAGAAGAATAATGATATAAATAAATAGGATCATTTCGAAAAGTTTGTTAGGCCGGATCAAAATACACAATGGGCCACATCTGGCCCTCGAGCCGTAGTTTGCCCAGGTCTGACCTACCGAAACACAGCATGCAGGCCAAGCCATAGCCAAACCAAACACTGCGATCCCTCCTGTTGTTCACACTGAAACATTAAAGTCAAACTTCAGAGCAGGAGCCAGAGTGTCACGAGGCAACGCCACCGTCTGACATGTGTGGGACTCCTGCTGCTCTCTCCTCTAAGCCCCCGGGCAATTTAGGAGCCACTGAGAAACTGGAGAACAGGTTCAGTGAAATGGATGACATGTCCAATCGGGTGGCACTCTGACGAGAATAAAAACCTAAGGAAGCGTGATTCTTTTCCTCTTCCTCTCGTCTCAAATCCAGCATCTTACCGTCTCACAGACTGTTACCTCCTGTCTCTACTCCAAGGAGTCCCTGCGTTCAGTTACTTTCTGCTGAGTGAACAGGAGCCGGACCAGGCTGGGATTGTCGGGTCGGAGCCATGAGACCTAATTATAAAAGTGTCATTGTGGGAAGTACAGTTTAGGACAAACTGGGAGACACGGAGGTCTGTGCACCACTGAGGTTCACCTGGTCTGTTCCAGGTGTCAAAGACTACATGGCGTACTAAAGATCCTTTAAGTTTCTAAAAAATCAACACTGCATCTAAAGCCTACCAGGCCTACCTGCAGGTGACGCTGTGGGACACTTAAGAGTTCTTCTGGTTACAGCAGTGGACTGAAATTCTATGAAATAATGCAGATTCTCACTGATATTCTGACTGATGATCAACACTAATAAGGAGGCAAAAGTTTTAGAAACTCCATGAATTAGAGACTGATTGTGACACAGTTACATTTGTTATATTTTAATATCTAATGTTGTCCTTAGCAAAATTGAAATAACAATTTGTGGCCGAATCTGATTGGTCAGTGTCTGTGATTGACAGCTGGCTCCTCTAATACAGGCCCAGCCTTTTAATGATGATAGTTAAACTCACTGACATCTGGACATGAGACCTGTCTGCAGTCTCCTGTCAATCAGAATCCTTCTTACTTGACGATAATGTTTTACCAAACTGACCTCTCAGTCCTTTCCAGTTCATCTCTATGCTCTGTCAGTGATTCTCAACTGGTGGGTCATGACCCAAAAGTGGGTCTTAGTCCTGTTTTCAGTGGGATGTAAACCTCTTATAGTAATATATATTTATTTTTGCCGGAATGAGTTACTCGATATATTTAAACAGTTAAGTTACTGAAATAACATTGGATAAGATGAGATTTTTCTTGTGTTACAGCTTGTTTTTACCATGTGAGTCCTGAAGTCAGACCAGTTGAGAACTACAGCTCAGTGACGTTATTTGTGACACACTTTATGTGTGTCACATTTAACAAGTTCCCTTTTTCAACGTAACCCTTGGCTAGCGACACTGCTCCATACGCACACCTCACCTCGACCTGTTAATTCTGGCACGTGTATCTGTATATATTAAGTATCTATAAATAAGTTGGGCACTGTCTGCATTTGTCAGAAGGCAAATGCCTTCAGAGGCATCATGATATTTAATACATACTCTACAAATCAGTCAGGGGCCGAACTGAAAAATCCATGAGCTGCATTCGGCCCACGGGCCAACATTTGAAAACTAATGCACTACGTCACATGTGCAGTAAAAGGCTGAATTAATTGTGGAATAAGTTCCCTTCTCCTTATAATCCAAACATTCCCACTCTTCTCTCCATCTTCCAACCTCCTGGTTCTGGAGAGTTGGCACAAACTCACTATGCGCCTTCACACAACCCATTAAAAGTTAATAAGTTGAACTGATGGAGTTAATATGGTGGATACGAGCTGCACCATCAGTCTGGCATTGCTTTTTTTTTCCTCCCCTTCGTTGAGTCCTAGTCCAATCGTTCTCGCTTTACTTTCCCGTTGTGTTCCACTCTTCACCTGCTCCTGAGGGAAATATGCGGTTCCTCAGCTGCTAAACGCTCTATTAGATTCTCCAGCGAGATGCTAAATCTGTCCCAGGCCACATGTGGTGTGACGTAGGTTTGGTACAGTTGAGTTTTCACTGTAAAATACCGCCTGAGGTGTTTATTGTTTTTCTTTTTATGTTTATTTTTATGGCTTTTCTTGCTGTCCTGGTAAAACTGTACTAATAAATATACTAAAGAGAACGCATAAAGTTTTAAAGACCAGATGAAGTCTGAAAATAAATCACGAGTCGTCACTACTTTAATGGGAAGATGAACCATGAATCTTAGACACGTAATGAAATGATGTTTACGAGGTGGAATATAAAAGCGAGGACAGTTGCAGCCGGTTTTTGAGATGTTTCCTAAAGTCTCACTCTCACAGTTGTTCTGCTATCAGGATAGTTTGGTGGCGTTTGTTGTCTCTGTCTCTGAACTTCAACCGTCCATGGTTACCCTGAATATTTTTGAGACACTGTTGTTATTAGATGTATGTGAGAAAGTGTCTGCATTCCTCTCAACTTTATCATAAACCTTGACATATAATGGATGTAAGGACAGTCTGTGTTTATTTTACTTTTCATGATTTGTAGCATTTTTTTTCTCCTAATGTCTTGAGAGCTATCTCCTATAGTACCTGTCATTACCAAGAGTGCTTCGAGGTCTGGTTTCTGATGACCTTAGTGAAAATAAAAGTAGAAATCACTGCAAAACAGAAAGCACTGAACCGATTTAAATGTTCATGTAGGTATTAGAGGTTTCCAGACGCACTGCCATTCATGAACTGATTTCCCATTGGTCTTCAGTATTAAATAAAAAACCTCTGACCTTCAAGTACTTCAACAGTTCAGCTCGAAAGAGTTCTAACAAGACGGAGATCAATCAGTTCCCTGCGGCTGCAGCTGATATTACATCAAGCCAAACAACACACAAACATGAACTCACACAGTGCCACACAAAGAAAAGTACAACAGCAACAACCATGCACATGCTCAGAGCGTGTGTTTACATTCACAGAGAAATTTCGCACTGACTAAAAAAGCTCATCTTTAGTGAAAATTTATAATCGATATTATACTGATTCTTTTTATTGACATATATATTCTTCTTAGCTGATACGCAAGAGCCTGCACCATTGAAACAACACTGGCTGTAAACTTGTAGACATTGAATGTGGTGTGACATTTAGACCCAAACTAGGGACGTCTGAGAAGAGAAGTTCTTGGATCTTGTCCAAACACTTAATTTCTGATACCAATATAATCCAACCTGTTGTATAAACTCCTCTCATATTTAAAATATTCATAGAATTAGCTACAATGCTGCCATCTAGTGGCATTACCCAAAACTACTTTTAGGGCACGCATCATTTGCCAAAGTTCAGACATTGTGTTATTAGATTTTTGCTTTTGGATTCAGCTGATATTATTGACAATTTTTAGAGAAAATGCTTTGGAAATAAAAACTAAACGTCAAAACTTCCCATGAAAAAGTTGTAATGTTCTCAGAAACAAACCTTTAACCGGGATATTATAAATTATTATTTTCCATAAACTCCACAAAATGGGGTTTCCATAAAATATATATGTATTTTTTTGCATATTTTTTCATACAGTAAGACTTTTTGATCACAAAGTTCTGACTTTCTTACTTTTATTCTTTTCTTCTCAAAACCTTTCTAGCAGCAAATTAATATCTTGGTATTTGTTCTTTACAACTTTTTTGTATTTATTTTATTTTTCACATTTATTCAATGTTGATCTTCTTCTCTTGTCATTTAGAATGATTCCAGGTTTCGTCAGTAAAAAAAAACAACCAAACTTTTGTCTGTAACATCCTAAAGTTTAACCTCAACCACATGAAGGATTTTTTGTTTAGATGTTCTGAACGGCGTCGTCTTCTGTTTCCTGTGTTTAAAAGGCTACAGGTGCCTTATAACAGGTAAAAAGTAAAGTTGTGCAACAGGCTTTTGCAAGACCCCTGCAAAAATCTAGAAATGCATCAGAGCACTGTCATCTGCAGTGTCACCCAAACAAACGTCCCCTTCTGAGCTCAACTGATGTTGCAGCACCAACACTTTACTGCTTAAATGATCGGCAGCAATATATTTCACGTTGTTTTCTCCGGCAGCAGAATGGTGGAGAACGCTCATCTCACACCAATCCTGAGGCAATGGGTAGCTGCTGATTTATCTATTAGTCAAAAGTGGAAGGAAATGATCCCTCAACTCTACCACATTCTGCAGCTTTGGGTGATTTTTGGGTTTGTTATATCAAACAGCAGAACAGCAAAACACAGAAAACAACGGAAAAGAAAATCCACAGCACACAAAAAAAAACCGAACGTCACACAGTTAGGGTAAAAAAATGAAAACATTCGTATGATCACAAACCGTGTCTTTAGAGAGGCCCATTAGGAAGAAATAGGGGGAGCCATGCTTGTCACTTTTCATGCACATGGAGAGACTGGAAGATACCATTCCTATAGAAGGGGAAGTAACAACCTAGACCAATCAATTAGTGATAGATCACTGAAATGGACAGAAGAATAAACTAATGTTAGTCAGGGCAGAGAAGAGACATTAGTTGTTGAAGAATACAGTAGAAAAGTGTTGACATTTGATTACTGTGAAAGACAGTGAAGAGAATTAAACGTGAGGTAAGAAATGAACTGCAGGGTAAAATAGAAAAAAGAAAAAACTGTGACTTTAATGGATGGAGATGATTCTTACCATAATCTGGGACCTGCCCTGTTCCCCTCTTCAGCAGCAGACGCACTCGTCTCCCTCCAGACTTGATCAGCTCGATGGCTCTGGCGTGGGTCATGTCCCTGGTCGTCTCGCCATTGATCTCAATGATCTGGTCTCCAACCTGATTGTGAGAAAGAAAAGTTTTTAAAAAACTTTTACTGGTCAGATGATAAACTTCTATTCTTCAAGTGTTGAGGCTGACACTGGTGATTTCTGTGCTGTATGCCACACCCCAGGTCTGGGATGAAAATGTTTACTTTAAACCCATTTAAAGTCATGGACTTTGGAGACACAAATTAATAGCCATCATATGTTAATCACTGACCATTATGGAACAATAATGAGGATATTTTATTGTTGATAAAAGTGATATCAAACTATTAGCATTACTGAATTTATACACAACGGAAAACCCCTAGAAAATATCCAAGATGTATCCAAAAAAAATCCCATGTGGATTGCAACCCAGTCTTTGGGAAACAATGTACCGTACTACAGGACTATGTACTGTATGTTTGACCAATGTACTGTGTTTAACTAACTGTCAAATATAAGCTATTAAACAACAAGACATGACACCAGAAATAACCTCAACACATAAAAATGGCCATTGAGCATATAATAACTACTACTAATGGTGTCTAAAGAAACATAGATTGTTTCTTTAGACACCAGAGTAATGTGTTTGGAATGTGAGAAACCAAGAACGAGAGGCCGAATCAATAAAGTCATTATGTAATTTATTTGGTTTCATCATCAACACGTGGCTGCACGACACCAGGGGGCAGATGTGAGAATAACAAGTTCATGAAGGCGCCTGCAAATCTCACACTGAGTCAATTTCCACATGGCTTTTTTTTTTTTTTTTTCTTTTGCAAATAAGTGAGATATGGTTCAAACAACAGTGAAGGCACCTGGCCACTCTGAGGTGGAAAAGTGAGCCGTCATCAGCGCTAATTAAGTTCTGAAGTGGTGACATGGGGTCTTCAACATGGAATCGCAGAGAAACACATGACCTGTATTACCATGGGTAACATGATGATCTGTTGGTTTCACAAAATCCTTATTGAAACACGCACTTAATGGAACAGGTTGAATTTTTTTATATTATTTTATTGTTTGTTTTGGCATATATTTAAAACTCACTATTTAAAGCTTTTTTGTTCTAATGATCTTACTCAAGAAATGAACGATATCTATAACGAATGCCCCTTTTTATCAGTATTATTTTTGTCATTTTTGAGGTAGAGGAATGAAGGTCGGTCGTAGCAAGACAGAGTACGTGCATGAATGAAAGGTAGAACAGAGGAACGGTGAGGTTACAAGGAGCAGAGGAGGAGAAGGAACAGGAGTTTAAATACTGAGGATCAACTGTTCAGAGCAGTGGAGACTGTGGAAGAGAGGAGAAGAATAGAGGACAGATAGGATGGAACAACTGGAGAAAAGAGTCAGGAGTGAACTGTGATAGAAGAGAGTCAGCTAAGGTGAAGGGAAAGGTTTACAGGACAGTTGTGAGACCTGCCATGATGGATGGATTAGAGACACTAGGAATAGGTAGAAGACAGGAGACAGAGCTGGAGGTGGAGGAGTTAAAGATGATGAGGTTCTCTTTAGGAGGGACAAGGATGGACAGGATCAGGAATGAGGTGATTAGAGGGACAACACAGATAGGAAGGTTTGGAGAAAAAGCTAGAGAAGACAGATTGAGATGGATTGGACATGTTCAGAGGAGGGACAGTGGATACATTGGTAGAAGAAGAATGATCATAGAGATGGAGCTACCAGGTAGGAGACAAAGAAGAGTCTAGTTAATTTTTACTCGGTGGTTACTCCTGTGATAGCTGAGGCACCGGAAAAGTTTGTATTTCATTTGCAGAATAAAGGGATGAAAATGTAAAAATCAAAAGGTCCATTTTCCTCCAGTCTGTGTGCAGACATGAAGCTGAAGAGGGATTTCCTCCTTCTCTCCCTCCTCCCTTGAATCCCCGCAGCTGGTGATCATTGGACTCCATCGACAACAGCACTCAGGTGGAGGAGTAATATCTCCCTCGAGGGCATTTTGCACACATTATCTCGTAGCGGTTCATTACAGATAAGGGATGTAGAGCAGACTGTTGGCCATCGGCCTGAGACGTAAACAATCAGCCAACATAAAAGTGAAGAAATAAAGAGAAAGTAGAAGAAGGACAAGAACGGCTGCAGGATTAAATCAGTGTTGACAAATAGAGAGGATCTGCTGTGAATACGTAATCTGCAGAGCGTCGCTGCTGCACCACAGCCCAGACCAAATAAAGAGGATTTTCACTGCAGAGGTGGAGACCTGGACTTTTTCAGGAGGAAACGGACCGGAGGAAAACCAGCCATCCAGGAAACCAATAAATGAGTCCTGGGTGAAGTCACAGAGTCACAAGAAGAAGATGAAAAATATTTAAATGAAGTACAAATTTAAATTACTCCTCAGGTTTTACTCGTATACATTAAAAAGAGTCCTGACTGAATCATAAATATGAATAAATTTATAAAATGTTACAATAAAACACAACACAGTTACAAACTCTATAATGTAAAAATAGAATAGAAAAAGCTGCAGTAAAGAGCAAACCCAACAGGGGGCACTACAGATACAGTTTATATATTTTTATGTTCTTTGCTATTAAGGAATAAGCATTGAATCCTGGGTTAGATTCCCAGAGGAACCATAAAAAGGCTGCAGTGGTGGCCTGGTGGCTAAGGAAGCAGGTTTAGAAGGTTGCAGGTTCAAATCCACCATTTGCCAGGTTGCCACTGAGGTGATCTGACCGCTGCAATGTCCCCACCTACATAACCTCCAGTGGGCTCATCACCAGGAAGGTACAGTGTGGTGCAATGGGATTTGGGTGCCAGTTGTGGAGACTACTTTGGATGGAAGAATAAATGGAGGAACCATATAGTGCTAAGAGTGCCTCGTGTGGCAAATAGGAGACTTGCAACAGATAATAACAATGATAAAAGTAATTCTTCTTTTTTTATGTTTGGTGTTGAATATAATATGCATTTTTCCTTTGTATTTTTATTTCCTTTTTTTGTATTTGTGTTTTTATATTCTATAATTATATACTTTTGTTTGCTGTTTACCTGGGAAGAAATGTATTCAGAGTAATTAAAAGCAAATTTATTTTATAAAGAACAAGATTGCACAAACTGCATTTTATGAAAAAAAAGGAAAGAAATAAAAAGATTAAAGTGTGTTTTTAAGCCTTGAATTCACTTTTATCTTCAAATGTCATCTGGGACTAAAAAGCGGTGAAGGGTTTATTGTGGGAAAAAAAAAATCTTTCTTCACCCTCTTGGAAAAGTCGCCCTTGGCTCTTTGATAATATCAGACAATTACAGCAAATGTGCGACACGAAAGCCACAAAGAGAGAAAGCAGCTTAACCTCTGGAAAAGAAGGACTCAGCACCTTTTCTTAAAAGCAATTACACAATCAGGCTCACCCTCATCCTCCCGTTGCGGATGGCTGGACCGTCCTCCGCCAGTCGCAGCACAAACAGGTCCATCTTGTACTCCCGCCCGCCGCGGATGCTGAAACCGAAGCCCTTCACACTTTTCTCCAACTCTACCGTGAAGAAGTCGAAGTCCTGGGTGAGCTGAGAGCGATGGGAGTCGAATGAGGTGAGAGCCAGCGACAAACAACACCAGAGGAGAGAAAATGAAGTCAGTGGAAATGGTATTATGGGATATCTGTGTAAATACAGGTTGAAGTAAAAATCATGTAATCAGCATCAAGTAACTACTCTACAGCACATGTCACAACTTCACTTTGAATAGAAATCAACGCTGCTGAATTATTCATTTCTGTTAAAAGTGTGTAGGTTCAGGTTGGAAACCTCTTTACCTGCACTGGTGGCATCCTGTACTCAGGGATGGTGAACTGCCGGGCGTCTGGTGCCAGTTGTCTGTAGTCCAGCAGGGGTGGGTGTCTGTAGTCCAACGTGGGAGGCTGTCTGTAGTCGGCCACTGGAGGGTGCCGATAGTCTACTGGTGGCTGTCTGTAATCTGTAAACGGTGGCTGCCGGATGTCTGGTTTGACATCTTGCCTGGCCTTCACTTCCGACCTATAACTAACCAACCAATCAGAAGAGACATTTCTATTGGTATCACCTCACAGGTTTGAATCTATGCATGGATTTGTTTACATATATCTTGCGTTACAAATGATCCAGGATATAAGAGAAAAAAAAAAAGTATCATGTTTGACGTTTTGTTTTGTGTTACATTTGTGGGAGATGAGGACACCCTCTCTACCAGCGAGATTAAAAATGTCTTGAAATAATGGTAAAATGTGCAACGTATGGTTGAAAAGTATCGCCCTAATATATTATTGGCAGGGCGAAAAAAAAATAACCTGCACATTGAGAATGCAGAAACATCCTAAACAGTCTAGTGATTTTGAAACACAATAGTTGAGGACAATTCAGAAAAGGAAAGACCTCTGAATCAGAAGGGGACATATATAAATATATATATAAATACATATCCATCTGTCTACTATACATATATATGTATATATATATGTTTTTTTTGTACTTTATGTAAAACTCAAAAATGGTAAAAACAGCCAAAAATTCTACATTAACAAAAAAAGTTCATTAGCTGCAAGAAGTACAGACACGAAAAGCTCATAAACATGATGTTTGTGTTTCTTTCTTCAATTCCAGTGAGTATATCAGCATTGTCTTCAACTAAATAGACCAGAGGCTTCATTTATCTCAGTGTCTCTCGTGTAAGATCAAAAAAATTTGCTACTGTGTTTTTATGATGATATTCAGATTGTAAAAAAGATCATCACAAGATGAATATGTTTTCTGTCTAACGACGTTCAGTCCATGGGTGTGTAAATTAAACCTGATGTTCAAACCGAGCTCAGTCATTGTCTGAGACATCATATTTATACTGTGGTCATGTGACAGTTTCAGTTCATCATCATCAGCTGATCAGTTTTCACTCTGTCATGATGAAGTGGTCTACAGATTGTGGCACACTTTTAATATATTTTGGGGCGTGTTCTTGTTTCGCCTCATGTGAGCTCAATTCCATGGATGAATGAAACCCCTGAAAAATCTGTGCTGCACACATCGATACATCTGAAACTGTCAATCTTCCTATCTTTGTGTGTGCAGACTCTAACAATAAAATCCTAAGCAACAAGGTTGGCAAACATTACACAAAGAATAAAGTAAAATCTAAGCAAGATTTTAGGCCAATACCTAAAGATTAAAGGTGTTTAAACCTACACCATCAATTATTTATTGATTATTTCATTTACAAATTATAATTAACTTTTACCATTGAACAGGTAGCCCAAGTTATTAAATAATATGTCACCTGTAGTTCTTTTGAAACTAAGGGAAAGCACTGTATAAATACATCCAAGTGTTAATGCAATAACAGACTATTCAAATTCCCTAACACCTACTCATGTTCTTCACAAAGACTGAGATCAAATTAACACGAATAAGGGCTTAGCTGCTGTGTCCTTTTAGACTAAATTTAAGTGCGCATTCAAGATAAAAACCAAAAGTGTTTCTAAAACCTGGGCTCCTCTTCTTTATCTCCCGCTGCAATCATTGTCTCACAGTCCAACACTACTACGATGACTGCCCTTCTTCTAACCCTGAGTGCATGGTGTAAAGTACAAACAGTGGCACCTGCACTTGGTTAACATTTCAACAGACCTTAGTAACAAATAAAACAACTTGTAAATAATTCAGGTGTGAAAAGATGTTGGACAACAAACGTGTCGAGGTGAAGAGACAGTGAGAAATAAAACGACCAAATCAGTTTGAGAAAGACATAAAGAGGTGAAAAGGAAGATGAGCAGAAGGGACAAAAGTGTGTCTCGTCCCCTGGGATGTATGAAGGTCCAGACTATAAAGATGCTCCTCTGCAAATATGGCAGTAAGACCCGGTGCAGAGATGAGAACCGGTTTTCTGTCTCACCTGCTCTCGTGGGTGTAGGTCTGAGGTGGAGGTGCAGGCAGCTGGGTTACAGGACTCTGGTTGTTCACTGGGTTGGGAGGGCTGACAGGAGGAGGAGGTGGAGGAGGAGGAGGTGGAGGTGGGGGGTTGACTTCTGTTGCTGCCGCGTTGAGCTGCGAGGTTGCGACGCTGGGTTGAGTTTTAGGACTGTGCTGCTGGGCCATGGGGCTCTGCTTCTCAGAGCTGGGGGCTGACGGAGGATTGCTGATTTCTGAAGAAAACAAGAAAAAAAATGTAATCATGTCACGCAACTTCAGCTCCTTATTTAACCGTATTAAAAAGTCGGAATCTTCGATATTTGATTGGTATAACCACGGGGGATGTATGTCATCCTGCAGGCAGATCTACAGAAGCAATGCCATTGATTTCTGTGTCACCGTTTTAAGTGCGAAAGCGAAACAGTTTTAGCTCTTGTTAGATTAGCCACAGACTCCTGAGAGGGATAACTACACTGATGAGCTACACACTGCTATAGTTGAGCTACAACAGCCATCTGCTAACGGAGTCTGGTTAGCAGACACTCTGCCACGGGCGAAATAAATCGACCCAATTCTTAAACTCATGAGTTTGAAGGAGCTTCTTATGGAAAAAACACTGTAGGAATAAAACGGAAAACTCCAGGCATTGACTAGCAAACAGGAATGTCTAACAAATACCAATAATGTGTGAATATAAATTATAATTTCTCATGTGTTGATACTAATAAGCTCTGTCTGATCCAGATTCAGTTTATCCACATGAAAAAACGCAATCTCATATCTAGAGAGAAAAGGGAAAACATGCACGTTTATAGTTTATTTCTCAATATATTGAATTTGGCCTGTGACTTCATGCCATATTTCAATTCTGGCCAGCAATTAAAATTAAGTTTGACACACCTGGACTAATACCAAATATTTTCATAGAATGTCCCTCTCTAGCACAGACTTATTTAACCATATTATTGTGAACCAAGTATTAATGTCTTTGTGCCTGTGCACAATTGAGGGTGTATTTTAATAAGTGTTTATTCATCAATACATGACGGTAACAGATTAAACAACAACAATAATGGAAATCATTGGCCAAATGGCTAAAATATATGTATAAAAATGCCCAGTAAAAGAACATAAACTTGTTTGAAAGCTAAGAATAGAGACAAAAAAATCTGCATCTTTCAAGATAAATCAGGCTTAATAATAGATGAGCAAAAAAAAAAAAACATGACAAAAACATAAAAGAGACCAGTCTGTACAACTAAAAAACATAACCAAAAGGCAGAGACGTTTCAAAATTGTCCCAAATTAAACAAGTACAAAAGGCTTTTGAGGTTTTGCTCAATGCATTAAAGTAACGGCAGGCTGAATGAAATTTTAAATTTGATCAATTTGAGTATAAAAAGAGGAAAAACAGCCAAGTCCCTGTTGGTTTTCTTCTGTGATTTATTTTTCCGTATTTTAACTGCACCTGTTTTTACACTTGAAACCTGCAAGAATACAATTTGAGTTTGTTCTGGTCTCAACTCTGCAGAGCCTCCAACTAAAGCACTGCTCAGTGACCTTCACTGCAGATCCTAACAATGACGTAATCAGTGACCTTGAGTGGAGCAACACGAAGAGGAGACAAAAAAAATCTTAAGGGGAAGATAAAAAAAACATTTTTACGTATCCATAGAAATTGCTGTCGTCCCTGACCTGCTTAGAATATATGGGGTAAGTTTCACTTTTTTTCTTTTGATTTTCTTTTGAGTTATGAAAGCTAAATTGTACCGTGAGATAAAAATGTGTTGAACAAAATCAACTTTTGACACATGACTTGAAGGAAGAATGAAGCAAAGAAAAAAACAAGGCTAAATGCCATGAACTTCTAGCTAGGCATGTCGTTTTTCTTTGCGTGACTATAAGTCAAGGAATGATATCAGATAAGGTTACAAATGTCCCCAATGCTCACTCATCTTTTTCTCTGTCAAAAATACATCGATATGATGCTGACGCACAGGTATACGGTACTAGATGTTGAAGACCATCCTGGAAGTTGAGACATTTGAGAATGTTTATTAATCTAGACCTGGGACTGGCAACATTTTTGACTTGTGGGCCACATTTGGTCCTAAAATTGACACAAGGGCCGAGTCCAGAGCAGAAAGATGAATCGTTAGTTTGATCTAAGATAACTGGCCTAAAAAGTCTTCTTTAATACCCTTTATGACATCATTTACTGGAGAAACGCATTATTGCAGGGAAAATGCACAAGTATAATATAATATTTTGAATAATTGGACAAGGTTGGTGGGCCAAATTAAAACGATCAACAGGCTGCATCCGGCCCCCCAGCCTTAGTTTGTCCATGCCTGATCTAGACCATGGATGCCCAATAGGTAGATCCGGATCTACCAGTAGATCTCCAAAGGAGTGCTGGTAGATAACATAAAAGGTACAGTAATAGTAATAAAAACTAGAGATATAATTGTATATTAAGATGGTTATTACTGGGAAAAAGAGAGACTCATATAAGTATTGAGACAGTAAAACATACATAATGTATAGAATAAAGTATGCAGTAAATACAGGTAAATTTATTTATGTCCAATCTAAGTAGATCACTTCAGCCATTCCAGTCATTAGAAAAGTAACTCACAAGACAAAAAAGTATGGACACCCCTGATCTAGCGTAAAGTAACACTAACGGTAACAGGTAGACTGGTAATTGAATGGCAGTGATGCTCTACCTGCTCTAAACCACCAGAAAATAATTCTTTGCAGAGCAGCAGAATCAGAACACAGCTTCAGTGTTGTACTCGTGCATCTCACCTTCCTGCGGGATGATCCTTAGGGTCACGGTGAGGCCTGCGTCCTTGATCAATTTGACAATATCTGCGTGCGGCATGTTGACGATGGACTGGTTGTTCACCGCCAGGATGCGATCTCCAACCTTCAGCTTCCCGCAGCGGTCGGCCGGACTGCCCTCGATGATGCGTCCGATTTTGTGGGGCACAGCTGTTTTTGGGGGAGAGAGGAGAGAGTGGAGGAGCAGGTGGAGGCAGGAGATTGGAGGATTAGGTCCTGTTAACGCTGCCTCACTGACTGACTGACTGAGTCTGTATCTTTCTTATTTGGAGATTCAGTCCAGGCTTATGTAAGACATTCAGATTTTTTTTTTCTCTTTCTCCTTGTGTGGGCGATGCACCCATAGCAGCAGCAGCAGCAGAATCAGCATTATCACAGAGAGGAGTGAGTGGGGTCTCGTAGGAGGCAGAACAATACAAAAGCAGGCAAAATAAGAGATTCTTCAGCTGTTAGTGTCCTAAGACCTTCATTTACTCTTGACTTAGCATCATCTGAACACCAGGTGAAGATTTATTATCATTAAGGCACAGCAGAGTACTGTACACAATAAAATCTGTCCTCAACTTTTGACCCATCACCAAATTGTGTGTTAGGGCCATGTCATGCTCGTTGCACTTCAGTAACAGATGGCTTTGAACCTACAACAAGGCCGCTTCCTTCCTGTACAGACCTGGCACCACTGCTTAGGACAGGGGTGTCAAACCGGATCCACAAAGGGCCGGTGTGGCTGCAGGTTTTTGTTCCAACCGATCAGCAGCACACCTGACTTAAATATTCAATTATCTGATCTGAGTCTCCAGACAGCTGATTGGTCAACTAGTTTGCTCTGGATGGGTTGGAACAAAAACCTCCAGCCACACCGTCCCTTGAGGAACGGGTTTGACACCCCTGGCTTAGGTTCACGTCAGGTGCAGCCCAGATAACCAGGTGTCCTGATTGGTGCAGAACAACAAAGAACCTGGACATTTTTTTTATCATCATCTCAGGAATTGAACCATTGCCTGTCATTCTGAAATCTTATGGTAACTTTAATCCAGCAGCTGTCGAGGAAGTAGGTTTGTCTGTGACTGACGTGTGGTGAACAACTTCCATGTGTCAATCAAAGGTCCAGGCTGACAGGTTATGTATCAACTGTTTCCAAGATGTAAAAAAAACAAGAAGGAAGAATTTCAGTCATAATCCAGAAAATCTCTGCAACATGGGGAAGTTCTGCCCAAGAGCAACGGATGAATATTATCACATTTGTACAATAACTTTTCTTCTGTATAAGGAAAAAAAAACTCAGGGACGATCATTTGAGCAGTTCATGACTGACCATGACCTTAATTCAACTTAGTTGCAGAGACTAAGACTACAGATTACTTTATTTAATTTCATCCATCCATCTGTTACTGGACTGTGAGGGCAGCAGTCTAAACCATTGTTTCTCAAAGGCTGGTTTGCAACCCCAGGATGGATTGCAAGAGATTTTTTTTGGGTCATCTCACATCATGTTTTACAGGGTCTAACCTCATTTATGTTCGATTTTAGTCAGTGATTCACATGAGTCTATTGACAAAGGTCACAGAAATATGGTAAAGAAAATTTTAAGAAACAGTGGTCTAAACGGACCCCAACCACATCAACCTGCACCGTTCCAGCCCCTGAGGAACCTACCACCAATGGTAGGACCTCTAGAAAGAGTCAACTGTCCTAGCTGAGACAGATGTGGACTGGTTGTGCACAGCTCTTTACAACAACAGAGCATCAGGATCCAGTGCAACTCACTGTTAGTGGCAGCAGCTTCAGGTCGGTTGAGAGAACTGATGATGACGAAGCCGAAGCCTTCGCTCTCCTTCCGGTTAATGATGACGTCATTGGGTTGAGCGTTGGGAATCAATGACCCGTCAGTAGCCGGTGTGGCGTTGACCACACAGGCGTTCGGTGTCTGCGTGGGCAACGCGGTGCTGATGCTGTTGCTGTAGGTGAAGTCGCTGCGAGGGGAGCTGTGCTGGGTGGAGATGGAGCCTGAACTTCGACCGTTCTCCGGACAGGAGTCTCCTACAGGAGACACAGAAGGGTGAAGAGTTAGTGAGTTTTTGGTGCAAAATAAATCACATTCATACACAGCAGTTTTTAATTCTTCAACAGTGGATCAGCTTCAGTATGGTAAAAAAACAAAAATGAATTTAGAACATTTTGTGATATTTAGAGCATCTCCTGGCTGTACTCCACTCTCTCCAGATTTTTTGCAGACTTCATTCTCTCTCCAGTGAACAGACAAAATCTTAGAGCTTGATTTGTTCATACAAAAGACTAAGATTCTACACAGAGCGTCTTTTTACAACAGAAATAGAAATTTTATGTTGAAACAGTGGAAGGGACAAATGGGGGCGGGGCCAGGGGAGAGAAGCGATGATGAAATGTGGCTTTAAGAGCAGACAGAACTCTGAACGCAGAGTGTGAGTTTGACACCTGCTAAAGTACCAGTGGGAGTCAGACAATTAGGATGGAAGTGAGGAGGCCACAGGAGGAGTCAGAGGCATGAGTCAGAGTCCCCGGTGTCCTCTGGTGAGAGGAGATTGACATGGGAGGTGAAAAGAGTAAGAATGTGTGGACGGGAACCAAGGACAGAAGACGTTAAATGTTAACTTAAAATAGGTTCCACCAAAGTGATAGGGTGTTTGCATCAGAGGTGACTAAGAATGAAAAACAACATTATAACTCTTCTTATTACATCCATAAAATCCTTGTTGTGCCCATGCAGAAATAAATAAAAGCACATTTATTGCTAATATATATATAAAAAAGCTTAGAAACTGATCTGAGAGAAATACAAATAAATATTTTAGTCATAACTATGTACTGTGGGAAAAACATCACATTTTTAATGCAAGTATTGATCAAATATGCAGGAAAAACCTGTTAAAACTTGAAAAAAAACTGTGAAACTGAATGTTGACACATTCCGAACACAACAATAACCAAAGTCCTCATGGTTTGAAGTTGGACATAAGGACATTAAGGAAAAATATTTAACAATAATTTTGTTCTTTTTCACAAAAGACCCCTAAGGTTTGACAACTGTAGCTAAAAACCAGGATGCAGAAATACTTTTATACGTAGAAAAAATGTAATTTTTCTCACCTGCTGCCTGAACCCTCCGTCTAATGACCAGGTTGACTTGACCATTCCGTGCCGCTCCATGCATCAGGTCGATGACATATCTGTGTGGCTTCCCAACCACTGGGATTCCATCCACAAACAGGAGTTCATCTCCAGGTCGCAAGCGGCCGTCAATGTCAGCAGGACTCTTCTCAATGATTGCTCCTATTAGGATCTGTTGTGGAAGGAAAATGAGATGTTTAATGCAGGTTTAAATTGCAGTGGTTACGGTGAATGTTTAATACAGAAGTGGTTACATTGTTAGTGGGACTTGAATTAGAAAGAGACACCACAGCCAAAGCCATCATTCTCTCTTAAGGACAAATGTCAGGGATTAGATGTAGAGCTGCAGCTACGCCTCTTCAGGTAAATGATTTAACAGGTTCTACCAAAAAAAACTGTTAAACTGTGATTGCGAAGTTGACATATTGTAGAATGTAATTAAATATAGACAATATAAAAAATGCATATATAGAGAATTAACATCCACAAAGAATTTACAAGTGTGTTTAAATACAGTTTTTGGTCTTTGGTTTTGTCTTACTTCATAGTTCATAGTTTTGTTTAACCTCACAGTTGTAGTTCTAAATCTATAGTTAGACGTTCTTCTTTAGTTTGTGTGTGTGTGTGTGTGTGTGTGTCTGTGCTTAGAAGAGGAAGATAAAAAATGACAGGGTTCCACCACCCAACGCCATACGAGCCTTCTCACGCGTCTCCGGACTCACAGGCTGCCCCGCCTCATCTCCACCCAGTACCCTGAAACCAAACCCGGACTTCTGTCTGCGCAGGTGGACCTCGATGTCCTGGTGCTCTGCTCCTGGAGACAGTCATTGGGTTAAGACAGAAAGAACCTCATTAGTAACATTTCAAGGCACTGCTGAGATTTTAGATCTTGTCTTATTATTTTACCTGAGGAGTCAACAGGGAAAACAGTCCTTGGTTGGATGGGTTCTGAGTAAAAAAAAAAATTTAATTAGTGACTAAAACTACAATATAAAGTAAAAAAAAACGTGTTTTAAAAGAACGACTCCAACTATGTGACATTTTTATGAGTGAAGCTAAAGACACATTAGAACCAGGTGTAAACATCAACCAGAGGAATCTCACATACATATCGGCAGGTAATATTACTACACTTCCTCTACTACTGCACACAGTTTTCCACAGTTCTTCAACAATTATTGAAGACAGAGTAACAAGAGTCACACATGCCCACACCTTTTGGCTTAAAATACTTGGAAAAATAAAATGAAAGAGATGTAGTTTCCCTGGAAAACTGGATTTCAGGGACATTTGTCCAGGAAACATGGAATCAAAACTAAGATACAAAACCCCTAAAATCTCCAGGGAATGGGTAAGGTTTAAAAACACAAAAAGAAGACAAATCTAAAGAGCAGCTCCGAAAAAATATGTTTCATACCCAGAAATGCAAACACATCCAGAAAGTCAGCAACATCATGGACAAAGTGAAGAACAAAGAGCAGCAGAATGAATGTCACAGCAGAAATTCCGCATCATCCATAAAAGTCAAGAAGTGCTTACAGCGTGTAATAAAGCACGGCCTTATTTACTGCACGAGGTGGGACACGGGCACTAATCTGCAATCAGCGCCTTCACATAACAACATGATCTGCTATGTGGCAAAATGAGCGCAACCACAGACAAGTGGCTGCGAGTGAAAAATTGATTCCGCTTGCAACGGTTTTAATCACACTGAGTGCAGCTCTGTCTCCGCTGGGACTCGGGACTGATCGTCATGACTGCAGAGTGGAGAGATTAGAGCAGTAAATCCTGGGGATCCTGATGAAGAGTTACCTGGTTTCTACAGGTGGTGTTGATGGGAAACAAATCCAAAAAAACAAAATCGGAATCAGCAACAGTGGCAGAGACTCTAACCCAGTGTTGTTCTTCTGGGTCAAGGAATTCACTAGTGTGACATACAGTTTCATCTATGTGACGTTCTACAGCCTCTCTTCAATACCTTCACTTAGAGCGTATTTATCTTATCTTTCAAAAAGGAAGATAAGAACAAATGTTGAGGCGGATCAAAACTGTACTACACCACAAGGGGGCAGTTGTGAGCCAAAAACATTTATCACTGTATGTCTGTGTTGATATTTGAACGTGACATTATAGACTGCAAAGCTGAAAACATACTATAATTGGGATTTTGAGCTGATAATAGCAAAACTGGGAAACATTGTTCAGAATCCTTATCAATAGATAAAGATCAGAATTAGAAATTGATAGAGTTGGATGTAATTGTCATATGGGATATCACCAGAAAATTGATATCGGACGAATAAGGCCAACAATCAGGAAAAAGTCATGATCAGTAGGAAGAAGTTTTTTTTCTAAATGTAAATGCAGCATAATGTAAGTTTGAGTAATATTCTGTTCAATGCGCCCATGTTTATGTAGGGTAGATTATAAGAACCCTATTACAGTACTGTTCTCACGCCGACATCGCCAAACTACACGCTCTTAACTTCATAAAAAAAGTTACACAAAGCTGATGACAAAAAGTTTGTTGCAAAACATCCAGCTAATTCTTCATGACAAGGCCTTCACGACTAGCATCTTCAGGGCATGATACGATTTCTATTTACGAGCGGTGACACGGTTCAACATGTGATCATGTTAGAGCAGGGGTGCCCTAGGGTTGCCCTATAGGTTCCCTGCCCCAACCACTTGGCAGGGGACCGGTACCGGTCCATGGGTAAGTTGGTGCCGGGCCGCAGAGAAATAATATTTCCTTTTGGCCCCATCTGGCTATTACTTCCACTTGATCCATACCCACATCAACAAAAGAACTGACCAATAGAATGGCTAGGATTCCATTATCGATAATACAACTATATTTGATTAGGAAATATTTTCTCAGTGAAGACAACAACAATAAACTCAAAATGACGCAGAGTCATTGATACAAGATTCTAACTTTCTATATCAGTCTGGTAGAAGAAAGTTATAGGCTGTGTGCACTTGAAAAATCCTTCTTGTGCCCATGTAGAGTTAATTTGGGTAGGAAGATTTTATGGGTAGGAAATATTTCAGCACAAAAAAGGTTGGGGAACACTGATGCTTATAACATAATGTAGGGAGTAAGATATCAAGTTAAATCGGTAAATATATTTAGAGTTTAAAATCTAGGTAGATCACTTCAGCCTGGTCATTTGAAAAGTAGCTCACAAGACAAAATCTGGACTAAGCCAGTATCTGATTCATGACAACAGCCTGGCAACATGGCTGCCTCCATGCTTCCACCTAATGTTACTGATACAGAGGAATACCCTCTGCAGTCTTCTACAGTGGAACGAATAGATTCTAAACTGTGCTTTATATATGTGCTGGAATGTGTTGAAACAACATATTATAACAAACTAGCGCTTCATTTCAATCATTTTTCAGCAGCAGAGTGTTTCACATTGCTGCCCAGTGAAGACTTTATCCTCCGGCTGTTGATGGGCGGAGGTGGCAGGATGTCAATGTGTGGATGTAAAGATCCTTACTGTCAATAAAGAGACTCTGAGTTAATATCAAGCTGGTGCTGGTGCTGGTGTGTGTGTGTGTGTGTTTGTGTGCAGTCAAAGGGGAGGGTTTTTCTTATGGAGCCCCAGATAAAATATGATTAAACCAGGATGAGCAGCAGCAGATGTTAACGGAGGGACGTTCACTGTTAACATCTGCAGGCCTTGGAGCACGGGTTCTGGTACTTACGCCTACTGTCATAGATAGACCTGGGCGACTCATAGAGCTCGTAAGGATCAGTCTTAGCCTCGCAGACCGTGTCTGGGACTAAGGCCCTGTGAAGATGGAGTGGTGGGAAAATGGAGCTGTGGGGGACAACAGGGGGCGCCATGCTGGTCTGAGCCGTGCTGTTGGGGCCCTGCTGGGACTCCCACTGTTCCAGAACCTGGAAGGCAAAGCAGCATGAGGAGTCAGTGTTTCTCCAAGATATTCCCCGTTGGACAATTGATTAGTTTGGAAAAGAGATGTTGGAAAGCTGAAGTGGAGTTAGACGGAAAACATTAAATGCCCTCAGTCAAGCTTTTCTTACAAAACGCCTCAAAGAAACTTGATGATGCAAATAATCAAAACAACAAAAACAATAAAGGCAAAAATAGGCAAGATCTCACTGCATCAATTGAGCAAAAAAGTGAGTAATATTACAATGCTGCAACATGTCCGGGTTTTTTTTTTATTCACAGCTTCCTTTATTAATACTAGCAAATAAATTATTTTGTTATGTGGTTTGGGTTATAGCAAAGAATAACAAATCAACTATAAAATATATATATTTTTTACATGTACTTTGTTGAATAAAAATTGTAGTGGCTGAACTGATCAAGAAGACACAGGTAATCTAGAACTATAACTAAGATAAAGAACCTGTTTTCTCATTGGTCGATAAGTTTTACACTTTTCTATTCTACCACTTGTCTTGCAGTGGTGTTTTGACAGAACTGAACATAAGAAAATACTCGTTTACTTAACATTTTTGAGGTGTTTTAGTTGTAGCCTCCTATTCAGCATTTTACTGATTGAAGCTAATTTTCAAAATCATCGCCGCCTTTTAACTTGGTTTAACTTCTTTCCTAGATTTATCTTGTCATGTTTCTGGTCCTGACAGACGTCAGACTATTTAGAAATGAGTGCAAAGTTATAATTAGAATATTTTGTATTTGAACACAGTCAGTTCCAAATGTGCCCAGCAGCCTTTGAGGCGACATCATCAGCTTCTACCACACCCGTCGTTGAAAGTGCTACTGGTGACACATAATGTCTGGACGTAGGAAGAGTAAATATCAACTACATGTAAGTGTATGCAGACTTTATTAGTTGAGTTTGTTGCTTGTTCCATTCAAAGTCTGTCTGTGATTAGGATCCAGTCCATGTCCCGGTCCTGCAGAGGCAGAAGACCTCGTTATGATTTGGTTGTACTGACGAGACAGAAAAATCAGGATGCAGTCCACATTTTGATGAGCTTGTCTATCATGAAAGCAGCAAGGCCAGACTTTTTGTTCCACAGCAGGTTGACTTGACAATTTACATCAAGTCCCCACTTTTTCTCTTATTAGTCAACTTTTCTGCCTATTTTCAGGAGGAGTCTTTTTAAAATCTGTAACCAAATGATGTCCAATTAAACTAAAACTTCTTTTGAGTCAAAATAAATAAAAGAAAGATCATTTTTGTGTTTTTTTTCTGAAGGAGATGGAGGTGGTTCATTAAAATAGTATTGAGTAAAGTCAACAAAAAAGGATTTTGAGGCAACAGGGGAACTTTTAAATTATTTTCATCAATCAAGGTTTTCTTCATGTGAGATGCTTGGTCTTTCGAGTCACCCGCTGGTCTGATCGGTGCAGAGGTGATGTCAAGATATACAGTAAAAGGCCATAATTTTCTTTTTCATTAACATTAACCAAAAGAAAACCAAAAAAAAGATACATACTGTGCTTACTCATTACCAACAAACTACTAAGTACTCCTTTAAATGTGTTCCTCCAGTAGGTGGCACTAATACAACTAAAAGGATATAGGATTGCTGTACTGGAGGCCTTAACAAATCATCAACAAATCTTAATAAATCATACTAGAAAATAATAAAACAATACAAAACGAAATCCAAAGACTCTTTTATGTCACATTACTCATCTTTCTCTGTCTACTTCTTTCATCTGTTTGATTCTTCCTGCCACACAGATCTTACTTTCTCATCTATAGGAAAGCTTGACATGAGGGCAACATAACCAGAAAACAAAAAGAGTAAAAACCTGTCAAGAAATAAAAGGGAAATTTGATGAGAATATAATGAAAATGTATTGGCAATGGAAAACACTATAGATATAGTTGTGTTTTTGTTAACAGACTGTTTCTGCGAGCAGAAAGAGGAAGTTGTTAAAGGTGTGTTGTGATTTTTTTTTAGTAGAGTCAGTGCAACAAAATCTGGTTTTAGTTTTAAAGGACAAAAGAAAGAATCCTAATTTATTTAGCAGAGATTCTTAGGAAATAACGAGTATGTTAAAGAAGGACAGATGTGAATCTGGGTGAGAGTTAAAGGAAACAGCAGCGACAGCACTGTCTGTGTTATTTAAATCTATGTTATTGTTATTGGGGTCAGTAAAGACCGCAGAGGGCGAGGTTTGTTACCTGCTTTGGGATCTTCCAGGGAGAATAGTGACCTGCAATGTTGAAAAGACAAAAGAAAATTCCAAATGATTCAAAAGGAAAGTGGAAAAGGTGAGGAAAGAAGGTTTTAAATAAAAGAAAAGACAAACAAATCAATAAAATTAGTAAAAGTGCAAAAAATGATAAATATTACAGAGTGGCAGTGTAAAAAACTGATTGTGAGTATAAACAAAAATATTATCTAAGGACTCCACTGGAAAAATAGTTATAGAAATGTATTTTTGTAGGAATGTTAAACTAAAATTTTATTTAAAATAAGAGTGACCTCACAAATAAAAAAACACTAACTACTAGTGTTTGTTTTTAATTGCACAAAATAGCTTAAATTAACCATATCCTGGCTTGTCAGGGGCAGCCTGTTAACCACGGTCAAAACAACTGCTGCTGTTAACACAATAATTTCTCAAAATGCAAGTAAAAGTGCTCTCATCCTTTCACTTTCTTTGAATAATCCAACTAGTTGCAAAACTGCTCCAGAGTGTAAAGAGCAACAGTACCATTTAGCTTGTTAGTGTGAAACTAATGAACATGAATATATATATGTATATATATTTTGATACGTGATCCAAACCTGAGTATAAGTCGCAAACCCAGCCAAAGGATGAAAAGAAAGACTGACCAGAAATAACTGTTTATGTTATTTTTTTAAATTTTGTATTCTCTTGTGTCTCTACACTATGACCTTTGGGACAACTGTTTGGCAACAGTGTGATTCCTGCTTCGTGGACGTATATGCATGCACAAACATGCTTTATTTGTAAATGTGACCTTTAGAGTGAAGTGTGGGAACGGCGTCAGATGTATTCTGTAGATAATCTCTACAAATCTGTGGCATTCAGCAGAGCCTGTATTTGCTTCTATTATTTTGTTATTAAACACTGGGTAAAGCTGAACTTTATGCATAAAATGTTCAGTCGCACCTCAGCTGTGTGAAACTCGCTTCAGACAACCTAAATGTTTAGCTCTCAGAAGTCAAAACTTCAATAAAACATGATCCTAATAAGGCAATCGAAGATTTGTTATATCTATAGTATGCTTTAATGCCCTTAGAGACCATCCTTTGGTCATTTGCAAGCGAGCTCTTTAATAGCTAGTCTACTGAGGACAATAACACACAATGGTCAAACAAGATGGACCATGAACGTACAATTACTTTCCAGAAAAATGTTCCCCACAGTCACTGAAGCTCAGCCAGTTAGAGGATTTGGAATCTGGAAGCCAGTCAATCTGAGATCACGAAAAGAAGTTGTATCATTTTTGTAAGAACTCTCACAGCTTCCTTTTAACCCTTTGCTGAGAAAAGGAAGTTTTGAAGAGAAAACCAGTTTGGAGTTCAACCTGGTGCCATAAGAGTACTTCTCTAGTTGTAGTAGTTAGGCAATAAAAAAGCACAATCTTTCTGAACACAGCTTCTCTTCTCTCTCTCCACAACCTCTAGCAACTGTCTTCTTGAGAAGCTACACGTCCAGACAAATGCCAAATTTCACAGTCTGGATGTTGAGTGGCATCATACCCTTGGAGCAATTTGATTAAAATGTGGTTTAAATGCAGACAGGAAGTAATCACTGTGATGTGTTTGTAGTGAATAGTGGATGTGTCCAAGACAGAATAAGCTAAATAAAGTTTGACAGATCACATAAGTCATGACAGCTTTCCAAATGCTTGATAACAAGTTCACAACAACACCACACAAAAAAACACCAACAGATTTTTTTTTTAAAACCAACACCAAAGATTCTGCACCAGAGACAGTGTTGGAATCAGAATAAGAAACCAAACCAGGAACAGAGAGTGTTCCTGCTTTTCATCACAAAGGATGTCCTTTAATGACAAGCCAAAATTGGAGGTGGAGTATAGACAGAGGGAAACATCATCCTGAGTAAGGGCCAATTTAAAGTTTCTGCATGTCTCTAGAGACAGACTGTTCCGACTGATGAAAGCAGCACCATTTTCCTGAGATCCAGCCCACTATATAAAAGATTAATGTCCGCTACAAGTTTTACCAAACTGTGGAACCTAAAGAGATATTTTCGCAGTACCATATCTATCCAACAGGGGGTTTGTATCCTGACTGGAATACTATCATCCTTTTGCAAGTATTTATTTTGAGAGGTTTAAGAAGAGTCAACTAGACATGTAATGGAAGCGCATGAAAATGGAAAATGGGTGTAAAAAATCTATATTTGAGCTTGGAAAAGTGCAAGACTTCGGAAACAACCTCGTCAATAATGCAGACAAGGACACAGTGAAGTCTCAGGAAACTTTGAGATGCAGGACTGGACTGGCAAAAGGTAAAGACAGAGTAGTAGACGTTATAGTGATATAGGAGCGAAGTCGAATCAATCTCCTCCTTCTTAGTCACCACGGGAAAAGAACTGGAAAATAATACTGGATGGGAATAGCGAAAAAAGGAAAAGAAATAGAAATAGAAACCAATAGAAAAAGACAGACAGCAAGTGAGAGAGAAAGTCCTAGAGGTGGTTAAAAGGGAGGAAAAGGGGTGAGTGAAAGAAAGAGAGGACTGAAAATGAGGTAAACACATGGAAGAGAGGGTGAATGAAGGTAGGAGAGAAAAATAGAAAACAAGTGAGGCAGAGATTATAGACAAAAAAGAGAGTGAAAAAAAGAGAGCGAGAAAGAAAGAGAGAAAACAGAGGAAAGAAGAAGAGTGAAATACATAAGAAAAATGACAGGCCCTGAGAGAGCAAGACAAGAACATTCAGAGGAGCTGTCCATTGTGCTGAAAACTTTAGTACCTTCAGTTGATTTTCTTCTCCTAAAAATCCCTTTTCCATCATATAAGGACTGACATGTAATGAGATCATTTACATCCACAACTATTTTCTAGTTGAATATTGTTAATGTTATTTAAAGTAAACAGGTCAGCTCTCCGTCTGAGGAGATTATTAGACACTCACCGTTAACATCAGCACTAGTTTCTACCATCCAGTCAGTGCAGTCAACCAGAGCTAAGATTCAACTCTATTCCCTTTCATTTCTAGCGAGAAATTACACATCAGTAATTAAGTTCAAGGTAGAAAGATTTTTTTTTCTTTTACCACAAACATCGTCTTCTTAAGAGGGAGCAGAGACTTTGGATCTTTCTGTTCCTTTTGATGCTGGTTGGTGTGACTCATGCTTCTAAAGCCAGTTCTCAACAATGTCTTAGCAACACGACATGAAGTAGGAGGAAAAAAAAGGATTTGATGTGGACACTGTGACTCAGACCTGTGACATAGAAGGTCTAAAAATCAGCCAGCTAAAGGGATGGAGCACTAATGGTACCTGACAAATCTTATGATTTGTTTTCCATAATGTACAAGTAAAGAGTGAGACAGCAAGGACTGTAAAAACTGTTCACACATTTGGAGTTATAATTAACTATATAGTAGACGCATTCCCTCCTCATAAACCTCTTCAATTTCACAAAGAAAACCTGACTCCGGCCCTTTAATTATTTAAATGCAGCTGAAAAAACACTGGAATTGGATGATGGTTTCAGACGGTGAATATTCATCCCTAACCTCATCAGGAAGGCAGGCGGCTTCAGATGGCAGTGAACTGATTCACCAGATGTTGTCTGTGCATGTAGAAAACAGTCTGTTTGCCAGGACGGAGTTTAATATGCATGATGTTGATGGTGAAACAACAACCACAGCACCATTTGTTTCATCAAACTCCTCCAATCACACGGCCTCACCTCAGTGTAACACCAACAGGGGCCGTTGGCGAGGCAACTGGATGCCAACACGATTGAGCAAGACAAAGACGAAAACAAAGAAAACACTGTAAAACAAAGAATTATGACATTGTCTCATATTTGAATAACCATGCTCAGTCTCCAGATTGAACAGAATTATATGCACAGACACACAAAAAAAAATCTGAAATATAATTTTTAGCTACAAAAAGAAAATTGAACAAATCTATCCTTCCCTCAACCACCTCATATTCATAAATGCATCTGTCTGTACAGGGGACTAAGTTTATCCATTTTGTTTGTCTCACAACATAAACCCACCAAAGTTTACCAGACTATAGTGTGGTGCAATATAACAACATATACTGTACAGTCCTGCGAGACCAGAGCAGTGAGCTGAGGTCATGGCTCTTCTACTTTCTCCTCCATTTTTTTCTTTGTTGCTTCTTGTTTCCAACTTTACGAGCCTGTGCAGACACTGACAAACAATGTATCACTGTCAGCTTAGATTCCCTCAGAGGGCACACAGGAGCCTCTGTTGATTTATTCCCCACAGAACTCCGTGCGAGGGGCCACCCACATGAGGTGAGCACTGCCTCTGGTCATCTGGCGCATGTGGTCAACCATCAGGCTGAGGAACTAACCTGCACGCCTGATTCACTACTCACAAGGAAGAAGAAGAAAAGGTGGAGATGAGGTACAAATGTGACCGTGGAAAACGTGTCAGTCTGTGTGTGTTCAAGGGTTTGGTTGAGTAAGTGGGCGAGGAGAGGAGAGAAATTGAGGGTGAAAGTGTGTAAGGAGAAGGAAAATGAAGGAGGCGACATGGGGAGTCTTTGGAGCTAATTACCGTCCAACATCTCCACTGAGGTGACAGCGACGACACAGATGCTAATGGATACAACACAGCCATACATGTAATGATGACAGACAAGGAGGCCATTTGTTGGACCAAAATGGCCGTGGAGTCAATGTCAAAACAGAGTGGCTTCAGTGTTTTAATATCATTATGGAAGAGATATTTTCAAGGTGACGCGGCATAATTGACCGTAAAGTTTGATCATTAAAGTGTTTCATTTATGGACGGTCATTTCTAACGACTTCCTCTGTGACGTAAACTCCTTGGGAATTGTGGAAGAGGATCTGGCATGACATAAAGTCAAATATTATTTTTTTTTACTTTACTTTAAAAATTATTACTACAATGTTCTCAACACCTTCTGTCAGGTGGGGGAGAATGCACCTGACAATAGCCTCTAATCACTGCAGTAATGACTAATGATTCAACGGGAGCTAGTTTTGTCTTCACGTCCACTGAGCTGCTTTACAGTGTGTTTTGTCATTCATCAGTTAAAGGGGACATTTAAATGGTCCATGTACAGCAGGGGTTTTTTAATCACCCAATCTGCCCTGCCATTAGAGCTAATTTAGTGTTAATTATATTACCTAAGCTATTTTTATGGACCACAAAAGCCTGGAATTGAACCAACACACACAGAGTAAGGTGAAGGTTTTAACTGACATAAGGTCCATAGCTAAAACAGTATCTTCTCATAATGTCTCTTAAAAACAATCACATAATCACGCCGTGTAACAAACCAGTCCTGGAATTATCACTTGACATAAGAATTAATATTTAATGGTGCTTAAATAAAATTACACTTCCTCCAGCTGTTTGCCTTGATGATGCTGCGACTGCTATGTTTCCTTGCAACGTTAAGCTTATATTTAATTGTCATACATTCCCACACCTTCAGGTTTTTATAGCAGCTGTGCATTTATATTATATTATATTATATATTTCTGCCCGCAACTGGGTCTAGATTTTAATTAAATGTAAAATATTTTGTTAGGCAACTGGACATAAAGTTTAAAATCCTAAAAAAACGTAATGAAAATCTTTTTAAAAGGTTGTTTCCCAAACATTTTAGTGGCACGGGCCGGTTAAATGTCTCGTACTATTGGTGGACCAGTCGTTAAGTTGTGGCAGATAAATACCCCTTATTAAAAGTACATGTCTGGTGTTCTGAAATATGTTCCTACCTATAAAATCTTCCTACCCGAATTAACCGTACAAGCACACAACAGGGGTTTCCCAAGTCCACACAGCCAATAATTTTCTCCTACCAGACAGGTCTAAAAAGTTAGAATCTTTTATCAATGATTGTGTCATTTTGAGTTCATTGTTGTCAAATAAAAAGACAAGCATGATATTTCCTTCTCCTCTATATCCATGTCTTAAAGTATGTCCTGAAGACAATTGATGTCGTTGTCTTCACAGAGAAAATTTTTCCTAATCAAATATAGTTGCATTATTGATGATGGAATCCTAGCCATTCTATTGGTCTGTTCTTTTGTTGATATGGGTATGGATCAAGTGGAAGTAATAGCCAGATGAGGCCAAAAGGAAACAATATTTCTCTGCGGCATCCATTCACCCACGGACCAGCACCAGTCCCCAGGCCAGTGGTTGGTGACCACTGACCTGGATGACTAACCTGACATGCTCACTGCCTAATGTATCCACCAACAGAGGGCAGAGTCCCTGCAGATCAACCAGGACTATTACTCTATTAAGATTTTCTAAAAAAATATTCTTATAGATTTGCTGCCAACTTCAAGACATGGATATAGATCTAAGGAAATATCACACTTTTTAATTGATGAAAACTTAATTAGTTGTTTTGTTAGTTAGTAAGCCTCCATTCAAAATGTGCGGCTACACAGACTAACGCTGCAGTGTGAAACCGCTGTGGTCGATGACATTGATCGTCACATCAAGTTAAATAGACGATTCTTTGCGAAACTGCTTCACGCAGCCAGAAATGTAATGAGAGAAAAAAAAAGTCATTACGGAAAAGCGCAAAATACATTAAGCTCATTTGTGCTCTCTGTTGCATCCAGGCCTGATATACCCGCTCCCCTCAGGTAGGAGCTTGATAAGGCACTTCAAACAACACTATTCATTATTGATTATTCAATTATACAAAGTCAATTATGTCTCCCAAAGTAATACAGACGATGGATCTCCTATATGCACTAAAGTGACTAATGTGATAACTTTCCTGATGGGATTCCCACACTCTGAAGCTCTTTTTCTTTTATTATAAGTGTTGTGTGTTCCACTGAGGTGCACTGAGTATGGCATTGTCCCCGCACACTGCTCCCTGGATGCTTATCATGAGCTGTCCAATGTTTTTTTGTCCTAAATTATGATGTCTCTTTTGTGATAGCGTAAGTGAACCACAGGGGCGGTGCAAGTGTCTCTTGGGGCTTCAAGCAAAATATCGCTGGGGGCTCCACCCTAACAGCGCACACAGCAGAAAAAGTTGCTTGGACACCCACCCACAAGCAACTGTTTGGCCTGCCTGTCCTCAATCGAACCCTTGAGGACATTGAAAATAATATACACAGGCTCTGGACTGTTAAATAACTCAACTTACAGCCCACCTTAGGAACTTTGATAAAGGACTACTTCAAGACAATCAAGAGTTTTTCATTAATATTTTCATGCGATTCTTCTCATACATGTTAGCCTATTTTCTAGAGTCACTCTAAAATGCCCTCTGGTGGCTGGCAGTGTACAAGTCACAAACCCAGACAAAGGATAAAAAAGCGTGTAAAATATAGTAGTCCACAGACCCCAATAAAATATTTGAAAGTTTGACTAACTGTCTGTCAATACGGCAGTGGTGGCCTAGTGGTTAAGGAAGCTGACTTGGATCTGGTGGATTAAGGTTTGAATCCACCAGCTGCCAGGTTGCCTCTGAGGTGCTCTGAGCATAGCAGAACACCGTCCCGACCCACATAACTGTTGCCTGGTTGCAGTTTCACATCGTGACAGCCCATTGTGAAGCTCACTGAAGATGTTCCTACTTGAAGGAATCCCCCTAACCGGTGTATGAGCTGGCCCAGGAGCTATATATATACATATATATATATATATATACAGTCATGGAAAAAATGATTAGACCACTCGGCTGTTTTCTTCAATTCTTTGTTCATCTTAATGCCTTGTTTCACTAAAGGTTTATTTTCACTGTATTTGTCAGTACAATGTTATTGCTAGTGATGTAGGAACGAGAGTGATTTTTGTCACTGTCAATAAAACCATGCAAAATGGCCAGAAATCAGCTCTGAAATGAAACTGAATTATGAGCCTTTTTGTTGTTATTATACTTGTCCAGATTAATGTAGATTAAGTGGAAGCAGACTTTTAAATGGACAAGAAATTAGAGTGGTCTAATAATTTTTTCCATGACTGTATATATATATATATATATTTATATATATACAGTCACTGCAGGGAAGTGGCCTGTACCCAGCGGCTGAAATGGCCATTATCACATAAACTTTAAATGTTGCCCAGCTCGAGTTTATTCACTATTTGTGTTTCTTGTTTTCTGCTGCCCTGTTGTGATTGAATAACCCTAGCAGAAGGTTGGAGCACTTCCTAGTGACACCACTTTCCTCTGAAGGCAGACTGTGAGAAGTGTGTTGACAGATTGCTCTGGTTCTGGATGGTGACACAAGAACATCCGACCTCTCGAATTTGTGTGTTTATTTTGTGGGCGATACCACAGCGGCAGCCGTTTGAAGAGATTCCTCTTCATATTTGTTGGCTCTGGGCTGTTTAAAAAGACACACAGGCATCCATATAACAAATCAAAGAAATAAATCATGGTAAATGTATTCTGGAGATACTGTTGACCTTTATGGGAGTCTCAATTGTGTCTGCAGCACCAGGCGCTTGGTTGAAGACTGGTATGTAACAGCATTCAACACAGAGTGTAGTACGACAGATAAATCAGTCGCACAAAGTGGAGTAAAGGTGGATATATTTCTGAGAGCACTTCATGAATGTAAGAGTTAAATTAAGCCTGCCACCCTGTGGCACTGTTCTAAAATTAGAACTCCCTCAGGTTCTGATTTGACATTAGGCTCTTGAGCACGAAGAACCTCAAATCTGTAACTAGCTTTGCGCCACAGAGCTCCAAGATGAGTATCTGACAAGTATTGTTGAGACAAAAAGAAAAATGTGAATTTAGAAAGATAACAAAAGTCTTCTTCTTCTAGTATGCAGATGAGCTGTTTGTTTAAACTGATGGATTTAGACATAGACTGATCTTTTTTCTTTTTATCCTTTTTTGTCTTCTTGTTGCATCTGACATCACAACAACAGTAAATGTTTATATTTGATATCATTAATAGAAAGTCTTAGGAATTTAATGTACTAACATCATGGTGTTCAAGAAATTTGACACTCCACTCAAATGTTGTTCCAGTTTTTTATAGAACATTAATTTACCCAAGTTTTACACAATTTTTTCAGTAAAACTGAACAAATCCTCAGTTTGACTGATGTTTTTGGTTTTGCCTTAGTTATAATGGAGAATGATCAAAATCAATGGTTCACAAACTATGCTTTGCAGGACAATAATGATCTTATTATAACACGTATATACAGTTTATGTGTGTGGTTTGAAAATGTTATTTGCACGTTGAATTATAGTGCAATGTCATTGACCAGTTTTTCTTTAACTTATTAATAAATTTCATTAATAAGCTATTTTTTGTAAAGTTTAGCACTGTAATGTTGGTCATATGATCTGTGTAGGTTCTCTGTCATCCAGATAATTTAATCCAAAAATTATTACTGTGAAGTCAACTGGCTGAACCCAAGAACTGAAGGAGCCTCCAGGATAAGAGAAAGATTAAAAAGTCCTGAAGCCTTCAAGAAAGCTACTTTGTCCAGTTGTCCCCAAAGTAACTATTCTTGAAATGGACATCTGGCGATACTTGGAAGGTGGAAGGTTTAGTTGATGTAAAAATGCTGCCTCATAGGTCATAGTTGACCATCTAATCATGAGCCAAAATATTTAAAAGAGTTAAGTCAAGAAAGCAGAGATGGTTTTGCACTAAAGACTTTTACAGTGTTTCTATATTGTATTAAAAGCCTTTTTTTGGTATCAGTTGTTCGGCTTCTTGTCGTAGACAGATGTTTAGCGCAATCTTTACACCACTTTTATTTTCCAGGCACAACCATGCAGAGTAAAACTCAGCTTATGTTCAGCCATATGAGCTGCACACGCAACACTGAGTCTTTCTATCAGCGTCAAAGACACAGATGCTGAACGTAAACCATTTGGCTTAAAATCCTTCCAGGAGAAGTGTGAAGTATTGAGCCTGTAGGCACAACGTATGACTGACGTACCGTATTGCAAACGCAGGAAGCTCGTGGGGGCACAAAAGTTTAACTGTCACATATGCAAAATAACAACTCTGCGTGTGACTCACGATGTCAGTATTACGATGGTGACATTTTGAAAAACAGCAGGCAGAAGGCTCTTTAGTGCCATCTGTGGCCAAAAAACACAGTGTTTAATCTGAGGCCTGTCATCTACTGGAAAGCAAACACTTTGGATAAAGAAATAATGCAAAATATGACACTATAACCAAGCCCTGGTTAACAGAATGGCCTTAAAGGGGCTGCAACTCAGGGTTAGACCACCAGGGGGGGCTTTAGGTGCTGATGTCAAGAGACTGTAAAAATAATGGAAGTAATCCACTTCCACCGACTACTGAGCAAGATTGTTATTATAGCGACACATCATCAACAGGGTAAAACTAACGAACTAACTAATTGGGTGACCAATCCAACACTTGGTTAATTCTGCTTCATAATGATACGAACAGCTATCATCAAATGATGTATTGGGTAGCTATTAAAGGTATTGATCATCAAAAAAAAATATGTTTCCACCCTCAAATCAGAGGGTAGGAAAATATTATAGGTAGGAAAATAAACAGATACAGTATACCTTTACATTTTCACTATTGGGGAAACTGTTATGTTGTTCTAATACTTAAGAACATCGGTAACCACACTTTATGTTGATGCACAGTTAACAAAAAGATTTAAAAGAAATCGACTTTGCAAGGGACTTTTACCAGTGCACCTGCGGTGATCAGGACACAATATAAAAGACCTCATCCTGGTAATTAACCCCAGGTCTTCAATAGTGTTAATCCAGCCATGACTATAACTACAAAGTAACAGTTGAAGTACTAAAGTACAAAGGTAAGAGTGAACAAAGCTGAGAGTGAACAAAGTGAAGTCCCATCCATTGAAGAGATAAAGACGATTCTTGTTTCTCTACCTGGGTGAAGAACAGCTGACAAATGTGTACAAGTGAAAAACATTTAGAACATTAGCCAAGGCACTGTTGAGTTCTGCAGGACTGTGTAATAGCTTTCTGTGGTTTTAGAACTGGGTCACACATCTAAGCTCCCTTAGCACAAAAGAAGATGACAGGTGAAAACCCTGAGAGTGGATGCACTGAAAGAAAGACCAGTAGAACAAGAGGTAGTAAAAGATTCAAGCAGCTCAGCCACCAGTTGTCCATCAGAGACTGCTGGACTACCAGGCCTGGTGGACAGCCTGTACAAGCAAGAACCAAGAGCTGTGAGCAGCCACTGCCAGAAAGTCTCAGATCAATTCAACCACATTCTGGATATGAAGAATCAATATTTTATGGATACAACTTGCAGTATTTTGAAGGGTTAAGTGACAGACACTAAATGTACTTTTCTTCACCACAAAGTTAGAGTACATTTTTTTTGTCATTTATATATAACTATTTGTAATGAATTAAAGGCAGACACCACCCTTTAAGGATATCTCTCCTTTTCTTTTTGTTTCTTTACTTCTCCATCCAAACAAATGGGTAAACATATTACTCTGTGTTTTCGTGTTATCTGTGTTATGATTACTTCACACATTAAAGTAATGATACTGTAAAATTATGTCACACATAAGTCCTCTGCTTGTTGTCTACTGTGAACAAATCATTACTTAAATCATCACTTAAAGTTTCCACAATGTAAGGTCTGAGATAGCATACAATTATGTCCTTATGTTCCTTCATCATGCTCATGTCTTCTGGACATGTTGGACCAACCTCATAGGGTGCCCATTTGAAGCACTAAAAAGAGCCGTAAAGGAAGTCTTCGTCATCACAAAACACTACGTAGTATCTTACTATTTCAGCTCTTTTTGCCTTTATACTTCTCCTTGTTTTCCTTCCCATCTACTATCTCTGGTTTTCTGTCTTTCTGGCCAGCAACTGGCCCGGCCGTCTTACCTGTGCCTCCTCTTTGAACCACCAGACTGGTCTCTGCTCCCACGGCGCACTCCTTCAAGAGCTCAACCACCTGTGTGTGGGTGAATCCTTGAACCGGCTGTTTGTTAATCTCCACAATCAGGTCTCCCTCACACAGGCCGGGGCAGCCCAGTGGCTCCAGTACCTGCTTCACACGCTGACCTGTGGCACTGTCCGCTATGGTGAAGCCGAAGCCATCCACTCCCTTCACCATAGTCAACGTCAACAGCTCCCCCTGGGTGGGGCCCGAGGAGGCCATGGACACGCTGTCCGGGGGCGTGGTCCCAGAGTTGATGGGAAGTGAGCCGTCCAGGTGAGTGTCCCCAGGATGAGGCGTGAGAAGCTGCTGCTGAGCGTTGACCGGATCCTGACCAGGGTCTGTGACAAAGCGTGCCGTGCGTGAGAGATACTCAAGGTAGTTTTCGTAGCCAGTCCTGCCGTTGACCATGATGGGACGCTGCTCCATGATGCCCAGTGGTGAGATGATGGTGGTAGTGGTGGTGGTGGTGTTGTTGTTGGTGTTAGCAGCGTCCTCAGGCTCATAAGGCAATGGGTAACCACGACACAACACCAGTGTGACGCTTTGGCCAATAGGAACTGACTGGAAAAGCTTAACTACATCAGCGTGGGTGGTGCCGAGGACGCACACGTCATTGATGTAGACGATGACGTCGCCTGCAAACAGGAAAAAAATCAAAAATCAATTTAAAGTAAATATGCACCACAGGTAGAAATCAATGTCAGACCAGGACAATAGGTACTATGAGGAAGTTCCACAAAGAAGCAGAACAAGAAGGTAGAGGTTCACACAAATGACACATTTTGTAATCTGCATTTAACCCAGTCTCCACAACTGCCACCCAGATCACACTGTACCATACTGCAGTCTGTGAGCCCACTGGAAATTGGCTCACAGACAGAGCACATCAGTGGTGCACCTTAGTGGACAGAGCACCTCAGTGGCAGCTGGTGGAATTGAACCTAGTTCCTTCCTGACCCAAGTCTGCTTCTGTAAGCACAAACCCACCACATCCCATCAATTGTGTTGTGTCTGTAGAACCTGGATCTGGGTCACCTATAAGACTGGGCTACAAGAAAATGTTTTAGGCTTTTCAACTATTGCACCTCATTGTTCAAAACATGGAAAAAACACTTATAGTTCAGATATCACTCATGACTTGGGTTGCAAAGGTTTGTGCCTTAAAAATATAAATCCCTCCAAAGAAAGTTTTAGGAAATAGTGGCCTACAATGTCTAGTATCTAAACAAATACAGTAGATACCAATATTCTAACCAACTAATTCTTAATATTTTGAAATTACTATTATCAAAAACAACAGACAATATCTCAAACCACTCTACTGTCTCACTTTCAAGAATACAAATCGAGTTTAAATGAAAGGCAGCATATCAAATATCTGAGCAGGCGTCTCTTGATTGATGGCTGTGATGTCAGTAAGGACAGCTACATGAGTTTTCTTGCTCTAATCTGGTTGATCTGTGTTTGCAACAAAGTGTAACAAAAAATATCCCAAAACTGATTTTGGAAAATAAAAGGCTGTCACAGTGTCACCAGCAAAAAGATGTTAGGAACCAGAGATTTAAGCCATCCTGACCCACAGATCTGAACCAGCAACATTTTTATCACAGGCTGATACCACAAGCCAACAAACTGACAAAAAAACAAAATCCCTTGGATGATTTACATCTAGAATCATCCATTTAGAGCAGCAACTATATTTATATATATATATATATTTATATATATATATATTTATATATATGCGAGGGTCAAATTTGGGCATGAAGTAAAAATCACTTTACAAATAAATGGTGCCATAAATGGAGTGTATTACTGATAGCAATTCAAGTGTAAGTTTTTTTTCTATATTTCATAATTTTATAAATGTACTCAAGGACTGTTCTTTTTGCCCAGATGATGCTTTACTTTTCTGTGAGTGAAGATTATGACTGGTTTTCACGAGTTGGAAATATGCATCTTCAAATGCTGACAAAAACACCGTAAAGAGTACTTGTACCAGGAAGTGCGGCAGTAATGAGTCATGTTTATGAGAGTACGGATAATAAACCTAAGGAAAATGCTTGACCCTTTCAGTACTGTAGGCTAACAGCAGATATTAAGTCGGTGGAGCGGCTGCAGCACTGCACAGTTTATATCGGGAGAAAATCTCAGTCGGCAGGGCAATACATCTGCTGCGCCTCTTTTTGGTTTCCCCTCACAGCTATAAACTATATCTGCAGATAAATATTACCACAGATAATTCCTTATCGGCTGTACAAATATAAAACAGTTTGCCTTTCCGAGTATGAAATGGTTCTATTTGCCAACACCCCAATATGTGGCCCTGTAGATAAAACTCATTTGACATTTAAATGTTTCCTGCACAAAAAAGGCTCCAAATTGCGACTCGGCTTTGTCTCTGCCAGATGACTAAATATAGCGTGTGACGGTCTGCTGTGCACACGGCGTGCAGCTTTAAATGCACCCAGCAAATGGGAACAACAAGTCACAAACTGCACGAAAGTCTGACAAACGGCATTACCTGGGTTGATAATGAAAAACAATTATTTTGTAATTGCAGGCATAATTGCTGTGCTCTTTGGAGAGCGGTGGCTTGAGGGGGACGGAGTGAGTGTGTGAGTAACAAAGATCCTTGATGATTATTAGGCAATGTGTGTGCTCCTGTGATTGGCCTTTGCTGTGCTCAAAACAAAGCTCCAACCTGTTCTCTTTGCTTAAATTGTGAACAGGAGACTATTTAAGCTCACGGATGAATCATTTCATGCATTGCTAATACTCCATGATTGCCAACTAGGGCTTTGACCAGGAAGCTTGCTTTGAAAGCCCACTCTGTAATCACACTGTTTTATCATCTGCCCTGAAATGATACCATACATGCAAAAATCTAAGTACAAACAACTACGATGTAGAACTTGCAACTAAAACAGTGCTGAAGTTTTTGATGAGGCTCATTTTTATCTTACCTAAAAATGAAGCAGTAGCATTTGCTAGCGAGGTCTAATATAATATACACTCTTGTAAAAATAAGTATAAATATTTTGTGTGAAATAAATTACAAATACTGTGTGGCTTCGATACAAGCTACTCTAAAAATGTGTTTCCAAATTACAAATGACCATCTTTTACTTGACATACGTACTATACGTGAAATATTGGGGGTAGAACTGCTCATCCAAACTCAACCATGGTTTAACACTCAAACGACAGAGATGGACATTTAGCCGGGATCGGGATCTATACAAGTTAGTCAGATAAAAGCCAACATACAACCCAACTGTGGTCACAATGAATGCCGAGGATTATGCATAGTGGACGTTGTTATGGCAACATAAACCTCTTTTCCTTGATGTTGAGTGTCAGTAGGGTGGTGTATTAAGGCTATATTGAGCATAATGTCACACCTGAGGAGACGTTTAATGTTTGCCCAAGACTTGAAGATCAGAACTGTGCTCTAGTAAATCAGATGGACGATAAAGTGAATATTAAATGTGTTAAAATACACTTTCATGGGTTATTTTGAAGATAACAAAACCAAAATAATCCAGTTATCTTTCATTTAGGAATGTATCATGAGATTCTTACCTATTGGTCATTCTTGCACTTTAAAATGATACGAGTGCTCTATTTTTCGATAAAACATTTTTATACACTTATTTTCCTTTCGGCTTGTCCCTTTTCTCACGGGTTGCCACAGCGAGTCAACAATTTCCTTTGGTTTGAAAATCATATTGTTTCTTGCATCTTCGATTTGGCCAAAGTTTTACCCCAGATGCCCTTCCTGACAAAACTCTCACTCTTTATCTGGGCTTGGGACCGGCACTGCTACTACTAATAATGCAAATAATTCTCTAGTATTCTTCTACCAATGTAACTACTGTCTCTGCTCCGTAATAGTATGTATAGTATTCTTTGGTACTTGATTTTGTGATTATGTTGATTTTATGAAGAAGATTTTGTCCATATTTTCCCACACATAGTGCTAAAACGTTTTGCATTGGGAACTGGTTGGAGAGCAGTGTGGACAAATGTCACCCAATATGCAGAAGACAGCTTTGTATTTGCCACAGTGTAGTCAATGTCAGTGCAGAATTGTAGAGTTACAATTAACACTTATGACAGAAATCGAGTTATGTTTTCTCATAGGTTATTCTGTTCTACAGAAATAATATCACACTCAAAAAAGGAAGCCAACATCAATTGTAACAATTAGCTGAAATGTCCAGCACTCACTATTACAAGGTGAATGTTGATGCGTATAATAAAGTCTGCAGAAGGAACCAAATCTAAACTACAAATACAAACTAATATCATAAACTAATAACTCGGGCACTGATGGCCTAGTGGTTAAGGAAGCAGACTTGGGTCAGCTGTGGTGTTAATTACAATGTCACAATGACAAAAAGAAATGCATTATTAGTTTTTTTTATATTAGTGTGATTGACTATTATACATAGACTATATAAATTGTTTTCCTGGTTTACATTCATTGATGAATCCAAATTACAGGAGCAGATTCAAAAAAGTAAAGCACTGCAAGTTAATTCTTTCTCTCCTCCTGTTTCCTTAACTGTTTTTTCAATTGTAGATGGCTCCTTCTATGTTCTTTACGCTCTGCTGATGTTGACAGAGTTTGAGCTCACATCTCAAGGCGCCATGATGTGAAAGAACTTTTAATTAATCTGGGTAAATGCAGTCGACATTTGCCTTGAGCATCGTTGTCCAAATCAATAGTGGAGCAGCACGCTGGCAGAAAACAAATGATGGTGCCCTGACCTCAGAGCAACCGTGCCAGGACCATATATTCTAAGCTTTATGACCAGACAGGAAATAGAGGAAGAAACACAGAGAGTGACGGACACTATTAAGGTTTTTTTCTTTTTTTTGCTCATTTTTTTAAACAGTGACAGACCGATGCCACATCTACCAGCTTCACTCACAGCTGAACAATCACTTCCCAGGAAAAATATAGAGTGAATGGCAACATACATTAGGTAAAACGTCTTATAACATTTACTACAAATAATAAACGGAACAAACCCAGACATCTGTAAAGCTCCAACACCGTCATTGCTCTGAGCAAATATCACTATCTATCAAGGAATAATGGATGACACAAAGTTAGCCCAGAAATGACTTAAAGTTGGCAAAACTAAAAAACAAAAAACACTTATTTTTTAAACTACAACCGGTACCATTTATCAGACGCTAATAAAAAATGATGAGAAACTATTTGCTATTCCTGCAGTAACAAATGATTGCCAGGAGTGTCAATAAAAACTAAACAAATTTGGCATAATATGTCCAAAAAAAGATAAGTTGTCAACAAATGGAGCCAAGTATAAAAAAAAAAAATAGACGATAAGAGTTTGTGACGCTAGATCTAAAATGCAAGTCTCAAGGCAAATACCTGGGAACAATGAAATAGTGAAATAATGAGAAAATGAGTTAGACATTGAACAGATTGAACACATTATAAGCTTCCTGGTATAAACCAGGTTCTGATTTTTTGAACAGTGAAAACATGGAGATGAAAAGGCGTTTTGTTTGTCCGGTTGCCAGCATTTACGAAAATTATTTGTGAAGAGCAGACAAGAGCAATAACTCCAAACAGATGGCACCTGGTATTTTGGATAATTGGATCTCAAGCTGTTTCCATTGTTTTCCAGTCATGTGTCATCACAGTAAGTAGTTCGATTCTACGAACTGTGAGAATATGTAACAAATAACAACTCAAGCTCTAAGTAGGCCATAGGCAAACACCTGTCTGCATCTAAAATCAATTTTGCAAAATGTCAGAACTTTGAGTAAAACGGTATTAATGAGATGGAACTGACTGTGAGCGTCTAACTGGAAGACAGTAGCTTAAATAATTATTAAAAAAAAACCTTTAAGCTTACTGTAGGCCATAGACTTTGATTTTTTTTTTCCTGAAGATTTCCTGCTCAAACCACCATTTATTTCACAAAACACTGCTGAAATACAATGGCCTATATACTTGTAGCATTTTAATATGGAGTTTATTTAAGATTATTACAAAGTCAGCCTTGGTCTCAGGTAAGGAATTTAATTAAATACACAGATAACTACAAGCTTCAGCAGGTGTAGCCATGATTCTAAATCACTCTGATCTAAACCACTTCACTCACTACATTTCCAGCTTTAATAATCAACTCAAACTCAGCTCTACCCCCAGGACCATACTTCTTCATTATTTGTCTCCAGATAACAGATTTAGACTTGCTCTCATGGACAAATGCACCTGCGTACAACAAGGTAATGTTATGGCCAATAAGCATTAGTGGAAAATACCCACCGGCTATGTGAAGCAGGCTTCAACTTGGTAATTCCAGTTACATTATGTGCCATCTTACTAGTTAAAGTGAAACTCCCTGTCCTGAAAATCTCATTAAAGCCTTATAGAAACGCTTTAATCGAATATGTTTGTTGGTTTTAAATTCTCCATCTTCATCAGCATATCTGTTATAAGGTTGTGGGGACAGCAGTCCTTATCCTTTCTTTGTGTTGTGAACCCACTATTGTGCCACAACTGTAGTAAAGTTTCATGATAAGTGAAAAATAGTACACCTATGGCAGCCAAGATCAGATGTAGTCCAACTCTCTTCACAAGACACAGCAGGGATGAGCCATGCTGAGCCATTCCAAGTGTTAAACTATAAGTCAGGTATACTGCTTGGATAAAAATGATCACAAACATGCCTTAGGTGACGCCTGTGCTTAAAGCTTCAGTAAGCTGAAAAAGTCCACTGTTAGCAGCACAGTCTTCACTATTACAACACACTAGTTTTAACAAAGTGATGAAGTTGTAAATGTTAAGGTTTGCTTTTAGACACGAAAGTAAATTATTTTTAGGTTGATGTTTTTTTATTTTTCACCAAGAAATTAAACCAGTCTCTGTTAGCTTTGTTAACCTATGACAACTTGATTTTGTCATCTACGCCAGTGGTCCCCAACCACTGGGCCGGGGACCGGTACCGGTCCGTGGGTGAATTGGTCCTGGGATGTAGAGAAACAATGTTTCCTTTAGGCCCCATCTGGCTATTACTTCCACTTGATCCATACCCATATCAACTAAAGAACTGAACAATAAGATTAAGATTAAGAAATCCTTTATTTGTCCCACAGTGGGGAAATTGCATGAATGGCTAGGATTCCATCATCAATAATGCAACTATGTTTGATTAGGATATATTTTATCAGTGAAGACAACAACAATAAACTCAAAATGACGCAAAGTCATTGATACAAGATTCTAACCTTATATACCGGTCTGGTAGCAAAAGGTTATAGGCTGTGTGCAGTTGAGAAATCCTTGTTGTGCACAGTTCATTCAGGTAGGAAGATTTTATAGGTAGGAAAATATTTCAGAAATGTCATTTTACTAAGGGGGATTTATCTGCAACTACTTAAAAACTGGTCCGTAAAAAAAGTACCACACGTTTAAGTGGTCTGTGGCACAAAAAAGGTTGTAGAACAATAACCTACGCTACCAGTTGATATGGAAGTTAAAAGTCCTGTTTGTATTAAATGCTTTTTCATATTAATTTGATGGTCAAGTCAAGCCTGATACATTTAGTCTCTAAAAGGGGTACAGGTTGATTCTATACAAATGGTATGAGCTATCAATATGCAAAGCCCAAGTACTGGTTTTGAAACGGAAACAGTCAAATCAGTGCGTCCCTGGTGAACAGCCTAATTCCTTAAGCAACCAATGCTACAGAAACTCAGTGTTCCCGGAATATTCCATTCAACAGTATCAAAGAACGGACAGATGGACGACCGCGGGTGATTATAATCATCTCCCTTTTTTAACATGAAAACATAAAATCATTTATGACCCAATGTTCTGAGGGAGAGCCTGTTGACACAAATACAAGGTCATGGAATGACTCCGGCCTATTTTTATGGATAAAAGTCCAGCTCCAGTGATGAATGACCATCTAGAACCTCTGTTTTTGCTGCAGTGCTCGCACGTTCAAATGAGACT